>CM035226.1:88493463-89093463 GCA_020226215.1 Sindora glabra
CCTTACACTAGATAACCATTTAAGATTTGATTAATTAAAATTAATTAAATTAAGTAATTACTATAATTTCTAAGAAGTTAGATTGAAATTGATTGAAATTAATTTAAAGATAAAATTCAATTGTATTAAGAAATTAAATTAGAAACCTTTAAATAATCTCTTAATCCTCTATTTTTATGTGTAAAACTATGATTAACCAATCACAATTCAACATTAAAATAATAAAAGATAAAAAATTATAACGATGAATACTAATTATAGCAAATTAACATTCAACACATGTAATTTCAAAGTAATTAGCATAAACAATTAGAAAAAGAGAAAAATTAATTAAAAGAAGTCAACATTGTAAATTAAGATCTCATAATCTATTAGAGAAGAGTTTCAAAATCCTTGAATCAATTTTAAATTTAGCCTTCCATACCTAAAGAACAAGAGCTACAAGAAAAAAAGTAAATAGTGTTACTAAATTTTGTCTATTGTGTAAAGTCTCTTTCTCATCAATGTTCTTGCCTTTATATCTGACTTAATAACCCTAAAATCCTTTTAGACCTGAATTCTATACCTCTTAGGACTACAAGAATAGGGCTTTGCTAATTTTTAGAAGCCTAGAATCTATTTTAACAAAACAATTAACTCTAAGAGATATATAAGTGAAATTTCATAGGTCTAACTTTCACTTAATATAAAACCACTAAAATAATAAAATTTCAATAAATTATAAATGTAAAAAGTTATGGAGCTTGGTCTTAGGAAGATTTGAGCATTCATTTCATATCAATTCAACCTCTATAGCTCCAGATAAGGCCTAAAAACTGAAGCCAACTTAGTTAGGATAAAAATATGGCTTCAACTTCTTGGCTAAATAAGACCTTCCAAAAGTTTAAATTGAGCTTTGACCAAAACATAAAAATTGTATAACTTTCTTTAAGCTTTCTAATGGTATGAAAATTACCTTAATCTAATATCTAGAGCCTAAGAAATAGCTAAAAACCTAAAATAGTGTAAAAATTCAATATTAACTAAATAAATTTAGAACATTGTAAAACCAATCTCCAAATTATAAAACAAGATTAATTCTATAAAATTAAGCATATATAACTTATTAAGAGGCATGAAATAGGAGAAAATGATATAGATAAAATTAAGTATATGTAACTCACTAAGAAGCATGAAATATGAGGAAATGATATAGATAAAATTAAGCATATTAACTAGTATGATTAAAATTATAAAAAATTAAGTAAATGTGCCTTTCAATAGGATACATCCATTAATAATGCATGGGTCCTCCACATTTCACTTCCTCAACTAGATGAACAATCAAATGAACCATTACAGTGAAGAACGATAGAGGAAATAACATTTTCATATGACAAAGTATGAGTACAAGTGTAAGTGTAATTTTTTCTCATAACTTGTTAAGCTTAACTAAATTTAGAGATTTAGCAAAAAGTTTTCTAAAGAATGAACATAACTTAACGAAAACTATATTTACTCTATTGGGTAACAAATTACGTAATGCTATTAGCAACAGTTATTCCATTAAAATGTGTGAATCATGGCTTTTCAATCTAGAGAACTTAAAATGCCTTAAATCAATACATCTTGAAATATTACATGAACATCTATAAGGAACTTTGACATTCTTCAATCTACTAAGAAAGACATCCTTTTGAGCATTTGTCATTGCAAAAAGTGTAGGAGGATACCTCCCATTCTTATTAGCCTTTAAATTACACCTTATATTCATTGCTTAAAGCTTTTTATGAGCATTAATATGGTCTTTTGTCTTTCTATAGCATTGAACAAAGTATAAATCATATTGTCACGCACATTTTTCTCGTTGTGCATAATATCAAAATTGTGACATAATAAATTAAATTCCCAATATGAAAGTTAAAAAAATATATTCTTTTTCCTCCATCGTTGTGTTTCATGCTCATCTGCCTATATTCCCTATTTTCTTTTTCCTTTTTCTTCCATCTTTAGTGTCTTGGGTGTCTTTTTGAATATGACATCAATATTTTTTACTTGTTTCAAAATTTCAGAACCATACAATATTTTTGTTAGGTCTCTCAACTTTGTGTTGCCATTGAAATGGGATTTATTAGACCTAAATCTACGAAATGCATCTAGAAAGTGGCAATGGCATATAAAGTACCATTTTTTTACTATAGGGAAGCCATTGAGGTTCAAAGTCAAAGTTACAAACTAGATAAGCCAAGCCGATGTGAGTGTTCCACCTCGATTAAGTCTAGGAAAATCACTAATAGTTTATATTAGAGCTATATGCATCTTAAAGCTTTTATCTTTTAATGCTTCAAATGTTTCTACACCTCTATCTCATAACTCTTGCAATTCTTGAATAAGAGGTTGGAAGTAGACATCTATATCATTTTCAGGTATTTTTTTTCTTGCAATAATCATTGAAAGGATAAAAGATGTCTATTTGATACATATCTAAAAGGGTAAGTACTAAGGTATTAAAATGACAGGTTATATGCTACAATTGGTACTTAAATTACCATAAGGATTAAAACCATCACTAACTAAACTAAAGCACACATTTCAATGCTCTATAGTAAATTTTAGGTGTAATGAATCAAATATCTTCCATGCTTTAAAATTTTTAACATATCTCATTAAACCATCATTATTGCTTTCTACATCATGCCATTTTATGTGCTCTACAATTTTTAATGACCTGAATAATCGTTGCAAATATTGTTTAAGTGGAAAATAACATAGTACTTTTATAAGATTTTTCTTCTTCTTTTGCTTTTTACCATTAAGCGTATCATTTTCATTTTCATTGCTTTTTCCATCTTATCCAGAAGTATGACATCTTTTGTATTCTTTTCTACTTGCATTTTCTCCCTAATAAAGCATATAATTATTTGGACATGTATTTACCCTTGTGTAGCTAAGACTAAGCTTATTGATGATTTTCTTGGTCTCATAGAAAGATTCAGATATCTTTGCATGTTGAGATCTATTATGCAATAACTCTAATATCACTAATCTTACACAAGCATTTGATGTGATAAAGTTTAACTAGAAAAGAAAGTTTTAAGTGCTTGTTGCACCCTTCATGCAATTCCCAATTTCTATCTCTAACTAATTCTTTAAAGTCTCTTATTCATTCACTTAGATTCTTATTTAGCTCCAAGACTTCATCTTCAACAATTGGTTCTTGTGGTTTGTTAGGTTCATACACTTGGTGTCTAGAGACTTCAAAAGTATCATTTATCATATTTTAAATCAAATTATCACTAGATTGTGATGTAGAAGGTACATTGAACTGGTATCCACTATTTAAAGTATTTGTAACACTTGATTCACCATAGCAAATCCAATTTGTATATCCAAGAGGAGACTATTTTAGTATCAAATGTTCATATACTTCATTTCTAGTCAACCATTGTCTAAATCTACAATTAGGACAAGGGTATTTTATTCTCTTTTTTATAGATTGATATGTTATTGCAAAATCTAAAAACATCTTTAAACCTTTAGCATATTGAGGTATATTTCGATGTAAAGAAATCTATGATTTGTCCATTACCATGGCTAGAACTAAAACCTATCTAAGAATAGAAATGGAAATTTTACATTGCAAACTTATTAATAGCAACAAATTAAGCAATCTCACACTTGATAGCAACAAAGTCATTGATGTCTAAAGTAGTGAGTATGACAGAATTGGCATGCATATGACTTATTAGTTTGAAATATTAAAGAATCATAAATACATATTTTTCTTTGGTTTTATATGAATAAGTTTGCATTTTGTAAACTCAATGAGTTTGAAAATAAATAAATATTTAATTTTAGCTTATATATAATTCTACTTTCACATCATACAAAAAAGTAGCAGTGACTTTAGCTTATTCTAAAACATCCATTACCCTCTACCCCGTTTACATAAGTGAATTCAATCATAGATATTCATCTAATAACTAATCAATAATAGTCATATAAATGAATAGTTACTCTCATGATTTTAATTAAAAGTTAACTAGCTATTTACTTGGTTATTTTAGTGTACATCGTTAAGTTAATGTACCCATAAAATAACTTCCACCGATCTTAAAGACTTTTCTAGGTCATGATAAAAAATATCCATATTCAATAAGTTTTTGCATAAATTAATGGATATTTACCTAATAGGTCTTATCAAAATTAAACTCACTACTTAATGAGTTAAGTTTAGTTCTAACCATTAAATATTTAATAGGTTTAGGATTCTTTTTGGGTATCACATTGAATCTAATAAAATTTATGTTAAATTACAAAAATATTTTAATATAATATTTTCTTTATTTTATATTATTAGCTTATATAACATATAAATCTGTATCTTGTAAATATTGAATGAGTCTTAGATCCTTTTTTAGGTGTTATATTATACTTGTTTGAATAGTATATTTTATAATTAATATGTTATTATATGAAAATCAATATACCTGATTGTCTACTATGAGCTTATGGTTTAATCTACTTCTGGTCTAACATAACTTAACTTTTTTTATCTAAACAGGTTGGGTTAAAGCCAATAAATAGGCCTATTTTGATAAACAAGCTAGACCTTTTTTTGTAGGCTCAATTCGTAAGCTTACAAAACTAACCTATTTAATAATTAATATGTTTATATGTTATAAATATAACATTTTATATAATATATACATTTATGAAATATACATATATATAATATTCATATAATTTTAATACATACAATTATAAATATAAATCTAATTTTATTATTGGTTTATTTTTAGCCTTGAAGGTTTTTGCATGTTACCTAATTTAAAGGTTTATTTCTATAAGTAGGCTTTTAAATAAACTAACAAGTTAGATCAAGCTTTTTAAAAGGATAAAATTAAGTTTAAATTTTAGTTTTATATAGGTTAACATGCTAAATTTAGGCTAATAATTTATAAAACAAGCTAAACTTATTTAAGGTAAAATTTAACATAACTTAATCTATTTTCACCCCTAATAACGAAGGTGTTTGGCAAATAGTATTTAGTTACTTTTAGTTAATTAACCAAGTTAATATGCTAATTTTAGTATTTGATAAATGATTTTTTGAATTAGTGGATTGATCTTCAATCCACCATTTTGAAGATGTTACAGAGTTTAATGTTTTGAAACTATAAATTCTTGCTTTTATCCATGTTTAATAAAATATTTTCTTAATTCACTTTTTTAACCATTTATTATTTATTCATTTTCTATATCAACATTTGTTCATCTTTTTAATATTAAATAATACTATTGTTAATAATAATAATGATGATGTTAATCAAAATTAAAAATCAATAAATTTTTTAGCTTAATATATATAATGGGCTACATTACTCATATAATTTACCTCACAAATGTTTCTTTCTTATCAAGATGGGATAATCACAATAAAAGTATATATAAATATTTATATATTACAAAATTAAATATATGTAAGCATAAAAAATTCCATTTATAAATATTATTTTCATTTAGATCTTCTTTCTTATATACATTATAATAGTTTTCATGTTTCATATCATATTAAAATATAAGTTTTATCTTTATAGGTAAATAAATACATAAATAACTATAATTTTCATCTTGAAAATAAGTAATCAAAGTTATTGACTATAAAATAATGTTATATGTAGCTTACTAGTAATATATGAGTGAAAAATGTTAAGATATATTATTTTAATTTAACTTATTTTTAAAAAAGAATTTAATATGATAAATAATATTTTAAAATATAAATATTATTCATATAAAAATACTAAAATAAATTATAAAATATATTTATGCTTTTATATATCATTTTGTGTATAAATATCTAATAAATTATTAATTAATTTTTTAAACATCTTTATACAAATAGTTAACACTATTGATTAGTCAAACTAGTTAAGATAATTAGTTATTTAGCTAACTACTAATTCAATTAATTAACTATTAATATAATTAGTTAATTATCAAATAAGGTTAAGATAAATAATATTAAAAATATTTTAGATTACATTAAATTATATAAATATTTAAAATAATATTTTATATTTTATAATATTAATTTATATAATATAAGAATATTTTATGAAAATATAAATAGATAAATAATTATTCATGAGTTAACTCAATATAATCTTTATATGAATAAGTACATAATGATATAACTCATATATCATAAAATTAATATAGATGAATCAAAACAAAAACATATTTAAATGAGAAAATAAATACAATTTATAATTGTCATGTATAATTATTATCACTAAGAAAAATAATATTTTATTTTTATTAAAAATTAAAATTATATCTTTATTTATAGGTTCAAATAAATTTATTTTAAATATTTTAATTAGATCTTATTAGGTTTTTGATGAGTTTGAATCTTTAATGAATTTAAAATAATAGGATTTTTAATGAATCAAAATCTAATTAGGTTCAATTTGGTTCATCCAAATCTAATATGATATCATCCCTATTTTTAAATGGTCACATTTTGGAACCTATGCCTGAGAGCAATTAGTAAAGTATTTGCCACCAATAATTAATAACTTAGAACCCATTATAATTATATGTAACATCTAAGATATTTGATTTTTAATTTAACAAAGTTATTAACATGGAATAGGGATGATATTTGAACTAAGCAATTCCACTTGATTTGATAATTGTTCAACTCAATTAGATTTTTATTTAACTTGTTTAATTTATGAGCAATTCAATTATAATTTTTTATTATATTTATATATATAATATAAGCTATAATTGAAAATATAACTTATTTTTATAATTTTAAATTTATATTATTTATTAATATTTATAATTATATTAAATATTATATTTTTAAAAATATATATTTATTATTACTTGATTAATTAAAAATATACTAATTTAACTTGGAGCTTGGTTCAAATTTGTTTTATTTTAAAAAAGCCAAATTTGATAAAATTAAAGCTCAACTCGACTCATCTCAATTTTACCTAAACATAAACTTGATTTGATTTGTTTATTAAATGAGTATAATGCAATCAAAATATATACTATGGAGATCAATATTATGATTAAAAATTCTTTTATACTAACTTCATATTTTTTTTTAAGTTAAAGGCTTATTATTTTACTCTCATTTTTTTTGTTTTGCATATTATCTCACTCTTTTTCTTAGCTTAATAAGTTAAAGAGTACTAATGTGCTTCAGATATAATATGCAATTTATTTTCACTTAATAAAAAAGAAGATAATCATAATTTTTAATACACTTGTATTATATTAAATTGATAAATAATTACTTTTTATTGAGATGAGAATAAAGATAGATTATATAGGGAGTATATAGCTATTGTTATTTTTCTAAGTGGAGATGGAATACATGCACTTTATACTACTTTAAAAGTTTTTCAAGACCTAACACACCAATGGTAAATAATTCACAAGGCAAAATACATAAAAGCCCCTTGAAGTAAGGGCTTATGTCAAATGAAACCCTTAAACTTTCAACCATAACACATAAGCCCCTTCAACTTTATAAAAAAAATGCAAACGTTAAAGCTCTGTTAGCAGAAATGGAATAGGGCACGGGTAGAGCACGTGAGCCATCTTTTTTCCACTTACATAAGCATGTGTTGTTGGGTAATGCACGATAATTTGCTTCTGCATTTCTTCAAGAAGAAGTCACTAACGTTTTAAAGAGTTAAGGCATGAGTTGAAGATCAAATTTTTCTTTGATTTATTAAAGGCAATATTGAAGAGAACTAAAGCATGAAGATGAGCTTTTAGCCTATGGTAACAAGGGTTCTTCCTTCTATTAAAAGTGCATTTGTATGTTCTGTTATCTAGATGTTTCCTATTTTTTTTAGATTTTATTGCTCTTGCAATAACTATTTGTATGTTTTGTTATTTTGAGTTTAACTCATTCATCTCTATACAAAAAGTACTTTTTGAAGAAACCAATTAGACAAAAGGTTAGTTAATCAAATATACATTTATCAATAACCTTCATTTCATTATCTTTTATACTTTTTCACTAAATTAATCAGAAAAAAGGTTAGCTATTACCTATTATTTTATTGTTGTTTGCAATTTATATTCTATATATTGTGCATTAGAACTAAGTAATTGACTAATGTTTGTTAGGTTTAGCAGTGATGGCTAATAAAATGGCTATAGAGTTGCATCATAGGGGTTTCTTAAGCAGTGAACCACCATATAAATATGATGGTGGGACTGTAGACATCATAATTTATATGGCCCCAACTACAATTAGCTATTTTAAGTTAATAGAACTTGTGGAAGAATTAGCTTGCCCAAGTACTTTAGAGATATATTACAAGTTACCTAACATAAAAATGGAAAACAGTTTAGTATTGATTGTAGATGATAAGCAAGTGATAGAAATGGTGGAGGCTCATAAAGGGATAGAAACGTGGATTATATATGTGAAAGTTGGGATCAGCCCTATCAATTTAAGATATGTAGCAGAAAATGAAGGGAGTAATGGTAATAGGCACAATGATAAGGATAATAATGAGAAAAATGATAAGGATGGTAACGAACAAAATGATGCAGCAAATGATGATGGACATAATGCTTATTTAGGAAAAGAAGGGAGTAACCATGAAGAGGAGGTGACTGTATCAAGGCTTGATAAAAATGGTGATGATCTTAGTAGTGGTGATATTATAAAGAATCTAACTTTGAAGCCATAGATATTGGTAAGCTTGGAAGGACTAGGAGATGATGACATTTTTTCACTAAGAAAAGAGCCTAAAACATATTGTATGATTGTTAACTCACCAATATCTAGATCGAAGCTTACTATATCAAGGATGCAAAAGAAATTTATGACAAATAATGTTGCTGAAAAGGGGAAAGAAGTTAAAGACACAAGTAATAGTAATGAAGAAGTAGAGAGTAAGGTAAGGAAAGAGGTAGTACTAACTCAAGAAGCAAACAAAAAGGCATTAATGGGTGGTAATTTTTTAATAGATGAAGAAAATTAATTTTAATAACTTAATGACAAAGAAAAAAAGGTAGTAAAAGGTATGTTGTATTTCATAAAGAAACTAATATGGAAAACCCCAATCTCGTGGTTGGCTTGAAATTTAAGAATACAAAAGTCTTTCAAGATACTATCAATGAGTGGAATGTGAGGAGATGGTGTGTTGTTAAATAGATATGAAGTGAAAGCAAAAGGATGTTAGGAAAGTGTAAGAGGGAAAGTTGTAAATGGAGGACTTTTACATCACCAATGCAAGGAAAAATGACCTTGCAAATTAAATCATTTAACTATGAGCATACTTATCAACTAAAGTTTGAGAATAGCTTAGTCACTTTAACCTACATTTCAAATAGGTTTTTTGACTTGCTTTTAGATAATCCTAATTAGAAGATGAATTCAATGAAGAAGATAGTGAGGGGATAATGTAAGGTAAATGTCAATAATATGAAGTTGTATAAGGCAAAGAGAAAAATCATTAAGATGAATGAGAGGGATGTAAATGGACAATATAATAAGTTATGGGATTATATTGTCACTATAAAAAAGCATAATCCCAAGAGCACTCTTACTCTTTTGCTGACTTTCCAAAAAAAAAAAAAAGGCAGTTGCTAAATTTAAAAAGGTTTTACGTGTGTATTAAGGCATTAAAGAAGGGATTTTTATCTGGTTATAGGAGGATAATTGGTCTTGATGGTTATTTCTTAAAGAATGTCTTTGGTGGCCAACTGCTGAGTGCTATAGGTAAGGATGGGAATGACAATATATACTTTTTAGCTTAGGCTATGGTTGAATTGGAGAACAAATATAGTTAGAATTGGTTTATGTGCTTGTTAATAAATGATCTGGGTGAAACTAGGGATACTAAATAGACATTTATGAGTGATAGACAAAAAATATGCATTCTTTTTCTATTTTTCATTTAATTTTTAAGCTTTTTGGTATTTATTTTTCTAAATTTAACTTCTCATTTCTAATATCAAGGCCTTTTAGATATCTTTAGGTTTTTGTTACTAAGTGTTAACCATAGATATTGTGTAAAGCATTTATATGCTAATGTGATAGCAAAGTATAAAGGTTTAGAGTTGCAAGATTTGGTATGGGTAGTTACTTATACAAGTACCCCAAGAGATTTCAACCATTGCATGGAAAAGATTAAAAATGTAGATGATAGGGCTTACAATTACTTGAATGAATTAAATCTAAAGTGTTACTCAAGGTCACATTTTAATGTAAATGTCAAGTGTGATATTATAGTTAACAACTTGAATGAGTCATGGAATTCTTATATTCTAGAAGCTAAGGAAATGCTTATTTTACAAATGTTGGAATGGATTAGAAGGAAAATCATAACTAGAATCTAAATAAAGAAGGAAGGAACGGAAAAATATAATGTTTCAATAACACCTTAAGCATCAAGTATTTTAAATAATAACATGTATAAGAGTAGAAATTGCTTAGCACATTATTCTTGGGAGTTGAAATTTGAAGTAGAATATTATGACACAACTAAAGTAGTAGATCTTTTATCCTGTGCTTGTAGTTATAAAGATTGGCATCTTATAGGAATACCTTGCATACATGTAATGGCTACAATTCAACAAGATGGCTAAGACCTTGCACTTGCCCCTATACCTGGCCAAGGGGATTGGGAAGTCACCAACCACACTCATTTGCTACCTCTATATTACAAGAAACCTTGTGGTAAGCCAAAGAAACAAAGAAACAAGTAAGCTAATGAGCCAAGGCCAGGAAATAGGGTTTAAAAGAAAGGAGAGTTTATGATTTACAGTAAGTGCTTAATAGTTAGACATAATGCTAGAACCTATAAATGTGAAGTGTATAGAAATAGCAAGTTCATGAAATCTCGCACAACTAATAAGGTATTACTTCCCACCTAAACCTAATTACTTATTTATATCTATGGTTTATATGTTTTAGTGAATAATGCTTGCTATGCCAAGCAAGCTTCAATAATGTATATAAGTTGTAGGGGAGTTCCAATGCAAATATAGGAGTTATTGACAAAAGTGAAGTGCATAGCACGCCTACAGCACCTCCTTTATCACAGGATAGCTAGTTAGAAGCCATTCAATCGTGAATTAAAGAATGCATCATTATGAAGTCAAGATTATTATCCTTTTTGTTGTCAAAATCATGTATTTAAAGGTTATGAAAATGATTCTAATTTTTTGGTCTATGAATGCCTTGTATTTAGTTACTATGCATTGAAGAATATTGCTAAAGGTGAAGTACACATCATTACAATACCTCCTTCATCATAGAATAGCCAATTAGAAGCTACTCAATCGTAAATTAAAGAATATATCACTATGAAGTTAATATTGTTATCCTTTTTGTTGTCAAAATCATGTATTTAAAAGGTGTAAAATGAAACTGATTCTATTTTTTCAGCTATCAGTGCTTTGTATTTAGTTACTATGTATTGAAGAATGTTGGTAATGTATTTTTATTATAAGTTGAATGCATGAATAGTTTTGAATAACAATTACTATGAATTTGATATTCCAGTATTGTCTCAAGTTTTACATTTTGTCTTAGGTGTTCAATTATATTACAATTACAATTACTTATTTTGTTTCTTTTTATATCTCTAGAATAATGTTACTGATACAAGGACATAAGTTCTACATCTCTGGTTTGGTGTGAGTTAATATTACTTAGTGAGAGTTACTATTATACTGTATAATAACATATTTTTAAAAGTAAAGTTCATTAAAAGTTTTTTCAAGAATTACTTTAACTTATTTTGCAGAACTTGCTTTTTCAAGAAAATAAAGCTGCTTGATTTTGGCCTTTAGTTTATAGATAGGCCAATATGGAATTTTTCAGATTGGGATATGCTCTCATGGACTGTGTTGATGTATAATTACACTTCTAGAGATAGAGGCTATTTGTATAGTAAAATAACTATATTGATGTATAATTATAGGAATAAGTTCATTGTTACAAAATAGAAATGCATCATTGCTTTTGTACACGATTTAATTGCTTTAATTTTAAGCTAACTATCTTTTTCAATTTAGATTTGTTATTTTAGTCCAATATTATTTTATCTTTAATAATATTCTTTTAGTATAAATTTCTTACTTCTCTTATAAGAATGTTGGCTTCAAGCACTAATGATGACTTTGAATTAATTAGGTAATAAGAAGTTATAATTTGCTACATGTTTTGTTGCTATTTTGGGAATATGCCTTTTTATTCTTTTAAATGCTCTATTTGTTTATTGAATAATCAATCAAATAACTGATGTGACCTCAACTAATAGCATGAAAGAATGCCATTTTAAATGTGCTAAATGTCTACTGACCTCTTGTATATACATAAACCAAAATTGAGCTAAATGTTACTGTTCTCTTATGTATACATAAACTAGAATTAAGCTAACCCTTGGTCAAAAATAAAACTAAGCATAAAATTGAGTATAAACCATACAAAAGTAAATAAAAATTATAACTTTTACATTAATAGAAGAGTTATTTTCCATTTATCATGAGTTAGTACATGTACATTTCAGTAAGAGTCCTAAACCTTGTGATTTTCATACCAAAATGTCAGCCAAACATAAAATGTCCATTTACACCCTAAGCACAAAACTCTAAAATACAACCAAATTCTTACATTTCTAAAAGTATTCAAGCTAACTTCAACATTATAAGAAGCATGCATCCCATCAAAGCCCATGTCCCCATTAATATCTTGAAGTATTTCTCCTCCCTTTGATGAGACTTTTTCAATAATTGTTCCATGTTAGTCACCATCTCTATCTTGTACAACTCATACTTAGCTTTATCTTCTTCCTTACTCTTTTCCTTTCGAGATTTTTTATCTTTTAACTCTAATTTAGCTTCTATCTTCTTTATGCAGCTTAGGAATGCCTCAAAGCCAAAACTTATCTTATTGCCATCAGTGACATTTACTTTAGTAGGGGAAATAATGAGAGGGTCAACCCAATCCTAGTACCTACAAACTTATGAAATAGTTAAATCTAAAGAGATTAAAATGTTAAATTTATATATTTTAGATTCAAGTTTTGATATCTAGTTTGTAAAGTAGCATAACAACATGAAGAGAAGATGCATATACAATTATCAATTTATAAAGTTAAAAGTGTCAATGAATATACCAACTGATCTAGACAAGAATACAACATAATCACTACTTAACTACTAAGATAACCATAGATGTAATCAAATGTCCCTACATTAAATGGAGTTGGCATAATTCATTGTCTACTAATGTGAAGGAATTATGCATAAGTATATACCATGAAAAAACAAAGGAAAAACTTGGACTCAAGGAAAGCAAAACAAGCAGTGCCCTATGACTTTAATTTTAGTTAAAGAGAACATTTTGGATATAAATATAGGAATCTCATCCTCAAGTGTTGAATCTAATGGAGGTTTCAATCTTATGAATTGACCTTAATTTCAAGGTAAAACATCACAGTAAGAATAATGAGAATGCATATAGGTCATGATTTGTTGGTTTGACTTCATAAGAATTGTAAAGGAGAAATAGATTGTAAAAGGGTAAAAAAAATATCATGATCATTATTACAAAATTTTTAGAATTTAAAAGATATCAAACAAATTAAGAGAAAAATTTTATACCTCATTTGCACATTTGCAATATCTCTTCCTAAAATTTCTATTTGTCCATGTCATTTTCATTATCATAAGTGCCTCACAAAGACATAGCCGCACCTTTATATCATCAGAACCTACACTTGAGACATTGTAGGATTAGAAGATTGCCCCTTCCATTCTCTTAAAGTCTTAAATTAATTTACAAAAGTTCACTTTGATTTGATTCAAAACTCAAACAAAAATGCTCTGATGGAAGCCTTAAAAGTGCCTTCTGTAAACATGCTCATGTAACTGGAGAGAAAGAGATGGCTCACATGCTTTGCCCATGCCCTGTTTTATTTATACTAATAGGGTTTTAATGTTTGCATTCTTTTATAAAGTTGAAAGGGGTTATGTGTTATGGTTGGAAGTTTAAGGGTTTTATTTGATACAAGCCTTTACTTCAAGGGGCTTTTATGTATTTTGCCCTAATTCACGGGTGTTTACTACCTATGTATGTATGCCTTGAGGGCATTAAAGTGATAATAGATTATTATAGATAATTGCACATGCTTTAATCAAGGTCAAACAAAAATCATTAATCACTAAATTAATATTACTAAAGCAATCAAACTTTAATTAAGATTTAAACACACACTCTCTCTCCCTCTCTCTTTAAACACCCAAAATATATTACATCTCTATCAACAAAAATAAATATAGGTATGAATTGAAAATTTTCTTATAAATAGATTACATATTAGCTGAATAATACTATTTCCCTTTATATTTTCAAAAATTAGTAACTTTTGCATTATAATTCAATTGCATGTTAAAAATTTGCAATTTTCTTACATTAGTTATAAATATGAAAAGATATACTACTAAAAAAGATGCCTATACAAATGACAACGTCATTTTTTGTCATTTGTATAAACCTTGTTATCATCTTTATATGTATATATATATATTTATAGATGACATTATTATTTGTATATATTCATATGTGTTTTAATTTATACAAATGACCTTTCATATTGTTTATATAGGTTCAACCATATAGATGACAAAGTCATCTACATAGAGTATGAAAATGGTCAACTGTGGCATACTTTCACAAATGACAATTATCATTTGCGTGGGCTACCTACATAAATAATGGTGATTGTCTATGCAGGCAATTGTGGTTTGTACATGTATTTTTAATGAACAGTGTAAAAAAATTCAATTCACCCTAAATTTTTTTTAATAATTTTAATGATTTTATTATTCCATTAAATTTTTAACATATTTATTTTTAATTTAAAGAATTTATTTGTAAATGATTGATAAAAAAATTCAATTCACACTAAAATATTTTTAATAATTATTTAGAAATATCATAATATTAATTATAAAAATAAAAAAAAAACTAACTTTTAATAATATATAATAAAAAAATACTTTACATTGATACATAATATGAAGTATCAAATAAAAAATAAATGCATAATATATAAACACACACATATAATAGTTACATGAAATAATAATAATCACTACCCTCGTCCTCATCCTTATCATTGTTTGAAAGCACACATGAGGGCTGGGATGGAAGTGGATATGGCTATGTTTGGGGTAGCGGTAAGGGTTGTTGTAACTAAGAAAATAAGGGATGTTGTGGAGTAAAGAGCGATTGAGAAATAAATAAGGGCTGTACATTTAGCTAAGGGATATTCATTTGAAAAGGAATAGGATATATAATAAGAAAGGTAGAGAAAATCCTATGAATTGCAAAGTAACATGCATTACTTCAAAGGTAATATAGGTTTGCTGCTACACTTACTCATAATAGAAGGTTCATTGTTTTGCCATAGCTAAGGCTTGCTAACTCTCAATAATGTGGATCTGCACCTTTTCCATAAAATTTGTATCCTGGTGCTACCTTGAAAGAAATGTTGCAGTGAATGAACTGGTGCTGCAACACGACCAACCATCTTTTTATACCTTCGATGAGTGCCTAACACTTCATCAATAATAGCAAGCTCATTAAGCTTTAGCAAACTTACTGGAGAGTTATTAGAGGAAGAATTGAATTATGAAGATTGATGGGTGACTAGATCTAGCATCTTAACCTTGATTTTTTTAACAAAAAACATAAAGTTTTAGTAAAGAACTTTTCTTATGATAATTAAAATTATTTCATAAAAAATTAGTTACTTACATAAGTAGTTTGAGCATTTGGATATACCTACTCCCTTGTATGATATGTATATTGCTCACAAAAATTCTTCTTCACTAGCCATAGTTCACCTACGTCCTTATTTCTTTATGCTAATTTTAAAACATAGTATTAACAATTAGTAAGCTTTTTGATAATAGCACCATATGGGAATATTAAGTTAAAATACCTTACTATGCCATGCCATCACAATGGACTTTGATCCATGGCAATCATCATACAGTTTTTTCAACTTGTTGTCCAAATTTCTTTTGGATAGTTATGCATATTCAAACCAAAATATTTATAATTAGAAGATAAACTAGTTAAAAGCTAAAAATGGAAAGTTATTAATTTTACTTTAATTTTACCTTGTACTCATCACTATTGAAGTGTATGTATAACTTATCTTTATAATTTATTGAGATATTAGCAGGATAAAAATGCCTTGTGCTATGCAGATCATGGATGTCTTTATGACTTTCATATTGCAAGAAATGTTGATGGAGCATAAACTTTTAATCTTTGTATCGGTTAGTTGCCATTCGCTAGATACTGGTAATCATGTATCCTTGCTCCTTAAGCTCAACATTAATAAAATCAAAAGAAGATTACATTAAAAGACATGTAAAAATGTTGCACTTATTGTATCCATTTATCTTAATATCAAATATAAAATAATATTAAAGATACATTTAACAATACTTATACAAATTCCATGCATAGCATGTTCTTTTTGGTCTTTAGGTACTGGCTTCCAATTTGTGGAAGGACTCACAATGTTGCTTGACTAACATTCTTATATCACGTGCAAAATACTTTAATTTTGGACTGATCACCTACCATGTGCTTGTTTTATCAAAATTGATAGGTAATGATTTTCCATTATTCTTTTAGATCTTTTGGTGGAGGATCAAGGACCTTGATTTGCTACAATATCATTAATTCGATGTAACTTTCAAATATAACAAATTAGTAGTAACATATATTTATAGGAAAAAAATAAAAAATAAAGTACTTAAATATAATAAATTTTACCTGTCTTACATGAGAAAGGAATAGGAGTAGGGTTGTGTGGTGGGTCATGTCCATCGTTTCCTTCATAATGGTGTGACATAACATTAGTCATGGCAATCAAGTATCATTATATATTATCGGACAATAGTCATTACAATAGGATGTAAGTAATACTTATAATAAAATATCATATTTTTTCTATCCAAGACAATTACATTTGCAATTACGAAATGAATTGTTTGAAAAGGTCAGTACAATAAGGCACAAATCATGTTTACTATAGAATATCAAAAATTCAAAATAAAAGCTTAATTATTATTTAAAAAACTAAAAAGTATTAACCATAATCAAACTCATTATTAGTGAATGTTGTAAGGTCATCATACTCTTTATTAATTTCAACATCATTATTTGACTCTAAAAGCTTCTCCTCTATGTAATCCATAGTTATTTCATCTTATAAGTTATCATTATCATTTATGAAGTTGTCAAACATTTGTACAACAAGATGAACATTTCTAGAAGATAAAACATAATGAGGATCATGGTTCTGATTTTATAAGGTAATCAAGTTAAAATCTCCAAGATCAACTCTGAGTGTATAGTTTGCGAAGTTATTATCCTATGAATAGGACATGTCATTAGCACTAACATTATCATCATTAGGAAGATCTTATACATCACAATGCACCACTTTATTTACAACTCTTCAATTTGGTCCATTAAAAGGATCATCAATGTAAAAAACTTGTTGTGCTTGATATGCTAGTGTGTGTGTGTGTGTATATATATATATATATATATATATATATCATCTTTGTATCACTAAACCCTAATAAAAATGCTTGTTATATTCTTGTTTGTGATAATTTTCTTCTTTCTATGATTAGTATCATACCATTTACATTTGAATAAAGTCACAAAATAATTATGTAAATAACTCAACTCTATTACATCCTCCAAAATATTGTAGAATATGTTACCTTTAGTTCTAGGCATAAAAATTCCATTGTTCTATGTCTTATGCTTTGCATCTCAAGAAGTAGTTACAAACCAAACTTTGTTTACCGCACACATTGAACATAATATAACCGTGAAGCTTGGTCTGGAAGCTAAAGATAATAGCATGTTAATCGCCTTAAAGGATCCCATTTTGTAAATGTGGTATATTTATAAATTTTTTTAAAGTGAATGATAAGAATGTAAGCAACCAAAAAATAAAATTATAAAGAATTAGGTTATAACGAATATGATAAAGAATTACCTTAGAATAAAATCAAGAAGGAAATAAGGTTCTCTACGAATGGTTAATGTTTTTACCACCACGTGCTTGCAATTGTCCCATATATTCACTATACAATACAAGCTATTCATTAAGAATTAGAAGGATTCAAATAAAATACTAAATAATTTGAGAGATTTACTGTAGATACTTTAAATTATTACTTCAATTATAAAATATTTTACACCATAAAAGGTTTTTTTATGTCTATTAGTATAGTTATCAAAATTAGCTATTATCATTTTTATATAATTGAATAATTTAATGAAAATTATATGATTTAATTCAATTATTACATATTTTATCCTTCACTATTATTTAATGATATAATTTTATTAAGTATTGAATACTTGTTATTTATTAATTTTTTATAAGGATTTAATTGAGTGTTTTTATAAATATTTAAAAAATTTATTTTTTTAATATTTTAAATCATTGCTTGATTTATTAAATGTTTTAAATCATAAGAGATTTTATATTTTCATTCATAGAATTTTCAAAATTTATATTTATTCATTTTTTATACACTTCAACTTTTGATATAATTTAATAATTTAATTAATATAATTATTAAAATTATTATAAAATTTATTATCCTATTTTTTTATGAAACTCACTAGATATTTAACGTAGAAGTATATGTGGGTCGGGTGACCTACCCAACTCAATGAGCTTAACCTAAAAAAAAATATAGGATTTGTGCTCTTTTTTTTAGCCTAATAGACTTGTTAGGACTTTTTTTATGGCTCGATTAATAATTGGATCGGGTTTAAGTTAAGATAAAAAAGTCCAATAAGCTTAACTTGGGTGCACCCTGATTATATTAATTTATTTTTAATAATATAATTTTATATTATAAAAATAATTATATATAATTTATTTTTAATAATATAATTTATAAAAAATTAATTTAATATAATTAAATATTTTATATATTTAAATATTATATTATCTCTTTAAATGTATATTTTTATTTTAAAAATTAATTTTTTACTAAAAAATAAGAAAATATTTTTTTAGGCTTTTAGGCTAGGTTTTGAACTTTTTACTTAAAAAATCAGGCTAGGACAGGCTAGCCATTTTTTTTTTAAATATAAACGGGTTAGGTTAGGTTCGGTCCTTCAATTTTATGTAATTTGGCTTGAATGGTCCAGCTTGAAACTCGCTCGACCCAACCCCATGCATACCTTTAATTTAACACAATAAATATATCAAATTCAATAAAATATTAATTTTACTAACCAGCATAATAAAATATTAAAATAAATTCATATTCAATTATCATATTGATATCATTAGATATTTGAAGTAATAATCATATTAAATTGTATAAAATAATTATTTTTCAAACTAAGTATCATATTACAATATGTAAAATAATAATTCATACTCATTGTATGTTTAATGCAATAAATACCCATATCATTGTACAAAATAATAATTATGTCAAATTATTAATGAAGCAAATATTTATTTTCATATTTTATATTAATAGAATTAAAAAATTTAGTGTATAAATTTTTATAATGTATGTTAACAAAATAGTAAAACAACAATTAGGAAGTTCAATTAACAAAGCAACAACATAATCTAATTATTTAGCAAAATAAATACAAGAAATATAAAAACATGATAAAAAATTTTAAAAATAAAGAAAAGAACACACTTGGAAGAGGAAAAGGAAGAGCAAGAGGAATAGGAAGAAGCTCAGCTGGCCTCAAGTGAATGAAATGGAAGAAGAGGCTCCTGGTGGGAATATATAAGCAAAAACTACACAAATGACGAAAAGTTGTCTACATTGACAAATTCAGTGATCTATACTTATTAAAAATGAGGAACACATGCATCATTTCACGCCTTATACCCATTGAGATGATAAAAGTCATATGTAAAGTCAAAAAAATCATTTATTTTTCTTGTGTAATTTTACCTACCAATAATTTGTTGCATTTTAAAATTTCAACTCCATATAAATGACCTTTTGTTATCTGTGTAGAGTTGAATGTTTTTTAAATTAAAAACTACAATTTTTTGAAAAATATATACGAAGTTTATATAGATGACATTTATTGTCTATGTAGGTTTTACAAATTTTTTATTTAAGAAAAGTCTATACAAATGACTTTTTTCATTTGTATAAATTTTTTTTTTTAAAAAAAAATTAAAGAGTCTATATAGATGGCAAAAGTCACCTGTATAAGTTTTTTAAATTTTTTTGTTTTGAAAATTTTTTTAGAAAACTTATATAGATGACTTTTTATCGTTTGTATGGAGTTTTCTATTTTTTTAAAAAAATTGATGAAATTCATATAAAAGACTTTTTGTTATTTGCATAGAATTTAAAAATTTTTTTTTGAAAAATTTCAAAAACCTATATAAAAGACTAAGATTTTGTCGTTTGTATAGATATCATTTGTATATTATATAATTATTGTAGTGATGTTATATATAATAAATACATAAAAACCTACAATTATATTTTTCTCAAAGCTATAATATACAACTTTACTAATATATATTTTTACAAGTTCATACTAAGGTATAGCTCTGCAATTTTTAAAACAAATTGTGATCTCTAAAAATATAAAAAGCAATGCTTCTCAATATTTTTGACACTAGGTGGGATGTTAAATGTGTAATAGCATATGGTATAATCATAGAGCTTTAATTCAGCCTCTTGAATTTGAACTCCATGAATATGATGGGATAGTTTGTCGTTGTTGTTATTAAAAAAAATATTTATGTAGTGAATTAATGGAAAAATGAGAAAATTTATGTAGTGATCTTACTATTACATGTTGATAATGAAGATACCAAAAACTGTTACCATAAAAACTAGAAAGGATAGAGAAAATTAGGAGTCGTTTAGTTTAAGTGGGAAATAAGTTCCTATAGAGAGTTAAATTTCCTAAGAAGTTACTTCCCATGTGCACTTCCTAAGAAGTTCTCAATTTTATTTAGTTGACATAAAAGAAGTTGTATTTTTTAAGAAATAGAAGTTACTTAGAGGGGAGTAGGTAAATAATTTTCCATATTCTGTGGGAAATAGAATTTCTTGGAAAATGATTTCTCATGTTTTATGAGTAACTAGACAACTCACAATTTTTTATTTTCTTTTTTATTTTCTGAAAAATATAATTTTTCATGTTTTTGTTACAAACCAAATGACCCCCTAGTTGGGGACTCAAAGCACCACCTCACCCCCACATACCAGAGTTATACATGAATTGGGCGACTTACCCAATCCGATATATCGGATAAAAAAATATAATATTTAAATTCTTTTTTTATAATTTGATAAGTTTATTGGATATTTTTTCCAATTCGACTATTATTCAAGTTGGTTTGGATCATAATAATAAAAAATGGACTAACCTAACTCGATATAATTATATTAATTTATTTTTAATAATATAATTATATATTATAAAAATAATTATATTTAATTATTTTTAATATAAAAAAATTTAATTTAATATAATTAAATATTTTATTATCTTTTTAAATATATATTTTTTGTTAAAAAATTATTTTTATTTAAAATAATAATAAAAATAAAAATACTTTAGTTTTTGGACAAACTTTGAGCTTGTATTAAATTATTTGAATCGGGCCAAGTCAAATAGATTTTTTTTTTTTTTGAAAATAAGCAGATTAGGTTGAGCTTGAACCTTACTCTCCTTATAAATTATGCATATGAAAACTTGGCCTGAAATTCAAAAGCCTAGTCCACGTACAAATATACCCCACCAAAAAGAAATGGCGGAAAAAAAAAAAAAATGGAAAGGAAGTGACTATAGCGCCTAAGAAAACAAACATCAAACACACGGAGGAGGAGGAGGAGGAGGAGGAGGAGGAGATAATTGTCGGTGTCAAATACAACTTTGCAGTCTGCAGGAGGAAATAAACGACAACATTCCATATTTTGACAATATCTTGTTTCTGATACGATACTGAACGATACTAAAATGGTTGTCTCCGGCGCCGGAGAATCTTCGGCCGGAAGTTCCTCAAGCTACGACCGTTTGAAGGAATTAAAGGCCTTTGACGAATCAAAAACCGGCGTTCAAGGCCTTGTCAGCGCCAGCGTCACCGAAGTGCCACGAATCTTTTATCCGACCGCCGGAGGAGATCGCTCGCGACAAAGCTTTATGCAGTCAACCGAATCAGACAAAGTTCAGAATTCCCGTTATTGACCTTAGAGACATCGCCATCGAGCGCTAAGAAGTGGTTCCGGAGTAAGGAAAGCGGCGGAGACGGTTGGCTTTTTCCGGGTAGTCAATCATGGGATACCCTTGAAGTTGTTGAAGGAGATCCTAGAGCGGCGCGTGAGTTTCACGAGCTACTGGCAGAGTTGAAAAAGGAGTATTACAGTGGGGAGCTGATGAGGAAGGTGAAGTATGGGAGTAACTTTGACTTGTATAGTTTAAAATCTGCTAAGTAGAAGGACACTTTGTTTTGTGTAATGTCTCCTCAACCTCTTGATCCACGAGAATTGCCACCAGTCTGCAGGTAAATTTGGGCTCTGAGGTTTAAATCTATCGATTATTTGAAAAGCACTTAGCCAACTGAGATATTTACTATGTGGATCAAAATAGATTCAAGTTTCTTTAATCAAATTTATTAGACATTAAGAATTTGAAAGGTGGAAACACTCTTAATTAAGGAATGTCATGAATTATCAAGTTGCATGTTTTCAATTTTTTCATTAGATAATTGAAATGCTTATTTACTTTGATAAACTTTTATCAAATGCATGCACAGCAAAATCTGATTTAAACTGACACTACTTAATCGCTGATCCTAATTTATCTGTTCAAATTCTGTCATGGACACAAGTGTAATCATTATTTTCCAATTGGACTGGAATTTATATCGTTAGCAATGCTTAAATGCACTTCAAAGTTCATTTGGAATTAAGGATTGAGGTTGACATTAGCTGAAATGTAAAAACTGGAATTTATATTATTATTAGCATTGCTTAAATGGATTAGAAATTCAGTTGGAATAAAGGACTGAGGTTGAAATTATTTCAAATGTGAATACATTTGGTTAATTGGAAGACAGAGGACTATGTTTGGAATGAAATACAAAATTCATAAATTCCTGAAATACTGATTTTCAGGGATGTGACAATGGAGTTCCCAAAGCAAGTTCAGACATTGGGAAATGTTATAGTTAAACTATTATCAGAAGCACTTGGACTCAAACCTGATCATCTTGCAGGCTTGGATTGTGCAAAGGGTCACTGTGTTCTGAGTAACTACTATCCAGCATGTCCAGAGCCTGAACTAACCATGGGCACCACCAGACATTCAGATCCTAACCTCATCACCATACCGCTTCAAGACGATATTGGTGGCCTCCAAGTTCTGTGCCAAGATCCTTGGATTGATGTCCATCCTGTGGCTGGAGCACTTGTAATAAATATTGGAGACCTCTTACAGGCAAGTTTGACCTACTCACGTAAGCTTACATATTAATTTCATATTGCATATTGTGACAACCTAAAATTAATTCATGATGAAACTACGATCCGTCCTAGAAGATCTCCATGCTCAAGAAAGTCTCAAAGTATATATAGAAATAAATTGTTGTTTTCTTCTATTCAACTGGGCTTTGCACTTCTTGTCAAGAAAGATCTACTGCTTAACAAATTAAATGAGACCGCCAAGACATTCCTTGCAAGAGAGATGCTAATATTCATGAGTAGGCTCCATTTGATTTGTTTGAAGACATCTCCCATTGGAAAATCTCTCATTAGCTTGTGATTATAGTTACAAAAACTTAAGCCTCTTTTTGGTACAATAAAAAATTAGAATTCATTTCATTCTCAAATGAATTCCATTAAAAAATTATGTTTGAATTTAAATTTTATTAGATTTCATTTTATTTTGAAATTTTATTTTATTTACATTTTTGCCATTTTAAAATCCTATCAAATTAGCTTGGATTTTGTGGGATTTTATTTCATTTGAAATGCTAAAATTTTGGCTGGACAACTTTACCTTTAATTATTTAATTTATTTACAATCCTATCCATTTGCCTTTTGATTCAAATCTCACATTGTTGTCTTCGTCTTTTGCTTTTAGCCTTCTACCATCATCATTCGGCTATCAAAGAGATTGTTCAACATTCATTCTTCTTGTCTTTTGGCTATCGAAGAGAGGTAAAATCATTTGAATTTGTTTTTCTATGTTCATTTTATTATTGCCCATTGTCTGATAGCTACTGTTATTTGAATCTTTTCTTTTTCCTTGATTGATTCGTTTTATCCATCGTTATTGTCGCTGTCAAAGAGAAAGGCAAAGTCAAATTTTTTCTGGGTTTGTTTTTTAGGGTCATTGTATTGATACCCATTATTTTGTTTTTATGTTTTCCTTAGATTTGGTTTTGTTTTCGTAGATCTTCTGTTTGATGTTCTAGTTTTTGTAGGTATTCTTATTGATTATGAAATGAATCACCGGGGTTTGATATGTTTGTTTTTGTTGTTTTTGCGGATTGTACTACAGTGCTGTTTTGCTGTCAGGCTGATCTCCTCTGTTTTTTCTTCTTTTGAAGTGAAGCAGGATAACAATCTTAACATCTTGACTTTAAGCTGGGTGCTAAAAGTATGAGTCAAGATGTTTTATTTTTTTTTAGAAAATGAAAAGTTAAGATGATGTGGATAGCATTGCTCCTTTGTTGGATTTCTTTAGTTAACCAGCACTTACTAAGAAGGATTAGAACTCATCGTGATAAGAATTGCTATAAAAAAAGGCCCTAAACATGCTATAGAGTTCCCAGTTGATGTCTAGAATTTAAGCAGGATCTTAACATGATGAATAAGTTTCTAATTAGACTTTGACTAAACTAATTGGACATAGTTCACTCGTTAAATTAGTTGTATCCATATAGAGATGTATTAGGTTGATCCAGATGGCCAAATTGGGCATTATCAATTTAATTATTTATTTATTCCATTTGTGTACTTCAATTCTACCATATAAAACGAAATTAATTTAAAGATTTGATTAATTTAAATATTTTTCTAAGATAGGATTATTGACTATCACTTTGCATTAGAGACGGGTGAAAAGCAACTTAAATGTAGATCTCATTTATTTTTGATTAGTCTGAATTTAGTGTAAAAACAAAATGAGTGAGAAAATTTTCCCTTTCTCATAAACACAAACCTTCAATTTTCTTAGTTGTAACCACACCCACCTTGGCCCGCCAAGCTTGCTCTCCCATGTGATGATCCAAAGGATCTTTGGCTAATCCTCTCTTCCCTCCTTTTGTTGTTTTATAATCATATGGGATTGTTCATAAATTTAAATTGCAGGGACGCCTTTTATCTTTTGCTTGTCTTGTGGGAGATGCTTCTGTGACTATAAGATTCTTTCTTTAACTTTATTTCATCATTTTAGTGGTGATTTCCACGTGGGGGTTTGGAAAAGATTTATACTCTGTAGAATTTATGTCTTACTAGACTAGAGTAATTTGCAAGTCTCAACATTGTTTGATTTTTCACATGACATTTCAACTATCATCACTAAGAGGCTTTCATTTAATGATTGCAGAAGACATATCACTAGTAACAATGTTGTTAAATAGTAATAAATGTGATTGATTTGTATTAGTTGTCTATGCTGTAATTAGTTAGTAATTAGAATAAATGAGAAAATGTTTAGGCATAATTCTAGGGATTTTATTGCTAGCGTTAAAATGTATTGATTGTAATTTTACTATATAAAGAACTAGGCTGAGATGATTTTCTCAAGCCATTCATTCCCAACAATTACAAGTTGGTATCAAAACCCTCACATTGAGGGACTTTGTTTCTGCATTCTGTTTTTCATACTGACCTTCATGCTCATTTCTTTTTCTTCTATACTGAGCCACTGATCACAAACATATTCCTAGCCTCTAGACTTTTGAACCACCAGAATTTTTTTCCCCTCCTTTTTTAACACAAATCCATCCTCCAAACTTCCAAAAATGTGCATTTTTTTCCCTTCACAGAAATATTTTCTGATCCGAACAAAAATCATCACTACGTCCAATTTGGTTGCCTTGATTCACGGAGCAACATTACAATTTTTCAAAAACTAGCACTAGAATCAGTGTTATCGGCGAATTTCTGGCCACCGTTGCCAATGCGTGTCATAATGCACCACCTCCAAACGTGCGTGGCTCCTACATGCCATTGTCTCAGACATGCGTGCGCTACATGCGCCCTTAAAAGCTAATCGCAGCCTCTTCCTAACTCCATTTGTGTTCTTGTTTTACCAAACCAATCACTATGTTTCCCTGTCTTTGTCAATTACCAGCTGTCCAAAAAAAATTTATAACAGAACAAAACAGAACTAAACCAGACAACACCCTTTCTCTACCTCTCTTTTTACCTTTCTTAATTAGTGGCTTCCTTTTCTCTTTTACCCTCCATCATGTCTACTTCTAAATTTAATAATTTTGACAGTATCTTTTCCTCTGCATTTTTTTATACTCCAACAATTACTTCTGCAAAATTGAATGGCTCCAACTATTTCTCATGGAATGCTTCTGTTTTATTATGATTTAAAGGGCAAGGTTATTCTGAATACTTGACTACAGATATTGAAGATATTCCTGCTGATAAATAGCGTGAGTGAAGCATGATTGATGCACAGTTATGTGCAATATTGTGGCAATTTGTTGCTCCTAGCTTGCTGTCTATTTTTCAACCATATGACACTTGCTACACCTTTTGGAACCAAGCCAAGAATCTCTACTCCAATAATATTCAACAATTGTATGAAGTTATGGCTAGATTGAAGGATTTAAAACAAAAATCAGATCTATTTTCTTATGTTACCATAGCCAAAATAACAATAGCCCAATACAAGAAACTTTTGCCTGTCACTACTAACATTAAAGAATAGGAGAAACAACAAGATAAGTTTTTTATGGTTTTTTATTTTTATTGGTTTAAACTTCGACCTTGACACCTTTTGTCAACAGACATTGTGCAATGTAGAGATTCCTACAATAAAAGTGTTAATCAACCGTCTGTTACGATTATCCACTTTAACCACTTCTAATAATATTGAAAATTCTACCTTGGTGACATATGCTAGTGATCATGGAAAAGGACGAGGTGGTGGACGCAACAATTAAGGAGGACGTAATGGTGGTGGTCGAAGCAATCAATCTCAATGCACTTATTGTCAATAGTCAGGACATATCCGAGATAAATGTTTTGCTTTACATGACCCACCTTCTCGATCTGTCAATGTTGTTCAATTTAGTTCTACCAATGTTTTTAAATTTGATTCTGAATTAACTGCTCAATCTTCTCTCTCTTCTGATTCAGAATATCAAGAATTCTTCAAAGAACAATTTCTTCAATACGAGGCGTCCAAACAAGAATAGACACATTTTGCATCCCTTGTAAACACGAGTAATTCTATTGCTTGCTTATCTTATTTTGCGTCTCATAATCGTTGGATTCTTGACTTGGGCTTTTGATCACATATCTGATAATCAATTTTTTTTTTACCCATCTTGATGGCACTCCTAAATCCCTTCCTTCAATTACATTAGCTAATGATTCTAAAACATCCGCTCATAGTATTGGTTAAGCTAAACCTCTCTCTTCATTAAATTTACAATCTATTCTTTACATGTCTAATTCTCCTTTCAATATAATTTCTATTAGTCAACTTATCCGAACTCTTGATTGTTCTATAACATTCTTTTTTTATTCCTTTTTGGTACAAGATTGGGGTACGGGGAAGATGATTGGTACTGGAAGTGAGTCAAGAGGACTCTACTACATTCAACCAACATCATCAATTACTTGTATTGCTGTAGAGTCTTTAGAATTAATCCACTGTTGTTTAGGTCATCTGAGTCTTTCAAAATTAGAGAAAATGGTTCCAAGTCTTTCAAAATTGAAGTCCTTATATTATGAGTCATGCCAACTCAGTAAACATGTTCATAGTTCTTTTTCTAATAAAACTATTAGTCAAGTTTTTGTTTTCTTTAGTTTATTCTGATGTATGGAGTCCTAGTCGTGTCAGTACTACTTTAGGTTTTTAGTATTTTGTAACTTTTATTGATGATTATTCTTGATGTACTTAGTTATATTTGATAAAGGATCGTTTTGAATTATTTTCAATTTTTAAATCTTTTGTTTTTGAGATTCGTATCCAATTTGAAATACCTATACAAATACTTCGTAGTGATAATGCTCGTGAATATTTTTCTGCATCTTTTGCTTTTTTCATGTTATCACAAGATATTATTCATCAATCAACATGTCCTCACTGCTTAGAACAAAATGGAATTGTTGAAAGAAAAAATCGTCACTTAGTTGAAATTGCATGAACTTTATTATTACATGCTAATGTTTTGTTTCATTTTTTGGGGGTGATGCTATCTTAACAGCTTGTTATTTAATTAGTTGCATGCCTTCATCTGTTCTAGAAAATATAATTTCTTATTCTTTAGTGTACCTAAATGAATCTTTGTATAAGCTTTCTTTTCATATTTTTAGGTCCACTTATTTTTGTTCATGATCTTACTCTAGAGAAAGATAAATTATTAGCTCATTTTATAAAATGTTTTTGTGGGCTACTCAAGACTATAAAAAAGGTACAAGTGTGTTTCTTTAAGTTTAAAGAAATACTTCATATCTGCTGATATTACCTTTTTTTGAAACTTCTTATTTCTTTTCTTCTTCTGGAGAATCTATTTCCATATTTGAGGTTTTGCCACTACCAGTCCTTAATTCAATTCCTTCAAATCCACCATAAGATTAGCCTCTTATCATTTATCAATGATGTCCTCATCCAAATGCACCTCAAGTAATTGATGATGATAATCCACTTGTTGACTCACTATCTAGTTCCGTGGAATCTTTTACGTCAGATCCACCTAATGATCTTTCTATTGCTCTCTGTAAAGGTACTCGTTTCACTCATAACCTTTATCCTATTTATAATTTTTTGAGTTATCATTGTTTATCTACCCCTCCATTTTGCCTTTGTTTCTTCCTTGTCCTTGGTTTTTGTTCCTAAAATTATACAAGAAGTTTTCTCTCACCCTGGGTGGCGTCAAGTGATGCTTGATGAGACGGTAGCATTAGATGTTAGTGGCATATAGGATTTGGTTCTTTTATCATCTGACAAATCTACTGCTGGATATTGTTGGGTGTATACTATCAAGGTTGGCTCTAATGGAAAAATAGATCGGTTGAAAGCTAGATTGGTTGTCAAAAGATATACTCAAATTTTTGGCTTAAACTATGGTGATACCCTTGTTGCCAAAATTGCATCAGTTTGTTTGTTATCTCTTGCAGCCATTAATCATTGGTCTCTACATCAACTAGATATCATAAATGCTTTTTTACATTGGGACTTTGAAGAAGTCTATATGGAGCAACCTTTAGGATTTGTTGCTTAGGGGGAGCTTGGTCTTGTTTGTCGTTTGAAGAAATCTCTATATGGTCTTAAATAGTTCCCTCGAGCCTGATTTAGAAGGTTTAGTAAAGTTATTCAAAATTTTGGCATGTGTCAAAGTGAAGCGGATCATTCTATCTTTTATCACCATTCATTTACCTCTAAATCTATATATCTCATAGTTAATGTTGATGATATAGTTATTACAAGAAGTGATCAAGTTGGTATTGATCAACTCATGCAACATATTTTTCATTATTTTAAAAAAAAAAAACTTGGGAAAATTTTGGTATTTTCTTGGTATTGAAGTGGCTCAATCCTGTTGTGGCATTTCTATCTCTCAATGCAAATATGCTTTTGATGTTTTAGATAAGACATGATTGATAAACTCTAAACCTGTAAATACTCCTAGGGATCTAAATATTAAATTATTACCCAATCAAAATAAATCGCTTTCAGATTTGGGAAGATATCATAGGCTTGTTGAAAAACTGAATCACCTCACAATCACTCGATCAAATATTTCATTTGCAGTGAGTGTGGTGAGTCAGTTCCTTAACTCACCATGTGATATCCATTTGGATGCAGTTGTTCGAATTCTTCGCTACGTAAAAGGAAATCCGGTAAAGGTTTGTTGTATGAGAATAAAGGGCAAACTCGAATTGTTCGTTACTTAGATACTAATTGAGCAGGCTCTCCAGATGATTGTTGCTCTACTTCAGGCCATTGTATTCTTTTTGGAGGAAATTTGATTGCTTGGAAAAGCAAGAAGTAAAGTGTAGTAGCAAGATCAAGTGCAGAAGTAGAGTATCAAGTTATGACATTAGCTTCTTGTGAATTCATATGGTTAAAACAACTGTTACAAGAGTTAAAACTTTATACCCTTGGTCCTATGGAGCTTGTATGTGACAATCAAGCAGCGTTGCATATTGCATCTAATCCTGTCTTTCATGAAAGAACTAAACATATTTAAATTGACTACCACTTCGTAAGAGAGAAAGTTGTTACAAAGGAAATTATTATAGTTTTTGTGAACTTCAATGACCAATTGATCGATATGCTCTCAAAGTCCCTACGAGACCCAAGAATAAGCTACATATGCAACAAGCTTGGTGCATATGATATATATGCTCCAGGTTGAGGAGGAGTGTTAAATAGTAATAAATGTGATTGATTTGTATTAGTTGTCTATACTGTAATTAGTTAGTAATTAGAATAAATGAGAAGCTTGATGCGTATGATATATATGCTCCAGAATAAGCTACATATGTGACAAGCTTGGTGCATATTATATATATGCTTTAGGTTGAGGGGGAGTGTTAAATAGTAATAAATGTGATTGATTTATATTTGTTGTCTATGTTGTAATTAGTTAGTAATCAGAATAAATGAGAAAATGTTTAGACATAATTCTAGGGATTTTTTTTGCTAGCATTAAAATGTATTAATTGTAATTTTACTATATAAAAAACCAAGGCTGAGATGATTTTCTCAAGCTATTTATTCCTAACAATCTCAAGTATGTAAAAAGTGTTGCAGGCTCAAGATGTTTATTTATTAAGTTAAGATGTTTGTTGTTAGATAGAGGTAGGGGCATAAAGCTATTTTGCTTAGAATGTTAATTTAGAGTCATGGAGAACAAGTCCATGAAGTGAAAAATGGGTTAAAGAAAAGTATGAGTCAAGATGTTTTTTTCTTTTTCAGAAAATGAGAAGTTAAGATGATGTGGATAGCATTGCTCCTTTGTTGGATTTATTAAATTAACTAGCACTTAATAAACATACTCAAGATGTTTATTTGTTAACAAATAAACTCAAGACTGCCCAGAATCTTATTTAAATACTCAAGACTTTTATTTGAATACTTTGAGAGTCTATTTGTTAGTATGAGTTTATTTGTAAACATGACCAGGGAGCAATTTGAATATTCAGATTGCTTAAAATCAAGATGTTAAGATTCTTTGAGTTTATTTGTTAATACCATTTTAGCACCTAGCTTCTTTTTACAAGTGTACTCCTTCTTAGTATTAGGCTAACATATTAAAATGAAATTGAAAATGGGATGGAGTAAATATTACTCTTGCGACAAAGAGATCTCTATCAATTGTAGGATCCCACATACTTGAATAATGCTATTTAAAATGAAACTGAAAGTGGGATGGAATAAATATTACTCCTGAGATAAAGAGGCCAAAAATTGAGTGGATCAAAGGTCTCATGCGGTGATGTCTTTGCAGCGAGGATCTTATCCTCACTTATATTTGGCCGACAACTTGTTGCTAGTAATATCTCAATTTTTTGCAACCTAAATAAGGGCAAGTATTTCCTTTATTTATTTGTTTTCTGAAATTGCAAAGCATATTGGGTATGTTGTAGGCTTTTAAAGGGATCAACTCATGACTCCACAATCTTAACCATATCACGGTCTTTGCTTCATATTTGTGGTAGTATATGCTTTAACTAAAGAGCCATCCCAAACACTATATCGTGGGACCAGTACAATTACCCTATCTATTATTTATATATAAGAAGATTATAATAAATTATTGTGTATTAAATAATTAAAGTCATAGTGGGCAATTCATTTAGTAATTGAAGATGATAAGGCATGCCATTGCTTTATGAGGTCTCCCTTTTTTTAAAAGATATTGCTAAATTTATATTATTTGTTAATATTATTTTATTAAGTTATGTTCTTTGACACTTAATGTGATATTATGTAGATAATGAGAGATTTTGAGAGAAATTGTGTTGCTGCAATAGTTGCAGATATGGGTTGGCTTGTTACCTTGCTTCATATACATCGATATGCTACTTGGGTTGAAAGGTTTATTGAAGGACCAGGAATAGAAAGGGAAGCAATTAAACAAGAGCTAATAAGAAGAATACAAACTGATGAAAGGACTTGTGATATTTTGCAAACGGGGCCTAATGTTTTTGACCATCTAGTTAATATTTTAAGAATAACTAATCTTCTTAAAGGCTTTAGATATGGTTGTGTTGAGGAACAAATGGCCAAATTTCTACATATTTTAGCACATGATGTTAGAAATCACACAATTGGTTTTTTCTTTTTTCGCTTGGGTGAAATCATTAGTTGTTACTTTCATCAAGTTGTAAGGGTACTTATAACACTTGAGAGTCATTTTTTAGTGCTACTTGATGGAAGTGTAATCCTCCAAGTAATATTGGACAATAGGGCAAGGTTCTTTCCTTATTTTCAGGTAAAGTCATTTCTTTAAGATAAATTAGGTTTAATTTTTATTATCCACTAATTTTAAATTTATATGAAATAAGTAGAATTGTGTTGGTGCTCTTGATGGAACACACGTGTGTGTGAAAGTTCCAAAGGAAGATGTAACAAAGATGTTGTGGGAGAAAAGGTTACCCAACAATGAATATATTGGCTGCATATTCATTTGATTTAATATTTACATATATTTTACCGGGATGGAAAGGTTAGTTGCTGTTTCAAGAATTTTAGGTAATGCTTTGCATAGGGAAGATAAGCTTACAGTTCCTAAAGGTAATGTATATACACATATATATGTTTAAATTTTCCTTTATTATAAATTAAATCATAATTTAGGAAATTTCTATTTGGTTGATGTGGGTTATGCATTGAAGTCTAAGTTTATTACTCCATATGGGAGGACAACATATCATCTCAGAGAATACTCGAGGCATCCACCATGAAAATAAAAAAAATTATTTAATTTGCAGCATTCATCATTGTGCAATTCTATAGAAAGGACTTTTGGAGTTTTGAAAAAAGGGATTTCCAATAATAGCAAGTGGAATAAAGGCACAATATGACATTGAGACCCAATATGAAATTGTGTTGGCATGTATATTACACAATTTTCTAATGGGCGTTGATCTTGACCAATGACTTTTATCAGAAGTTGATTGAGAGCTTATGGAGAGAGAGAGCATGAAATTGAAAATCCACTAAGAAGTGCAATTCAAGATATTGATACAATACAATGAGAGCGAATGAGAAATTTAATTGTAGAGCAAATGTGGAATGATTATAATGCTCAAAATAAGGTATGAATTTTTGGATATTAGTGCATGTCTCTACTTGCTACTTGCTACTTGCTCCTTAACCATGTATCGGAGTAAATTTGATGCATTTTTGGATATTTTAATGCTTTTCTGTTCAAGATATGTAGAATTTATAGATTTCTAGTTAAATGATTTTGTAAGACATCTATTCAAGATGGTATTTATGTTCAACAATTACTGATTTGGGGCTCAAATTTGCTCTCCCTATTACTATGTTGCATTGTGAAAAAAGAAAAAAGAAAAAAAAAGGGTTTGATTATATGTCAATCCTAATATCAATGTCAGTGTTCTTGTTGTTACTCTCCATCATTGTAACATGTTGATATATTACTTGAAGCGGTCATATTTCCTTGTGGTAGTGTTGGTAAGGTTACTCCAATTATATAATATATAAATATACATATGGTGGAAGAGACTTATGATTAGAGTTTATGGGGCATATTTGTCTGGCAATGCCTTGCTTCTGGACAGCCAGCATAGAAAGACCCTTACATCTCCACTGTCGGCTTTGCTGGGCACCCCACGAAGGGGTCACCATCTACATTGTATACTCCAATTCCTTTGCCTTATCAAAAGGCATGACTTGAAAGAAGTTTTTGGACTCTACTCTGAGACAAGTATTGAAAGAACAGCTTCAATCAGAATTAGTTCAACGTTTAATAACTTAAGGATCAATTTATTTATCCTGGCCCTTTTTTTGTGGTGCGATTTTAATTAATAGCAATGATGCTGTCAATTTGTCCTTTTCTACTTGGTCCATGCCCCTACCATTTTAATGAGGATCACAATATTTATGATAGGCTTTTAAAGCAGCCATGCTCATGTTTTATTATTTAATTCTTATACTGCTGCTATTCATGATTTAATGCTAGTACTACCTATTGTTAATATTTTTAGATATGGATGGGACTGATATAGAAGTTCAATCAACTCTCCAAAGTAATAAGAAGGGTAAATATCTAACTTGGACACCTGAGATGGATGGACTACTTTTAGAGGTTTTGAAAGAGCAAAAGGTAAAAGGATAGAAGCAAGATAGGAACTTCACACAGGAGGCATATAGGATTGCTATTGATGCACTTAACATGAGATTTGGAAAGGAGATTAAGGTTGAAAATGTTATAAATAGACTTAAAACTCTCAAAACTCAAATGCATATAGCTTTGGAGGTCTGGAACAAAAGTGGTTTCTCTTGGAATGATATTGGAAAGAGTATAGGGGCTAAGGCTAATGTTTAGGATCAAGCAATAGAGGTAAAATAAAAAACAATAGCATTTATTATTAGCAAGCATATTTTTTAATAGATACTTATGTTATTGTTTCCTATTGATTTACTAGGAAAAAGCAGATGTGAGATTAGTTTGTGGCAAACAACTTTTCAATCTCCACTTCATGTGTGACATCTATGAAAAAGATAGAGCAACTAGTTTAAATGCAGAAAGTGCGAAAGAAAAAGTGAAGAAATGGCAAGATGAGACGGCAATAATTTCCATTGAAGAGATTGACCAACTACAAGCAGATAATTCTATCCATATTAAAAGTGTTTACCAAGGTAATGAAGTAAATGAAGAAGCTAACCAAGCGCCTTCACTTTCAGCTTACTCAGTATCTAAGAATCATTCAACAAGGAAAAGGGGAATCAAAAGAAAGGCTCTTGTTGAAAATGTCATTAGTGAAGATATTAAAGATGTTAAGGAGGCTATGAAAGAGATTGCCTTGCAATTAAAAGCAGTAATCCTATTGCTAACCTAGGTGGTACAAATGTTGCAAGAGATGGAACTTGAAGAGGTGGTACAAATGTTGCAAGAGATGGAACTTGAAGGTGACTTCTTGGATGCTTTGGATTATCTTATGGCTAACCCAATTCATATTAACACTTTTAGAGCACTTCCAAGAGATTTGCATGGGAATTGGCTTTTCAAAAAGCTAGAAAATCATATTTGAGTTTTACTTTATAGCTGGAACTACTTTTGCCTTTTTAATGATGAAACTTCTTTTGTCTTTTTAATTTTATCATCATTTGATATCAAACTACTGCCAAACCATTGTTAGGAATATTGTTGATGAAATGGTTCTTATGATAGTTATGATATTCTTATAATATGGTGTTGATGAAGTGGCCTTATTGTTTTATGTTTCTGGAAGAATTCTTGTATGTAACTTAACACTAGGTATTGTTCCAATGCTCTGGAGTTGAAATCAGTGTTGAATTCCAGAAGAATCTGCAATTTGAAGGCAATTTCAAATTAGCGCAAAAAAGTGGGATTCTTATCCTCATTTCTTCATTTTTTTTCTTGTTTGTACTCATAGCTATGTCTTATAAAACTGATGACATGCCTTCATTGAATGGTAAATGACCAAAACTTACTTTTGTTCTTCTGTTTTTTGTGTGGTGTTTCTCTATCACTCTCATCTGCAGAACTGCTTGTTTGGAATTATGATCCCAAATCCACGAGTTGTTAGATCTGATAGGACTATTCTAGTTTGTATTCCTTTTAGTTCTGCCATTTATGCTTCTCTATTTTTGATTTTGTTATAAATGCTCTACACATTTTCATCCATCTCCTGCCAAGTATATAATTCTCAATTCATTCTCAGAAGACATGAATATAGATGCTATAATGCTGGCTGTCTTATCTTGACCAACATAGGAACACCACTGTTGAAAGTGGCGTTTCTCTATCACTCTTATCTACAGAACTTTCTTGTTTGTTGAGGAAAATGAACATTTGGTTTGTAAAATGGCAGGGGATATTGATAAATGGGCAATTCCCAGGACCTTAGATTGAGTCCGTGACCAGTGATAAGTTGATTATCAGTGTTTTCAATAGCTTGGATGCACCTTTTCTTATTTCGTGGTTAGTACTTTGTCTTTGTTTCCTTTGATGGACATTATCAACTCTTTGCATTTTCTTTCTGTTGGCTTGATGAATGAACAAATAGCAAAGAACTTTTGGTAAATTGTTTTACTTGAATGATTTTTCATTTACATTTTTATCTTTTCTTTTGTCTTGGTCTGAATGTGTGTGTGTGTGTGTAAAAGAGAGAGAGAGAGAAGCAAATTATTTTACAAGACAAATAAAACAGTATATTATAGGTAATATAGTAAATATAAATATTTTAAATAAATTTTACATGATTTAATTAAGGTTCCAAATAGAAAATTTCATTTTAAAGTGAAATGAAATCATATTTTATATAATTTGTTCCAAACAAAAGAGTTTATTTAAAAATGAAATGAAATCATTTTTTTAAAATGAAATAAAATGAGTTCTTATTTCTGGTTGTGCCAAACAAAGCATAAGAGTATTGAAAATATTTTATTTGTTCAACGTTATATGTAGGAAGTATGGTGGAAAATAACATCCACTTCTCTAGAGCAGTTGTTTTCCCCTCATTACTTTAACACTATGCATTATTTTGTTGGTCACAAGGCATATAAATGGCATCAAAATCTTTTATGATTTTACTATAGGGATGTTTTCCAACAAAACAGACACAGCAATAAATATGCATATTTTCTTCTTCAGTCTACATAGAGTTCAATTTGTTGTAGTAATAACATTAGTTTTTTTACACTGCAGCTTATGTCCAATGACAAATTCAAAAGTGTAGAGCAGCGGGTACTGGCAAATCACAGAGGGCCTAGGGTATCTATTGCATACTTTTTCACTCTTCATCTCTACCCATCAACAAGAATGTATGGCCCTATAAAAGAACTACTGTTAGAAGATAATCCTCCTGTTTTTAGGGAAACATCATTGCAAGAAGATAATCCTCCTGTTTTTAGGGAAACATCATTGCAAGAAGATAATCCTCCTGTTTTTAGGGAAACATCATTGCAAGATTTTGTTGCTTACTATGATAAGAAGGGACTTGATAGCAATTCAGCCCTTACACATTTCAAGTTACAGACATAAACTTGTAAGTCTGATTAACATGTTCAGTTACTAGAATAAATTGTAATAACCATTCAGAGAGAAAATAAAATGAGTCAGGTGAATGTTAAGTAATATACTGCGACTTAATTGCGGTACATCAAGTTTATTCATCCAGACACTCATGATCTTTCCTTTGCAGGTAATCAGATTTATTGGTTTCATTTGTTCAAATTCTGTCTTTGATGATTAGATGGCTTGTCAGTGTAAAAAATATGAATTTGTCTGTACGTGTAACGTTAATATTGTTGCTGCTCTTTATAAATTTACAAGAAAAATTAGGTTGCATCTCAAATAACCTTCTTCCATCTCATATGCTAATTTTCTTTCTGTCTCTCTTAGTCTTGTCAAGCCTGAACATTAAGGTAAGGCAATCAATGAACAAAGAGACATTGCTTTACTCTTTTGGGTTAGTTTAAATGGTAAGGTTCGTTGAAAACAATCCAAGTCTTGGATTCAAATCCTGTTTCCAGCAATCTAAAGGACTTGATGATTTGTAAGTATTATGGATGGCTGGTGGCCTGTCCTAATGTGGAGTAATTTATTCTACTTGTAATCTTTGGTCTATGAGGAAAAAGAATTAAAAGAAAAGGGGACCATGCTTTCCTCGCTGAGGAAAAAACTTGATTGGAACTAGGTACACTATCGTCTTCTTTCCACTTCTTATCCTCCTAGTTGACAAGCGTATCATTCTAATCCACAAGAACACCATTTCACCACATGCATTTTCGTCACAGAAAACAAACATTCAGAAAGCAAATGAAAACTGTGGAATAACAGGATCCAAATATTTAGCAAAAGTGAATTTTGAGGGCTTTTGATGAATCAAAATCCGTTGTGAAAGGATTTGTAGATGATGGAGGGTTGAAGATTTCCAAGGATATTCATAAATGAGAAATATAAGCTTGAGGATGAATTAAGTTCTGATATCTCAAAGCTCTGTATTCCAATTATTGACTTCAAGCTCAAAGGCATTGAGGGAGAGAAAACAGATAATTGACAAAATCTGATATTGTCATGAGAGTTGGGGTTTCTCTTAGAGAGGGTTTTGGATGAGATGACCAGTGATATACAAAGATTAGATGAGCAAGGAGACACTGAATTGAAGAAGTTCTGTTACAACACGAACTTTGAAATCTATCGAGCAACACCACCTAATTGAAGGGATTCTTTAAAACATGCAAGGCCATTTGACTTAGAAATTGTCTTATGTGCCGTTAGTGCATCCGAGTAGCAATTTAGTTCTGGTGCCCACATGTAGCGAATAAAAAAATCTGAAATCTCACAACTGACTTTTTAATGTATTTTTGGAAAAGCCATGCGTATATCTAATTTGGATGTGGGTTCGGCAATTTCCACATGTATTTGATAAGGGCTTGAATCTGATGCACCACTTGAAAAATGGTGTCATCTGCACCGGCAGATTAATGATTATGATTGGATTGTATAACCTATTGCTTAGTTTTGGAATTCAATTCTGAAGCCTAACAATGCAATCTCAGCCGTGCGTCTACTAGTGCAAATTTACAAAAGTTTAAAATAGGCGCCCTATAATTCATTCCGTTTGATAATTATTCATTAATTTTTCGAACAAGTTTTTTCTTTGGTCTAAATTTTTCAAAAAAGGTAATGGGATTAGTCTTCACACCCCTTGAGTTACTTTCTGAATCTCTGGGACGCAAGCCTCACTACCCAAAGGACTAGGGTTGTGATGACTAATGAGGAACTTTGTCTCATTTGCCATTACTAGTCAGTATGCCTACAACCAGATTTGACTCTGGTTTAGAGCAAACTCGCTGAGAGCACCTTCCTCACCATGCTCCAACAGGGCCAAGCTGGGCTACAAGAATTGTATTGAAAAGTGAAAATAAGGAAGTCGAAGTAACATTGTTGGAAAATAAATGGTGCATCTAAAAACAACAATACTACTTTTACTCCTCACCCCTATCCTTTTACATGTAGTTGGACTGTCTCACCTGTATGTATGTAAAAGGGTGTGAGTGAAGGAGTGGAAGTAAGGGAACAGAGCAAGATTTATTCATCTAAAAATAATACTAGGATCCCTTGTATTAAACCTAGGAGAATGACGTGTTGAAAATTTAATGTTTGCACAAATTTTTCATAGTTGATTACGTATCATAGTATAATTTATGTATTGAACAGTAAAAGAAGTATTTTTTTTATAAATATGGGTAGAAGAAATAAATTAAGGTTAGATCATAATCTGATTCATGTACCTCTACTATTTGTATTTTAAATTATTGCATATTGTATTGTATTTCAAAAGACCAAGTCTCACATTGGATAAATATGGGTGGAAGAAATAAATTAAGGTTAGATCATAATTTAATTCATGTACCTCTACTACTTGTATTTTAAATTATTGCATATTGTATCATATTTCAAAAGATCAAGTCTCATGTTGGATAAGTTAGGTCTCAAGAGAATGTTTATATATGAAACTTTTTTTTATATAAAATAATAAGAAAAAAAAGTAGTAGGTTTGCATGCATGAGGTAGTGTAAAATGGTGAATTTGTCCCCTCTTTGTGTAAATATTACATGAGGTTAGATTTAAGCTTGTTTTTGCAAAACTAAAATTGAAATTATTTTTATTTTACAAAGTTTGATGCTTATCTATGAAATTAAATTTTAACTTTAGTAAAATTTGAAATGTTCAACGGATTTATTTTCAATATTTATTTGTAAGAGATTTATTTTCAATGACTACATTTTGAACAGTTATATTTTACCCCCTATAAATAGTATACTATATCTCTTATTTTTACAATAACTCACATCTAATAATTCTATGACAAACACTTTTCTTCTCTTTATTAGGTTTCATTCTTCTTATAGCTTACTTTCTGTTTTAATCGTACAATTTCAAGATAGACGAATCTATTGAATTCCGGAGCAATTACTTGTTTAAGCTCTATACAAGAGGTTTAAATAATTTTTTTGAGGATAATGACTTGTATCGCAATTCAAACTATATAGCCATTTTTTTATTAACAAAAATTTGGTACTTCGGATCTCTAGATGATTCAGCTTATACTTTGAGAATTTACAAACAATTGGTTGCTTCTGAATCTCTTGAAACACAAAAAACAAACAAAGGGAAAAAGGGAACTCTCCCTCTACAAAATACTCCCATGTATCCAACTTGAACTTAATTAATCCCGAATAAAAAACTGATAACCTTAACTCACTTATAGAGCTAAAATTATATTGATATTAATCAAATAATTTATAAATTACAGTGAGATCCAATAAAAAATTCCAACATGATGCAGGAAATATCAATGTGGTACACATTTTTATAAGTAATAGTTAATTTGGAAAATGCTATCGTGCACATAATGTTATTTATTGTATAATGTTAGTTGCATCTAATATTGTATATAAATTATTATTCCTTATATATGAGGCAAAATCTAATTAATAATTAAAGTCAATTTAAATTAAATCGTAACTTTTGTGTAATTAAGTGGCAGTTTGTAAGACCTAAAACATAAATCCAGAGTTATGTTGTTCTTTGCTTGTATAACATGAATGCATAGTAGATAGAATTTATATTATCATCATTCATATCAATTTAAAAGATCATCTTTATGTATCCAGTTTGGTATCAAAGCATGCAGCATCATCTTTGTGCCATGTCAAGAACGATTGTTTGATTATATTTAAGGTCATTATTCATATCAATTAACAATACTAGAGATGATTGCACGGACAGACTAAGCTCATAATGGAGAAAAGTGCATATTAATATATTCAACCGATGAAAAAGACTTGCAAAGTGAAGAGTGAAGAGTGACTCGTAACTTGCCACAAACGTCTCTGAATATTTTTTCCATACAACGACATATTGAAAGTTGAAAGTTTGTAAGCAGTTACACTTCGTTTGTTTTGATAGGAAACAGTTTCTGTTGAAATGTAATTGTAAGTTAGTAAGATATTGAAAAATATTGTATATGTTTAATGTAAAATATAGTAAGTTTGGTTTGGATGTTATTTTTCTTCATTTTTAAAATTTTAAGTATTAGTTTTTATGACAAGATATGAAGATAATATATTACTTATTCATTTATATAATAGTAGAAGAAATTTTTTTTATGAAAAATATCTTTAAAAAAGAAACGGAGTCTTAATGTTTGGTAAGGTATACTTCATTCTAAAGTAATGAATTTTTTTTACCTTTTGAGTTAGCTTAGCTAGAAAAGTTTATTTTCTTTAACCATTTTCACTACCGATAATTTTAAAGGAGTTAAGCAATTTGTAAGTAATAATGATTGCATTTCTTTGTGGAATGTAAGAAAGGGCTTGGCTAGTGATATAATACGGTATACATAGCAATATTAATAATGATTGCACACATCCACACTAATTGAAGTGGTTACTATGGAAGTTCATACTAAACATTAAGCCAACCAACCATTTGACTAAAAGAAGTTTACGATGGAAAATTTGTAAAAGTAGAAGACTTAAACTACACTTGGAAGAATTGGAATATAAACTTGAAAATTGCAGCCCGGATTCGTGCTAGATCCGCTGCACTAAGTTTCAGGGGAAGACTTGGAATCTAGACTTGTAAATTGCAGCCCGGATTCGTGTTAGATCCTTAGCACCAAATTTCTGTGCAAAAGAATTTCCACATCAACATGATTGTAGGATTTGCTTTAATAGCGGAGGGAAAGAAAATGAGAATGACAAAGACCTGTAATTTATGCTTTGCCTTATAATATATGACCTTAATATAGAGGTGTTCATGGGCTTGAAAACCTATGGGGGCTCTTAGGCTAATCCCAATAAATTTTGGCCTAATTCATTATATGAATTATGAACTTAAATCCATTTAATGGGTTAAGCTTTTATGTATGGTGGACTAAGCTCAAAATTAAATTAGGTTTAAGTCTAAGCCCAAATCATAAAATAAAATTTATATTATAATTAATTAATATATCATTAAAAAATTATATAATAAAAAATTTAATTATTTATATATGAAATCTTATTTCAATTGAGAAAATTAGTTATAATTAAGCTTATATTGATTTTGATAATTTTTATTTTTTTATTTTTCATGAAATAAATTGCCTTTTTTTCCCAAACATATGTATTATGAGCTTTAGATGAAGTCTTTTACAATTTATTATCCAAAAGTTTTTTATAAAATCATAATTTCTTAATTAAACTACAAATTCTGGAACAAATAATTCTTATAAATCGTAAAAAAAGGTTTTTATGTAATACAAAAATGATTAAGAACCTAATTTTCCATAAAATTATAATTTATGTTTTTATGCTTCTGATGATCACAACTTTGATTTATATTATATGTCCACAAAGAAACTTTAGTAATAAAAATGCTATAAATACAAATGAAATGCTTTAACTAAGCACATTATGGAATTGTTGCTTTTACTTTTTAAAAAAGATCAACTAAATTTGCTTCTACTTGGCTAGCTTGCTTCATTGCCACCATTTTTTCTTATAAAATAATTGTTAAACTCATTCAAAACAATATAATATACATTATTGAATTGAATGAAACTTTTTGAAAATGATTAAGAACCCAATTTATAAATTTAGTTATGACATATTATAAATTTATAAACTTAATCAATATGCATTATCCATTGAATATAACTAGTTTGATAACAAACTATTTATTATAAGCTATAGTAATATTTAACATTATTTTATAATTTTATCTTTATTATGTGTGAAATTTAAATCTAAATATTACATATGTATAATAAAAAATTATCATAAAAATGAATATTAAAAAAAATAATTTATTATATAAATGTAATATAATATAAAATTATATAATAAAGGAATTTGAATTACTTTCTTTCTTCTATCATATTCATATAATGTTAAAAACAAATTAATATAAAACTTTCATATATAAAGGAGTCAATCTTTTCTTACGTATAATAAGATGTAATAAAATTTTTACTTCTACATGTTTTAAACATGATAAAAAAAATCTAGAAGAAAACAAAAAGCATCCAAATCCAGTTGAAAGAAAGAGAGAAGACAAAGTGTGGTCCAACAAAGAAATCATTGACCTCAAATATAAGTAATATAATATAGTTAAAGTGATGTATAGTTTAATCATAAATTATCAATTAATTATTAATTATTCATTTATATAAATTGTGTTATGGATGAATGGGATTACATGCATTTCATTTTTGTATAGTTATGAAAATTAAATATTACTATAGCTTATAATAAATAGTTTGTTATCTCTTATTGTGTAATATGAAAATGATTAAGAAGCCAATTTATAAATTTAGTTATGATAAATTAAATTTGTTTCATAAAGTTATTTTAATCAACTATTTTTTTTAAAAATAAAGAAGGCTAGATGTTTAGTTAAGTTTGTCATCTATCTCACAAAAATAACAATGATTTTAAATTTTTTTATCTATTTATTGATCATAAATTAATATTTTTTGTATTAAATTTATACGATGCGTTCTACATGTTTTTGTGGGAATCTTGGGTTTAAAACTTTGGACAGATGGCAATTTTTAATTTGGCCAGATGATAGTTGTTGTACTTAGAAATTATATTTTAAGTTACAAAGTGATTTGGGTAATATTGCAAAAATTGCTTCGGTCTTAGATGAATAGGAATTAGTTTTATGATTAGCATCCTTATCAGCAAATGTTTTAATATTTTTTTGTTAAAAACTCTTTCATTAATTTTTTTTTCTCTCTCATCATCTTCTTCCTAGTTCTAACCTAGTATTATTGTTCCTAATACTACGAACACTTAGAGTCTTTGCCATCGTAGCTCTCTAAACTTAGCTTTCATAACCTCTTGCATAGACTGCTAGAATTCTTTGTGAAGGCTTGAAGTATACCTCAAAATGGCAATGCGATTTTAGAAAAATTTCTTTGTTGCCGTTTCCTTCCTAAGAATCTCATTAAAATTCAAAGAGGAACCATTTTGTGGTTAGGCCAAATGTAAACAAATTCCCAACATAGGCTTCACTTTACTAAAGTAAACAAATTCCCTTTTATCTCTATTTCAGAATGGAGGCTAAAAGCAACACCTTCCTAACATAGGTTTCTTTTTCACTCAGATTAACACTGATTACCTTATCACAGTTCATTGCCTTCCTATTTCCCATGACCATCAATGTTTCTGCATCCTGATCTTCCATTATTTTAGCCCTATCAAGCTCGTTAGAGAATCCTCCACAACCATGGAGCTCATAAAGCCTGGTTGGACAAGGAATTGGTTGGAGCTAAAAAGATTAGGTAGTAGTTAGAGGAACCACAATGATTCATTGAATGAAATTGAGCTTAGCTTTGAAAATTCGTTGTCATCACAAGAGATCTTTCTAGTGTTATGCTGATCAATATAATCGTCATCGTCTTTGAGGCACAAAGACTTGAAATTTTCAATGAGAAAATGATTGAAATTAATTAAAGCGGTTGCATCATTATTTTTGTTGTTGTTATTTTTTTTTTTTTGTTATTATTGCTAGCCGAAGATTCATTGATGGTGAATAAGAGAGTTTTGGGAAGCTTGTTGCCAGGAAGAAGCTAATTTTTTGGAGGGTAAATGGAAAAAGCCAATGCTTGCTGCTTGGTTAGTAATAATGTGGACTTGACCATTATTACTTTTTGGGTTAAATTAGAAATTCCAGATGATTCTCATATTTTTCTATAAATTTCCCTTAATAGAAAAAGTAAACTTTTAAATTGAAGGCTGTAATTACATGAGTAATATCTGATGCTCCTTATTGTGCCACGTCACTTTGGATATCAAACTCTCTAAGGTGCTTTAGAATTTCCTAATTTATAATAATAGCATATATAATAAGATAAATATATTCATATTATATTATTATTTAATTACAACAAATTGAAATTGTTGTTGAGTTTAGCTTAGGCTTTTCCCAAACTCTTAGACTTAGGTCCTAATCCATAAATGGGCTTAAAATTATATAAGCCAAAATTTGAGTTTTGACTTGAGGCTTATTATATCTCATGGATTTTACTAAAAATCCAGCCTATAAGGCCCATGAACAGATGTACCTTAATATGCTCCACTACTTTAAAATAGTTAGATTTCATTCAACTTATATAATAATATATAGAATAAATTTAAATTATTAGATCTAATAATACATCATCATTGTAATGTATGGAAGATCTTTCTCTTCTAAGTTTCAATATGATGTATAAACTTATAACTAAAATTTAAGTTCAGCCTATGAAGTTTGTTTTATCATAATGCAAATAGGTTAAGGCCTTCTCATGGTGTAAAATAAATCAATAACTAAATTAAATTTATATACATGTATGAAAATTATATATATCTATTTAGGACATGTGTCAAACTCTCATACTTTCATTCTTCATCTAAACAAAAAAAAATGGCAATCTGTTTGTTAAAAAAAATATTTTAAAAGCCTTCACACTTAATATTTATGTAAGTCAATTTAACATTTATTCCTACTAATTGTATCTGCATTTATTAGTTAATTGTGCATTTCTTATGGTCTTCATTGAGTAGGGATCCATTCATAAGGCTAAATTACTTATATCATCATCAATCTCAATAAAATTTAATAGTTAAAATTAATTCATTTAAAGCAAATTTCACATAACATTTAATCTCTTTTCTCTCTCAACAAATACAATAAATAAAAATATTTGCATCAATGTTAATGTATGAAAAATATTTTTTAATAAAATTTATTAAAATCATATATGTAATGTTTGTTAGATTAAGGCAATTATCTAATGAAAAATACTAAAATCACAATTACTTTTTATATAGTACTTAAAATATATTTCTTTTAATTTAGAATATAAAATAATAGTGCAATAAATAAAATATTTTAATAATATATAAAATATAATAATATATTTGCTACAAAGTCAAATTACAATAATAAAATGTCATCTTTCTATTTAGATCGATTGGGCCATTTTCACAATGTTTGGCAACCTTTCCGAAAAATTTTAACTTTAAAGTTAATGGGAATAATTATTGAAGGTAGTTTTGTCCTCTTTATTTTCCCGTTGTGAAAAAATAAATTTTAAATGAATTTGTATTTTATATATAAATTCTATAAAAATATTTTTCCACGTTGCAAAAAATAAACTAAAGTAGATCAAACTATATATTCAAAACACACACAATAAAATTTGTGGTGTAAAAAATAAACTGTATTAAATTAAATTTTAGTCTTAATCTTTAACTCATAATTTTCCTTTTATAAAATTCATGTAATTTTCCCAAAAACTTCTTCGTATATATAATGAAAATTAAGTCCTCTACTAATTTCATATAAAAGTAAAAGTCTTTTTTTTTATGGTTGTGTTTTCAATGTTAAAAATTAAGAAAATAGTTAATATAATTATGTTTTCAAAATTACACTACCCATATATTTATTTACTTTGGAAGTTCGTAGTATATCACTTTATACTTTTTCGGATAATAATAGAATGTGTATATATTAGTACTATATGCATGATGTTCCAGTAGTATTTACAATTAATTAATTTGTTATAGAGGTTCGAATTTATATTTATTGTGCATACTTCCACCGGTAAAGAAAACATATAAGTTGATTTCTCAAGTTCTAGAGAATTTAGCTTCCTACCAAAAAAAAAAATTATTGAAGTTTAAAGCATTTTATCTTGTGAAATTGTGTCATTTATGTCAGCCATTCGACGTGAAAATTTTGATAATAAAAGAGAATTTGAACACTTAAGAAAGTTCTTGAGAAATATTCAAGTTTATTTATAGTTTTTTTAAGGCTTACAATGCAAATAACATCATGAATTTAATTTCATCATGTAACTATACTTCTTTATCTGTAATATTTGATTTGATAAAAATCAGGAATTGCATGAGAAGATACTATTGATTGTGTCAGTATATATAACAAATTTGCCTACTTTGTATAAAGAGAAAGTCTACTCATCTAATAATAAGAAGGTAATATGGTTATTAATATTTTTATGCAAAAACAGATTTAGACCTATAATAAAACCATTATTTTTTTTGGTGAAAGGATGTGAAAATCAAAAGCGTAATGGTATAGAGAACTTGATTTGTTAGGATGTTTAATGTTTCACCACGAAATTGTCTTTTTTTTTAATATCAAAGTGAATAAATTAAAATTGAAAATATAAATTTTAATATATTAAATATAATCTAATAATGAAAATATTAATTTTTTAGAAGGTTGAATTTCCCATAAAAATATTCAGATAAAAATAGAAGATTTAGATATGAAATAATACTATCATTATAAAAGATATTTTACTATCTAGCGAAGGATGAGGAATTCATAGCGAGACCTAGTTTTTTCATTTTTTTTTTTACTTTTTGTGGAATGATATCAAAATAAAAGTAATAGATGGAACCTAGAAATAAATTAAATATGGGTAAATTGCATTCAATTCTTTTAAGGTTTAATCTAATTACATTCTCATTTTATTTTTAAAATTATACACTAACCTCCTTTTTTTTTATATATATACTTATATCCTTGTTATTTTATTTTAAGCATACACTCACCTCTCCTACTTTTTAAGCATACACTCACCTCTCCTACTTTTGAAAAGTAGGATAGGTGAGTGTATATTCATAAAATTAAAAAGGATGTGAATATAATTAGATTAAACTTCATGATTGTAAATATAATTTAGCCAATAAATATTAATAATCTATGAATAGTATTGGCACATGTATGTATTTTCTTTTTGTATTTGTCATGATTTTTAACTATTCATATTATATTAACTTATAATTTTTGAATGATATTTGTTTGTGAAACATAAAAGTACACTCATATATTAATCTCATAATTAAAAAAAAAAAGAACTTTGTGCATCAAATAGAGTTGAACTAGTATTGTATTATATTATATATAGATATAAATTAATATACAAGATACACCAAATAAGCATACCTATCAAATCTATATAATGAGTGTAATTTATATATTTAAATTTATTTATTATCCTTGATTTGACTTAATTAGATGAACAAGTCACGTTAGGATTAAGTTAAAAGTAGGTTAGTCTTGTACCTTTAAAATGCTGCCTCTTCGTACACACCCTTGCTTTCATTTAAAGAAACAAATCATGCATTTTATAATCTTATTTTACAAAAGTTGCAAGTTAACGCAATGTTTGGAGGAAAAAAAATGTCCATGGTAGTATTGTCCTGAACAATATTTCGAAACCCAATTTTGGGTGAAATAGGATTTTCTTGCATAACCATAGTTACTGTATTACTGTTGCAGCTTTTGGATTATTTTTCTATAATAACAATGATATGAGAGTTTGAATAGATATGATACTTTATAGACTACTTAAATTTTTATTCAGTAATCAATTTTAATTTTTATGGTTATTACAATCACATTTCTTTGTTTACCATCGATATCAGTGTAGTCTTTTATTCTTTTCGATTGCCAAGAAAATATGCACTAAATAAGAAAACAAATTTAAAATATAAAAATTATTTCTTCTCAATCAATTCTATCATTTTCTTGAAATTGACACAAATCAAGTCTTCCTTTTATTAATTAATTAATTAGTCAAGTAACGGTGCTGGTTGCAGTGCCAAATGGGAGTCGCGTTGCTGGTGCTAGTGCTTTGTCATTCGCCTTTGGAGTCTTCCACGGTGTCTTCTGATCTCACTTTCCAACTCTCAGAAATAAATGAAATCAGGAATTTTTAGGATTCCTTTGTCAATATTATTCGCAATTTCATGATGGATCCCCTGATTTCACATTTTATTTAAATTTTTTTATGGATAAAATTTAAGGAAAATCACTTAGATGCTTCTCATGATATTCTTTAATCACATTAAAATCATCATCATGAATTAGGGTGGAAATAAGTCAAACTTTTGACATAAATAGATTGTTTCAAAGTTTAGTAATTTGTGCTTTATTTATTACTTGTTTGTAAGTTAAAATTTTAGTTTGACTTAACTTATTTATAAAATTTAAGAAGTATGGCTAGCTTGTTTGCCGAATTAAGCCTAACTATTAAAATTTAAATGAATTATTGATAAATTTATAAATTTAGATATATACATCATAAATAGATTTCTCAATGAAAAAACAATAATAATCACTCTTATAGAAGTCTTTATAATTCAGCATAATAAGCAATAATTATATTTATCTAAATACAAAATTAAATGATATAATAATATAGATTTATTGAGAATATTAATGATAAAATTAATAACAAAAGATACAATAATAAAAGAATAGTAATAATTGTAAAGTAGTTAATTAATTAATTTAAGTGAACTAAATTAAAATAATATATTAGTTAAATAGACTATTCTAGTAACCAAACAAGTCAAAGCTTAAAATTAAATAGATTAGACCTATTTAATAAATAAGTCAATATATTAGTCTAAACTTCATTTATTTAATTAAATAAACAAGTTAAGTCAAACCTTTAATGAGCTAAACTATATACCACTCATGAACTATTTGATTTATTTTCATCCTTAATCATGATACATATATATATATATATATTAATTAGTCTATGTAAATAAAATAATTAATACATTGATGATTATTATAATTAATAAATTCTAATTAACAATAATATTTGAATAACATAATTATGCCAATGCCATAATTAGAAAGCTTTATGATAAACACATAAAAAAATTTTATTTAATTTTTTTTCTTTATTTGATTATTTTACTTTTTATTTTTGGTCATGACATCTTTACAAAACCAACATAGACACCCAAAAAAAAAAAGAAAAAAATAATTTTAGAGAGGTCTTACAAAGCAATTTTGTTTTATAAGATATAAATGATTAAATTATTAAACACACACACACATATATATAACTAGCAATTGAATTTTGCATGTAAAAAAAGATATGAATATTTTGAAGAACATTGAATATCATTCAAAATAAAGGCTTTTTGGCAAATAATATTTTGGTAGATTGAAATTTGATTGAATTTAATTTAATAATTTGGGCTATTCTATAGGGGCTGCTATTATTTCAAACAAGGTTTTGTGAAGAATTGTGAGGGCAAAGATTGATGCTGTCTGATTTGATTGTCGTTTTTTATTAGTAGTGTGATTTTGAGTAACAATCATTAAGAACATAAAATTTCCCAAAATATTAAGAAAATAAAAAGCAAAAAAAGTAAGAAGGAAGAATGAGAGGGTGGCTCCCTATTTCTACCTCCATCGGGGAAGGGTATTTATGAGATTTTTTGGTCAAATTTTTGTTGAAGTAAATAAGTAAATATTCCCTCATTATTATATTTTTTAAATTTTATAATTAGCACTAATGATTTTTTATTTTTTATATTTATTATAATTATTTATCCCTCCCTCCACTCATAACATTAAAATAGATGATGAAGAGAAATAATATAATTAAAAAGCACACATTGATATTGTTAAAATAATATTTAACAATAGATCTATCAAACAGATTGGGCTATGTGTATAAGGGTCAGTCCATGACAAATCGATTTGTATTACTTATGTTCAAAACATACATAATTTTAGGAGGTGCAAACCTACCAAAATTAGAAATAGGAATAGATTAGTTTACATATTTTAATTATGAATTTGTGGATCGGGTAGATATGAATCAATTTATGATGGATTGAATTCGTGGTGGATCAATCCGTATTATTCATGTCTGAAATAAGTTCAATTTTTGAGGATCTAAATATGTCAAAAGTAATTATAAGTACTAATTGATTCGTGAATTATTTGACACTTTTATTTAACAATTTATTTTAATATTATAAGGGAAGGAATGAATGAATAACTATAAAATTTAAAAAATATAATAACTATCAAAATAAACATTGTACTTACTCATTTTTGTTGACTTAATTGAGATTAGCACTTTCAATTTAAAATGTCTCATATATACATTTATAGATAATTGTAGTAAGTCTTACAATTACAAACATATATATATAATTGAATATAATAAGTTATATCGTAATATTCTACAAATAACATCTATTATTCTAAAGAGGAAGATGTTCTACTCACTCTCGTGATATCGAATTATTTTGTTAACCATAAGATAGAAAATAGCATATATAAAATTTATTACTTGTATATATATACACGCGCGCAACACGCAAAAGCAAATGAAATTCTTTCTATATATAAAAAAAAAAATCTTCCATCATGATAATCAACTGGTTCAGCAAAATTATAACAAATGTAATACCTGCTTTGATTTTTCTACAGCCAAACCGCTTTTAGTCACTTGACCAAGACATTATTTGGTAGAAGTCGCTATCTCGAGTAATGAGGGGGGGGGGGGTGACCAAGACATTATTTGGTAGAAGTCGCTATCTTGAGTAATGAGGGGGGGGGGGAACGTGCCTACTAGTACAAAAACATTTCATAACATTTTAAATGTTATGAAGATAAAAATTCATAACATTTGAATAAATTTTTTATTTTAAAACTATATTTAGTTAATAATTCAAAAAAATTATAAAAAAATATCATAATTTTGTGTGCTTTCAAATTTATATTTATGATTTAAAAAAATTTTATGCACTAAATTTTTAGATGATATAGTATATATTTTATATTAAATTTTTATCTAAAAAATAGAACTTATAGAGGTAATGTAAAATATGTCTATCCAATAAAATCCAATCAAATAAGTAGTTGTTGAAAAATATTCAATTAGATAAATTGCGGCTAGACAAATTTAGCATTCAATTTAAATAAATCAAACAAATATATATAAATTTTATTTTAAATCTATTTATTTAAATATAGGCTTTGTTTGGTGCAAACAGGTAATAGTTAATAGCTAAACCTATAATTGATCGTATTTGATAAGTTAGCTGAATATATTATATATTAGCTAAAAAGTATTTGAAAAGTATAAAATGATATAAAAGAATACATTAATATAAATAAATATATGAATTAAATTAATTCATATTTATTTTGAAGTTAAATTATATCAATGTAATTAAAATATATAAAATAAGAATATAATTATTTAAAATTTAATTAATTATATTTATAGCATATTTTTTTATTATTCAAAATAATAATATACAAACTTAAAATTTTAATTAACTATCTTATATGATATCATATATTTATTTATTTACACTAAATTAATGAGAATATCTTAAATGTTTATATATATAATTATAATATAAATTATCATTTAATTAATTAAAAGAAGAGGGATAAATATATAAAATATTAAAAAATTATTAGTTTATAAATTATAAGTTACATTTGTGAAGTCTAATAAAAATTTATTTTTTTGATTAAATTAGTACAACAAATATTTTTTGCTGTTATTTTTACCTCATTAATTAAATTAATAAATTATAAATAATAAATTAATTTACTTGAACACACAAGTAAAGTGGTGTTCGGCTCAAGGTAACTTTTATGATAGTGGGATTGTCCCATAACTTGACCTCTCAACCCCACACCATTAATTATGGGTTTATGATAGTAGCTGAATGAGCGTTAAAAGTCGCTTCTTTACTTGTTCCACTCTCTCTCCTTACTGTATGCTTCTCCAACACAAAAGTTTCTCTCTCTCCTTTAATTTTCAAAGATAACGCGCATACAAAGAGCCACATATTATCTTGTTTGATTTTTCCACAACCAAAGTGTCTTTTAGTCAATTCCTTTCAAAGATAACGCGCTTTCCACAAAAGTGAAATTATTAAAAGCCGCTTCTCGAACACAAAAGTCTCTTTCTCTCCTTAAATTTTCAAAGATAACGCGCATACAAAGAACCACATATTATCTTGTTTGATTTTTCCACAACCAAAGCGTTTTTTAGTCAATTCCACAAAAGTGAAATTATTAAAAGCCTGCATTTCATGTTTCAATATGCAATACCCACTTCCAGCCTTGTGTTCCTAAGTGAAAAAATGAACCCTTATGCTGCTACGTTGCTCGCACTTTGGTTCATATACCTTCACTTGTTTCTTTTCTTCACTTCAAACACTGCCTCAGCATCAAGCAATGATACTGATCATATGGCTTTGCTCAAATTCAAACAATCAGTATTCAATGACCCTGTTTTAGCCTCTTGGAATAGTTCTAACCCCTTGTGCAACTGGCATGGAATCAAATGCAGCCACAGGCATCAAAGAGTTACAGAGCTCAACCTTGATGGATATGGTTTGCATGGAGTCATACCACCTCATATTGGCAACCTTTCCTTTCTGAAAATTCTCTCCCTCCAGGGAAACAGCTTCTATGGGGAAATCCCACAAGAAGTTGGCCGTTTATTTAGGTTGCAGCAACTCGCTCTCAGCAACAACACATTGACGGGGGTAATTCCTATGAACTTGACAAGCTGCACTGAACTCCGGCTCTTATATTTGTATGGGAACAATCTTATTGGGAAAATACCAACTGATATTGGGTCACTCACAAAGCTTGAAGACATTCATATTTCTAAAAACAATTTGACAGGAAAAATCCCATCGTCCGTGGGAAACCTGTCTTCCCTTGTCAGTCTTAAAGTGGGATATAATAACTTGGAAGGGAATATACCAGAAGATATTGGCCGATTGAAAAACTTGAAAGCCATATCAGTTCCAAGCAACAAGCTGTCAGGAGTGCTTCCTTCCTTATTTTACAATTTGTCATCTCTCACTTACGTTTCAGCTGCCGGTAATCAATTTGAGGGGTCCCTTCCTGTCAACATGTTCCTCACTCTCCCTAATCTTCAGCAGTTTGGAATAGGTCTTAATCATTTCACAGGTACAATCCCTACTTCAATCGCGAATGCATCTATGCTTAAACTATTTGATATCCCTGAAAACCACTTTGTTGGAATTGTTCCAAATCTAGGAAAACATCAAGATTTGCGGTGGCTAAATTTAAATGGTAACAACCTTGGCAGTGGTTCAGATGACGACTTAGATTTTGTAACATCGTTGACAAACTGCAGCAAATTGGAAACTTTGAATATAGATTCAAACAATTTTGGAGGGCGTTTGCCGAAGTCTATAGGAAATTTGTCAACTCAACTTTCTATATTATATCTTGGTCATAATCAAATATATGGAACTATTCCTGCAGCATTAGGAAATTTCATTCAATTAATTGGCTTGGATTTGGAGCACAACCATTTTACTGGGACCATTCCAACTACTTTTGAGAAGTTTCAAAATATGCAAGCCTTAGCCTTAAATGCAAACAAACTCTCAGGAGTAATACCATCCTTCTTATTCAACCTCCCTCAATTGTTTTCCTTGTATTTGTCAGATAATATATTGGAAGGAAATATTCCTCATAATATTGGAAATTGCCAAAATTTACAGGTCTTGAGTCTTTCACACAACAAACTCAATGGGCCTATTCCCTCACAGGTTTTTAGTCTTTTCTCTTTGTCGCTATTGAACTTATCCCAAAACTCATTAACAGGCAATTTACCTGCTGAGGTGGGCAACCTAAAAAATATTGGTCAGTTGGATGTCTCTCAAAATAATTTTTATGGAGATATTCCAAGGAGAATTGGTGATTGTATGAGTTTAGAGTACCTTAATTTACAGGGGAATTTCTTCCATGGGATCATACCAGTGTCTTTGGCTTTTTTGAGAGGTCTTATGTATTTGGATCTGTCACAAAATAACTTGTTTGGACCGATTCCTAAAGGTCTACAAAATCTTCGAGTATTGGTATACTTGAATATCTCTTTCAACATGTTAGATGGAGAGGTACCAACAAAAGGTGTGTTTGGAAATTCAAGTTCAATATCAGTTATTGGCAATGCAAATTTATGTGGGGGTGTCTCAAAGTTAAAACTACCGCCTTGCCTTGAGAAATCTGTGAAGGGCAAACATAATCTATCTTGGAAGCTAATAGTTGTAATAGTTTGTGCAGTTTCCTTCTTCCTTTTGTTGTTAATCAATTTAGCATATTATTGGGTGAGGAAAACAAACAAAACTAGAAAATGGAACTCCACTTCATTGGCAGCTGATCAATTTTCTATAATTTCATATCATAGCATCTACCAAGCAACTGATGGGTTCTCTACTAGCAACATGATAGGATCTGGATGCTTTGGTGTTGTGTATAAAGGAATTTTAGATTCAGATAATACAGTTGTAGCCATAAAGGTCCTTAATCTTCAAAAAAGAGGTGCCCAAAAGAGTTTTGTAGCTGAATGCAATGCACTCAAAAATATTCGACATAGAAATCTAGTTAAGGTTTTGACTTGTTGCTCTAGCACAGATTATAATGGCCATGAGTTTAAAGCTCTAGTTTTTGAGTACATGGAAAATGGAAGCCTAGAAGATTGGCTTCATTTAGGTGAAGAGAAATCAAGAACATTGAACCTTGAAAAAAGATTAAACATTGTTCATGACATTGCTTCTGCATTACATTATCTTCACTATGAATGTGAGGAACCCATTATTCATTGTGATTTGAAGCCAGCAAATGTTCTTCTAAATGATAACATGATTGCTCATGTGAGTGATTTTGGATTAGCAAGAATTCTTTCAACTATAAATGGCACTTCTTATCAGCAAACTAGTACAATTGGAATAAGAGGGACTATTGGCTACACTCCTCCAGGTATAATTTTATATTAATCAAAATGTTTAGTGCTTCTTTGAATTTTTCTTTACATGGCATATTTTCAATTTTAGTTACAGACCACTAACAATTTTATGATAAAAAAATGCTATTTACACTTCTCTAAATTCATAACTCTTCTGATAACTTCTTGTATGACACAATCTAAGTTTATCTTTCCCAAATTTCAAAATAATTTGGACTAATTTGATTCAAATTGTGACATGCATGCAAATATGAGAAGTGTTATAAATGAAGAAAGTGTAAGTAGCATTACTTATTCAAAATCAATTTCAGAGTATGGAATGACTTTTGAGCTTTCTAAGGAGGGTGACGTATATAGTTTTGGGATTCTTATGCTGGAAATGCTTACTAGAAAAAGACCCACAAATGAAATATTTAAAGATGGTAAAAATCTTCATAATTATGCTAAAATGGCATTTCAAAATAATTTGCTGCAAATTGTGGATCCTACTCTTTTGCAAAGAGAAATCGTGGAAGAAAAAAATGAAAACTTGACTTGGATTCACCCTAAGGTGGAGCAGTGCTTGATTTCACTAATTGAGATTGGAATTGCTTGTTCAATGGAATCACCAAGAGCAAGAATGGATATGATGGATGTCACTAGAGGGCTCAATCATATTAGGAAAGCCTTCTTAAGTGAAAATAATGGATAAAAACAATGGAACAGAAGGCATTGAATTGCAGCATTTACAATGTACTGTTACTGCCAATAGATAGTAATGTTGAATACCATTACCTTTGTCCTTTTTGTTTTCTTTCTGAATAATAATTTCAGTTTAGTAAGGAGTGGTCTTATGCTATTTGACTATTCCTCATGTAGCATTTACAATTTTTAACTTTTATTGTTCAAGGAACCAAATGCTATATAGCTAATATTAATAGTGAAACATAATGTTGCTAGAAACCCATATTGTGCTCCATCTTCCCCCTTATTGATGCCTAAACTTGATAACATGGCTAAAGAAATAAACATTATAAGGGGAAGCATAAAAGTTGGTGCAATATGTATAACTTTTCTTAATTTTAGATTTATTAACCCTTTCTAGCTCTATATGAAATACAAGTCGATGAAGTAATTGACTATAATATTTTGGATTGGATTCTAGCTTGTAGAAGTGAAATTTTTTGATATGATACGATAATCCAATATGAACAATGTTATGCCCCAGTTTTGAGTATATGACTGGTGTAGGAAATCACCTCTAACTTATTTTTCACAAGCCCAATTTATTATCAATACAAACACTAACTTGATGGAAATCAACTAAATTTATATAAAATATAATTACTCAAAAACACTTAGATAATTTTATAGAAAATGGGCCACTTTTGCATTTGATAAAAGAACCCTACTACTAATTTAATAGTAATAAAATAATAGAGAGTATTTAAGTAATTTTATTGGAGAAATATTAATTCAAAACATTTAAACTAACTTCACTCATTGTCTTTCTTCTACTCATTAATTAAAATGTTAGTAGTGGTGATAAATTGACTTCAATATCATTTATTATTTTGTTAATTTTAAATTAATAATGTGATTTTCTTGTCCAAATGAAAAAGTGAAAATTGTTAACTTCCACATATAAATCTTTTGTAAAAGTTAGAAAAATGGATAAAATTTCTTCCATTTTTTAAATGCTAGCCAGGGGTAATATAACACTTATGAGTCAAAAAACCAAACCAAAGCTATATATGTTTTTGTGTTTGTGTGTGTGCGTGCACACTTTCAAAGAGACACCACACTTGTTTGCATGCATAGATATCTTATTCCAACTCTTAATTTTTTTCCTTTAAGATATTGTCTTCAAGGTCCATTTGGTTAATAAGGCTTTAAATATTAACTTTCAATGCTTGTAAAAGGATGGGAAATGAGGGGAGTGAGTTTTATGAACCGAGTGAGTAAATAACTTACTAAAGCTTAACATAAAATGCAACTTATAAAAATTAGGGAAAGCTTGTTAAATACTATAAATTCACAAACAATTAGTTCGAAAAAAATAATTTCAACTTTAAATGTTACTAACATATGGTAACAAATCTAAATCTTATACTTTCAAAGTGCAATTCCCTTATTTGTAAAACTAAATCAACAAAATCAATACTTTCATATTTAAATCCACTACAATAAATTAACACTTGTACCACGAATTATGACACAAAAAATTAAAAAATCATGATAATTTTATCATTTGCCATGGGAATAAAAAAATTTAAACAAATGTCCAAAAAATTAAAAAATTTATGCAATGGGAAAACTTTACCTATGGAAAAATATTATTTGTGCCACAAATAAAGTTATGAGAATATAATTTTCGTGGTAAATTATTACTTGTGCTACGAAAAAATTTTATCCGTAGCAAAATATCACTTATGCCATAAGATTAAGTTACGGGAACATAATTTTTGTGGTAAAGTATTACTTGTATTACAAAAAAGCTTTACTCGTGGCAAAGTATCACTTGTGTCATAAATTAAATTATAAGAATACATTCCTTATGACAAAGCATCACTTGTGCTACAAATTAAATTACGAGTATGCATTTCAAGTGATAAAGCATCACTTATTCTATCATATAAGTCAGAAAAATTTATCTATAGCAAAATATTATTTATACCACGAATTACTTCTATGAATAAAATCATAGTCAAATGTATCATTTTTTATAACTATATATATATAAAAATATTATTTATAATAAGTGTAATATGCTGCAATATGGTAGATAATAAAAAATATAAATATTTATATATTATGGATGTTTAACAAATAACTAATTCATCATTTGATCAACTGATTAGCCTTATCAATCAAAATAAAAAACTATAGAACTTAACGTTTTTAAATAGTTAATTCATAAAATATATATAAAAAGATAGAACTACTCGTAAATTGTATAATTATATACTTTTATTATTTTTTTAAAAATAATTTAAATAGGAGTTAAACCCCAAACTTTAAGATATGTAAGAAAGAATTCAATTGTTAAGCTCTTAAGTATTTTTATATACATTTGTACCAAATTTAATTTATTAGAATGTAACTATTTTTTATAAATAATAAATAATTATTTAAATTTATATTAATTAAATTTATATTATAAAATTAATATACATCAATAAAATAAATATTATAATATATTAAAGATTGTATTATATAATTATTCAATGAATTTAAATTTTATACATACTAAAGTTAAAAATTAATAAGATTTACATATACATATATATAATACATATGTATATAACAAATTTTTTAATTCATTATTCATTCTAATTTTTAAAATATCAATTAAAAAAAATCATTCAAAGTATAAAATATTATAAAAATTTATTTTTTTATCTCATCACATTATTCTAAAAAAATGTGATAACAAAGATATATATTATGAAAATACTAAAATCATTATATTATATATAAATAGTATAATTTATGAGATATGTTATAACAAGCTTTATTATAGAAATATATAATAATAAATTTTACATTAATCACTTTAATATCAACAAAACTTTCATTAAAAAATTAAAAATAATAGTTATGTAAAATTATGTATAATTTAATAATAATAAAATTATTATATTAAAATATTTTAAACAAATTATATTTAAAGGAGTGTTATATATAAAATAGTCTAAATTTTCATTTTCATGCTTTATTAATTCCAATTGTATTAATTTCATTTCTTACATATATTTTGTAATAATTTCTTTCCTTCTAAATAATAATATAATTAATTTAGTCTATTCATTTATAATTTTATTAATAGGTTAATGACTTGATTAATGGAAAAATAAAAATTAAATAAAAATAACATATGAGAGAAGAAATTAATACAAAAAATTTGTGAAGGTTTGAATGATTTAATTTATATTTGTGAATGACAAAATATGTATTATTAATAAAAATTAAAATTAAATAATTTATAATTAAAATTTAAATATACATAATAGTTCAAAATTATGATTTATATGGATATTTATTTCATATTATTCAACCTTTATTGAAAGAATTTTAGAAAATAATAAAAAATTACCTAAAAGATATAAAAATTTTACTTTTATTTTGTAATAACTCAATTAATAATAATTAATGAAAAATATTAATAAAAGGATAAAATTAACTAATTAATTATTTATAAGAGATAAATTTGATATAAGATATTTGTAAAGAATAAATTTGATATGAGCAAAATTACTAACAAAATAAATAAGAATTTAGTTTATAAAAAATTAATTTTTAAAATAAAATCATGAAATATTTTTGTATTAGTGCATTTTTATTATATGTATTTATGTAATATTTTATTATATAATTAGTATTATATAAGTGTAATTTTATTTTTGAAGTCAATTGGTTAATTAAAACTTTATATAAAATATATTATATTATAGTACAAAAGAAATAAACTAGCACAATGATAAGGCACGACATTTCTCAACTTGAAGATTCAGGTTCGATTCTCAGTAAATGCAATTATAATTTCTAAACAAATAAAATTTCAATGATTTATTCTAACTAGATATAGGTCAAAAGCATTAATAGATTTCAACAGATATATAAATAAAATGATAAGATAATACCTAATTGAATTGGTTAAATAATCGATTTAATTTAGATATATAAAAATTATTTTAGTTAATTATATTAGTTTTATAATTATTTTATCTTATTTTATTTTTTATCACAATTTTATTCGTGGCAATATGAATTACTAGTTACAGATGTATCTTTCTTGCCACGTTTGTACTCATGACTAGAAAAATTTATTAGTCACAAGTGAACCTGTTGCAAAAAAAATTATTTATGCCACAGGGCCTTTTTCCCGTGACAATTTCTTTGCTATACTTACTTATGCCACAGAACCATTTAACTAGCATTTCCATGTCTAAATAGCATAGTTAAGAAAATTTTGATCTCGTGTTATGATTTTTACCATGGCATAAGTATTAATTTATTGTAGTGATCATAGTTTTCTCTAAACCATAATCCTATATAGAAGTTTGAAATATTAAAAGAAATATGAAATTTCACAATTAATAAATCACATTATATAAACAAGTAGGGTCTAATGGAATTTTCACATAAATAACCATATAGAAATTAGAAATGTGAAAAGTCACATTTAGGACCCTAATTAGAAATTAGAAGTATATAATAGGGTCAAATCCTTGTCTAAAGTAAAGATCAAAATCTAAGATTTTAATCAAAAGTTAGAAGTATATAGAAGGATCAATCCTTATCTAAGATCAAGGTTAAATCTAAAATCCAGTCAAAAGTTCCAATACCCATCACGGCTCTCCCTTATTACTCCACATGGAAATCCTCCTCCATGCCTCTCATAATATGAGTTGTCATCGTAAACAAAATTTTAAATGCACTTGGGGCTTTTTAAAGAATACTCCCAAGGGTTCGCATTATGCTTTGTCATTTATAACATCTTGAAACATAATTAAAAAAACATACTATTCCACTTTCTTTTCAAAATAATCAGAATGTCACTATCCAACAAACATTTTAAAATTTAAAGCCTTTTTCCACTTCTCAAGTATTTATATACAAAACAATAAATTAAATGTTTAAACTCAAATTTTCATACATCCATTTTCTAAGCATAACAAGAAAGGAATACTCAAAGGCATTATAAAAGCCAAAATGTTTTTATAAACACTCATTGTAAAACTATTCTAATCACAAGGGAAAAGATAAGTTCATATTTTTATATATAAGAAAATTTTAAAATTACAAATTATACTAGAATATTCATTTACCGTAAATCAAGTTCAACACTTTCCTTGTAGCATAGGAACAGAAAACAAACACTATTGCATCCTAGAATATAAGATATTTTATATCAATTGAATATTCTTTAGCTATAATTCTTAACTAAAACCGTCCAATATGAACACGGAATTTGATCAGAGATAAGACTCTTACTTATAAGGGTTCAATGGTATAAATTTAAGGCAAAGATGAGGCATTTTTGTCGGCCAAAACGCAGCATTCCTCTGCTACAACCATTACGGCTCATGTAAGCTCAAAGCCTTCTTGGAATGAAATTAAAGCATTGGAAAGGAACAGGACTTACTCTCAAATACTTGGAAGCTTTAAAGTTTGGGGGAAAGACTCCCAAAAATGCCGCTCAAAGCAGTGGCTGAGTTGAGTCCTCTATGGCCATACCATTGGTCTCGTTCCGTGTCAGAAAGAATGGTGAGAGGATGGATTAGTGGCTGCAAGAAAGAAGAAATCAAATTGAGGAAGAGAAGATGTTGGTGGCTACGAGCTATAAAAATAAAGGTGTGGTTATCTATGATGGTTGTTTTGTGAGGTCGGCGGCAATGACGGGACTTAATTGAAGATTTTGAGAGGCTAAAATGGCTTATATAAAAAATATTTTTGGGGAAAATACACAAAACTTTCCTAAAGTTTACACTAATGTCAAAGTTTCAAATCCTAGAAATCACCCCCCTTGAACTTTGGAAGAAAATGAAAATGTTAAGTTCTATTTAAAGCTAACGGCGCATGTCAATTTGTATTCTTAGAAGTCTGTAACCTTCGTTTATGGAAGAGAGTCCAACGGGTAGCAAAAATAATATGTTTCTTTCATATCTGTTTTTTGAATATTCGTAAAGTAAAGGCACTTTTTCTCAAAAGATTCATAAAAAAGTCATGATAAAGTATAAATATAAAGTAATTGAAAAAGCTTTTGGCTTTGCTAATTTTCCTCAATTTCGTGCGTATCCACTTCTGAACCCCTCTTTGAGGAAATCCCATGAAGCAAAAAAATCACCTTTACCGACAAAAGATGCGTTGATGTAATCTCGTTTTTTTTTTTTTTTCCGATTGTAAGATATTAAATTTAGAGAGAGAGAGAGAGAGACCCTATTTCTGCATTTGGTAATACTGACAATGAAGTTAAGCGAAGGCAGAAAGGTAAGCGTTTGGACAATGGGGGCTGAGGAGATTGCGTAGAGAGAATTCAAGTAAATTTAAGAGAAACACCCCAAAAGGAGAGTGACTTTAAAAGTCATTCAAAAATACTGTTTACAGTGTTTACATAATTGCTCCATCTTTACCAATAAACCTCTGTTTTAATTATTCTTAAGAATTTCTCCATGAAAACTTTTGTTTGGTTTTGTTTAAAAATTAAATGAAAAAAAATTATGATGCGCCATTGTCAAGTGATAAAAAATTGAGGCTGGTGAATTTGTTAAGAGGACCATCCTTTCTAAAAGGAAAGTTAACCACAAAATTGAGAACCTTCTGTTGACAGTGACCAAGGATGCAACAGAAAAAGAATTTGAAATGGATGAAGCAAAAGACAAGAGTTTGGCAAAAACATGAAGAAAACAAATTTATAATCAATCAGTTCATGCAATAAACAAATTTATAACAAGGAAAAGCTAGATCAATTAGTTCAAAAACATGAAGTAAACAAATTTATAACCAATATATGCAAACTCCTTTTTACTTAATAGCTTCATACAGTAGCAGTAGGAACATTTAGGCTTGCAAATTTCATGATGCAGTGGTAGCAATATACCTGACATAAACACACACACACAATATTCTTTCTTCCATTTATCTCCAAATGCAGAGATTATCTTTTGATGACCAAATAAACAAGTTCACGAAAACCCAAAGAAGCAATCAAATCTAAAAGGAGGAGAAGAGGAAGCTAATGAGCATTGCAACGAGGCTATGTACTTCATTGGCATTGGTTTACTCATGCAGAAATATCTTTCTAGCAATCCTTTTCCTCTGTGCTCCCCACTAAATTCATCTACTGTGATTTTGCAGGCAGTAATGACTGTGAACAATTTCTTGCAGCCCTTCCAGGTAAATGGTCAGCAATACATTCATGATGAGTTCGTTGATTTATTAATCTTGACCTTGGATGAACAACTTACAATAAGTGCTATTACCCTATCATTCTCTTTAGATCAATTCTTTAGGTGAATCTGTGGAGCAGAAAAACTAATTAGGCATGAAAAATGTTGTTCCATAAACTTGGTCCCCTCGGCTAGATTTTAGGATCACCAATTTCCCCTTCTAACATTGGCTGAAATTTTTTATTTCCCCTTCCAACATTGGCTTTTCCTTTTTTCAGGCATGATGAGGTTCAAGCTTCCAGATGACCAAAACACATTGGAGAAGGAGAGAAAAGCATGCCTTCCTCACGCGCGCTATTAGCCTCAAACACAACCAAAAGATTTTTTTCTTTTAAGGTTTAGGGGGATGATTTATAGGGTTTGAAATCTCACATACTAAAGTTACCATTAGTGTAAACTTCAAGGGAATTTTATGTATTTTTTCCAATATTTTTAAATATTTTACATATTTTTATAATATTAATATGTAATTTCAAAAAATTTGGGGGTCAAGGCCCCTTAGTCCCTTAAAAACTCCGCCAGTGGCCGGCGGAATGAAGAAGGCTTGGCGCTGGGGTTTGGATGAAGTCGAAAACAGGGTTGTGCTTGCTGGGCTTTGGAATTGTTTAAGGGGGTAAGGTTGTTGCTGTATAAAGGTAAAGGAAAAGTTAGGAAAAAAAAAAAAAAGGGAGAAATACATATTACCCCTTAAAATTTGCATTAATAACAAACACGGTACATGAAGTTTTAAACCATACAAATTACCTCTTTCAACTTGCAAAAAAGAGTGGAAATGTTTTGTTGCTGTGAAGGTTAATAGGGAAGGACCTGCTCGTTCCTATTTTTCTTCCCATTGCTGAGAACTGAACAGCTAAAAGTGAACATAACAATAATCAAAATTATCTTTTCTAAACATTATGAAAAACAATATATCAAAGAGAGCAAGGAATAATTACACATCGGCACTGAAGATGTGAGTGTGTGTCTACGTATTACTTCTGGTTTATTATTATTATTGGGCATTTTGAAGTTTATTTCAACTGACTTGTTATGTTTGAATAATGCTAAATCTATATTGGAAAATGACGCAGAGTAAGATATTTTAGCCTTTAAAATATGACTAAAAATGCAACTATTTTTAAATCTTCCATAACCATGATTAATGATGTAAGACAATGCTATTCCTTTATTAGTGACTGCTTAAAAGAGCGCAATGCTATAACCATCTACCAGAAGGAAGAATATATTAAATAAAACCTCAACTATTCATTTGGATATGCAAATCTACGAGCTAAGTTTTATTAGGTATCAACAACATTATATCAGAAAATAATAGGGAGGCACTTGAAACATTCACAAAATTATGCTGATTGGAATTTGCACACTGCGATCTGCATAATGTGCTAATTCTGCAAAATTGCCGTACCTTTCCTTCGCCAACCATGGCGAGGTTCAGTACTCAAATGGCCTTAAGGTGTAGTTCAATTATCACGTAATTAAATATATAAAAAAACCGAAGAAAGCCCCAATTGCTATGACAACAATGTGCTTGAGCATTGCCCGCATGCTTTATCTATGTACTTTTCCTATGCCACTTAATCATACCATCAGAACCTTATTAGGTTAGAGAAAAATTACCTCCAAACCATTCTCTATGTCGGTGTGCTCCAAATTAGTGCCGTTATCATTAGTATCATAGCCATTCACCTGCGACAATGACCTGTAATTTTCAATTATTTATTTATTTATTTTTATAATGATACAAATGGTTAAATTAGTAAATATACATGTAATTTTTTGGATCAAACTTGGAATGGAAAGAAAGGTAAATCTTTCACCAAATATCATATGCTAGTGGAAATAGTAATTTAGTAACATCTATAAATTTAAGCTCATTTATCTATTGGGTTATTAATTAGGTTTGTTATGCATGAGAATGTATATGGTATATAAAAGCACATTTATCTAGAAGTATGTGATTTATGTATAGGTATGTTCATTAATTAAAATCATTATAGGTATTTAAGAGTCACTTAGGAAACCATATACAAATATATCCTATTGTATCTAGCAGTTTCAATCAAATAAATTTGAGTTTTTTCTTTGGATATTCCTTTACCTCCAACAAAGTAGTATTAGAGCTTAACATTTTGATTTTTGAAAGAAGAGTGTTGAAGAGAGAGAGAGAGAGAGATGAATACAATTCCCTTCTAGCATGAAAAAATTATGATAGTTGTTACTTTCATATTAAAGTGTTTCTTAGTGGGCAAGGTGTTTGGGAAAGTGTAGAAAAAGCTACACCCTACCACACGATGAGACTATTTTGTCTTGAAAAGAAAAGGATGCTTTGGTAGAGGCATGCAAGGCAAAGAGATCATTTAGCCTTCTCCTTTATCCATTGAGGTTCTTAAGAATAGTTAAAAAGATTTTCCAAATGAAGAGGAAGAAGAAATGGAGGAAAAGAAAAGGGAAATTATGAGAAATTTAACAAAAATGATGTTGAATTTATCCAAAAGCAAGCTTGAGTTGCAAAGCTCATACATCACCTATAAAAGGAGATGTTGAGGTTAAGAAATTAACTTGGACTTGTGAATCTAAAGAAGAGAGAAAATATGATTTATCTCATTCAAAGAAAGAGGACCTAACTTTTGTAGAAAACGATTTAATGATTAAAAAGAAATAAAAAGCAAAAGAATGTGTGGAATAAATGACTTGAGGTTTATCTTGTGTCATTAAAGAGGAAGAAAAGATCAAACCACCTATGAAAAATGTTAAGTATGGAAAATTAAATCAAAGAATCTAAGAAGATATAGTCTATGATTTGTCTATTCTTTTTAAAGGGGGAGAAGATGTTGTGATGAGTAATATTGAAGAAATAGTTCATGATTTGTGTTATGTTTTTAGAGAAGATAATGAAGAAAGATGTCACGACTGTTTTTTTTAAACATTATAACTAGCATAAATATACATAGTTAATATTGCTTTACTTGTTAAATATCCTTACAAGCCTTACTAATGCTACCGACTCCTTCATTTTTCTCTAATTTTAAAAAATATTTTACATATATATAACTAAAATATATTTATAAAATGTGTGCATCTAAAAAATTCAGAACATATTTACATATAGTAAATATAATTTACATGTTATTTTCAGTGTTGAAAACCTTGTATGTAGACAAAAATCATAATCTAGATGGAATTGGAATATAGATAGCAAAATTTCCATTTTTGTATAGGGTTTGATGGAAGGTACAGATACATGTGTCCAATAGCAGCATCGAAGCCACATCTCATATCTATTAATAAGATACCACAGGTAAAGAGAGTGAGCACAAAATACTCAATGAATAGGAATGTCTACTTCTTTTTCTAATGAGCATTTCCAACAAGTATGATCATTGATTAACTTAACATGTAGTGACCCATATTGTATACCATAAAAAATAAATCATCATCATAATAAATTTTTGTGCAATAAATTTCAATAAAGCAATGTTTATAATTGCATTTACTCTTATGGTATTAATTGGTACACATAGGTTCTCTCCCTTATATCTTCAATCTAACCTTATTGCATGCTGCTCCTTATACCTTCAGTTCAGCCTTATCCCCTGCCACCCCTTATATCATCAAGCTAGCCTTGTCCCACTTATTTTAGGTTATATCAAATCAAATCATATCATTCTTTCTTTGTGAAGGATAAAATCATATCCATACCACATATCACATTATCACATATTACACAATACAATACATAGTATTAATTCACAATAAGCATCAAGTATGGGTATAGCCAAATAGTTATCAATTAATCATAAGAGTTTTACAAAAATACTATTTTGCTAGGCTGTCAGTCTTTATAATGAATCCTTTCGGATATTTAAATCATTTCTATAAATCCTTAAAATAGGCAATAATATAGCTAACACTTATATCTTGCAAAATATCAATTGTTTGATAAATTTCAAGCTTCTTAGGGACTGTTCACATAATCCTATTCCATAATAATAAAAAAAAAGGTAGCACTAGGAGTGTTCATAAAGATGATTTTTTGTTAAAATACCTAAATGATCTTAAAAAATTTCTAGATAAATATATGAGATTGTTGACATGTTATTTAATTAAGAAAAAATTTTATTATATCCAAATCTCATAATTTTCTTCATTATAAAAATTCATCCATCCAATGCTATTATTTTCATACCACATTGGAGCTACTTTCAAAATTAGGCCTTTTTGGCACTCAAAACAATTCCAATTTCAACAAAACTTGTGCTATTAGTTTCATAACATCATAGAGCTTCCAAAATATATTCTTTTTCTAATATTTAATTATCAATAGGTTGGTGAGGGACAAAACCTGATTCCCTATTTTGAGCTTAATTCACCTATATTTATGAAAGTTTATCTTAAAAATAACTAAAAATTATCAAAAATTTTCATAAGTTCTAGATCATAACCTAACACTATAAATGACCTAAAAATGCTTAAAACTATAGAAATCCATAGAAATGAAGGAGAACTTTACTCACCTTCTATTCTTATTTTCCTATCTTCTTTTTCACACTTCTAACAGTAGCAATCACTTGCAAAGAATTTTTGAAACTTCTTAGCATTTGTTTAAAGTGTGAAAAAGCTTTCTCTTTAGCTATCCTAAAAACCATGATTGCTTTGAGGAAGAACGGCCGAAAGTTTGCTTAAATTTTGGCAAAAATTCTTTTATATTTAACTTTCTAACCAATCATATTTTGCTAAATTTTTTTATTTTAATTTTAATTAAAAATAAAATGATAAACATGTGTTGGGATAGCTGTCATACCTTACTATCCCCTCTACCATTTTATTGCTTTTGAGCTAATTAAATTTAAACAAATTGCAATTTTTGCTCATCTTTTCAAAAATACCCTTGAATTTTTACTTAATGACATTTATGTCCTAACTTCCTTTGGAAGTTTGTTGCACATGCGGAGCCCTTCTAAAACTCAATTTGGGCCTTCAAAACTAAGCCAAATGAGCCTAAAATAAAATAAAATTATCCAATTTGAATATATCTTAGTTTCGAGTTCAAAAGGGTGAATTTTTTACTTAACGGATAAAAAATATAATAAATTCTTTTCTAGTGGTTTCTTTTATTATTTCCAACTCTTTTTCACTCATATTAGTCCCTAATAAATTTCTTACGAAAATTCTAGTTAGTTGCATATCCCAATTTTCTTTACAATATACCTAAATCTCGCCTGATTATGCTATTTGATTAACTACTTAAGGGTTTTTCTAATTCATATTTTATTTTATATTTTTGAGTAATTATTTTTCTCACTTCCATTTGGACCTTAATGTAACTTGTTTCTATTATTCATAAAGCATTTCAAATAGGCTCAAACTAATTGATTTTGGATTTAGCCCATTAGCGTATTTAAACTCACTTTTCATTCTTGAAAAGTTTTCAGGCTTTTAGACTCCTTTTACCATTTGGTTTTTTATTTCCACTATTAGGCTTTTGCTAGATTTCTTATTGGGCTTTGGCTCAATTAAATCTTTATTGGGCCTTATCGGACTTATTTAAGCCTAATTGGGCTTTTTAACCCAATTTTGAAAAATTCCCCATTAGGCTTCCTTTTCCTTTCTTTAATTATTAATATGCTTTCAAAAAAATTGGCTAAAATTAATTCCAAATTAAAACCAAATAAGTTGGATATAGAACATCAATTTTTTGACTTATTAGCGCTAAAATTTTTCTATAGGAACTTAATGTAATTTTCCTTGAATTTATTGATCCATAGTAACACTTAATAAATTTTATTTAAAATTCTAATTGAAATTTCCTTTTTAAATTTCCTTGTTTCTTTTGTGAGTATTCAAGTTCTCCTTTTTTAATAAAATTTGTTCTCAAATTTTCTTTAGGAAGTTAAATAACAGTGCATAGCATTGTTAATAACATGTAAATGAAACTTTTAGGAAAAAGAATTTCACTGAAGATCTTAAGATATTTCTTTTCATATTCATTGCAAGTTTCTAAGTTGCTTTGATATCATTTATCATTATGCATAAAGCTTTCATAAGCATATTTTCCCTTTCCGATGTTGGACTTAGTTCATTATTGCTCCCTTTCTTATGAGTCTCATAACATTTATAATTTCACAATAGTTTGTCCTAAAAGATTGTCAGGAACCGCACATTGTATAAGTTTTCTACCTTAGTGACCATTCCCTACCCTCATTAGATCGAGTGGCTTAATGCTCACCAATTCTTATGTGATTCATTCTAAATCATCACTCATACTAAGGAAGGTTCTTTTGATCATAATATAATTTAAAATTTGATAATATGCATAAATTTTGCAAGTTAATTGAAAATGATATTAATAATGTACAATGTTATCTAATTAACTCACTTAGTTTCTTTAGATTAAAAAAAAAATTGCTTTTAGTAGCGATAATGAAAGTTGTCACAAAATGTTAGTATATCATCACAAAATATTTTCAGAGATAACATAATTTTTGTATCGAAAAACTCCGTTGTTGAAAGTTTTTGAACAATAGATGATACTTATCACTGAAAGGTTTCATTTTGTAACAAGGATTATTATCACTATAAGTTAGCACTTTGTGACAACTAAATCATATTGTCACTAAAAATCATATTAGTGACAAATTTTATTGTCACTATAAGATTAATATTCAATGACAAGAAAATATTATTGTTGTTGATTAATAACTTTAGTGACAATTATTATTGTCACAAAAGCTTTTTTATGACAATATATTTTTATTATCACTAAAAATATAATATTTGTAACAACTAATAGTGTCACTAAAACCTTTTTCTATGTCAATATATTTATATTATCACTAAATACATACTATTTGTGACCATCATTGTTGTCACTAAAACCTTTTTCAATGACAATATATTTATGTCATCACTAAAAACTTATTCTCACTAAAATTCATTTTTTTTATTTTATAAATATGCATTGTTCATAATATTTTTTGCATACCTCTATATATTGAATGCTAATAACATTATTAGAACATAATTAAAAAAAGTTAGATATAATATTTAAAATAAACTCATGTCAAAGTTACAACACCAAATATATATATCCAATTACATTGACAAAGTCATAATGTTCTAACATATCACTATATATTTTCACCCTAAAAAATATTAATATATATTGTCAATTTTTGAAACAAATATGACAAGTGGATCAACTTAAGAGATGGGGTGCTGCATTACTTGTTGTACTTTGTTGACCCATCTGCAATAAATAAAGATAAAAGTTTCATTATAAAACTATAAGAAGAAAACAACCTTTAGCTCAGAGTTTCATTATAAAAGTTTCATTATAAAATAAATAAAAGTTCATTACTGAATTGGATCATATATATGGAGTTATGAATCATAGATTACAAAGAGATATTGGCTCCTTACAATAAGTGGGGCTTATGATTAGGGAAAATATATATAGCACACCGCATACCTTGCTACTACTCAAGGCCAAAGGCATAAATTAAAGTATAATTTGTCTTATCCATTCTCCATGAATCTCACAATAATATCAAAATCCAAAAGTGATTTTTCTGTTGGAGAATCCAATGCTTCTTACTGTGATTGCTTCACCTTGAAGGTAGATAGGTTAGTTTTTGATATCGACAATTAATAAAAACTCCTCATTAAGGTTTTTGGAATGGATGCTCTCCATGTTTGAGGAGGAATATAATTATATATGTCAAGACGTTTTAGCTATTTATTTGATATCTAATCTAAAATCATGTTTAAGAAAATTGAAAATTTTATATTCTTTTAGTTTCATTGACATCTTACTTTCAGCATATTAGGCAAATGGAAAATAGCCATTGAATTAGGACTCTTTGGCTATTTATTTGATATTTAATCTAATAATAAACACACTACAATTGATTAATTGCTATAACAGTGATGTGGCTAAGATTTATACTGCCACAACAAAAACATTTATGTGTTCATTATCAATTGTGCCTCGTTTACGGACAAATTGTGACATTTTTTGAAGCCACATGCTTTAAATAGACACTAGGCATCCATTTTTTCATCTAAAATTACGGCAAAATCCACCGTGACGGTAACTATATTTCCTTGGTACCAATAATATACTAACAAGGTTACACCTCTCATCTCTAATATTTTACTTCACTTTCATTGGTCAGTCCTCATCCTCTTTCTACTCTTAAGCACATTCATTCACACTATCTCTTAAGAGTTTTATTCTTGTTAGTAGATTAGTCCCACATCTATTATATCCTATTATATGTACCTTGTATTATAATATATATATATATATAATGATTGCCTAACTTAATTGAGGATATGGCAATATAAATTTCTCTCTAATTAACATAGTATCAGAGCCTTCTAGTAATCCTTCTTCTATCCTAATCAACAAATTAAAAGACAAAAAAACTAACCTAACTCTTTCTTTTCCTTTTCCTTTCTTTTTATTGTTCTTTTATGCATGATTAAGGTCACGGTGGGACCAGTGGCATTCTAAGTCGCATATTGGTGGAAACCTAGACCTCAGTGTTGCTGATTGGTGGTGGTGTACGATGGTAGAGGAGAATAACGATATTGTTTAATGCCATAGGAGTATAACTAGAACTAGTATTGGTAAGGGAGGTCTGGGTACATCAGACAATAGATCGGGATGAGATGATCTTAACTAGGCGGCGCATGGCATCACACACGCTAGTGTACGGAGGCATGTGAAGTCCACGTCTAAAGACAAGCAATGGGGCATGGAGGCATGTGGACCATCAACAAGTGGCAATCTTCCATCTGACATTATTTTGGAGGACTCTAAAAGGTTCTATAAGATTGGTTTTACAATTCCGTGTCTCTAGGTAGTAATTTTTATTTTCTGGATAATTTTTTTCTAATTTTTTGCTATACTGGCTAGATAAATTAATTCATCATGGATATTAATTCTAATTTCATGAGCAATTTTAAGGGTTCCAATAGTTCAAAAAATTCAAGGAGAGAACTCAGATTTAATTTTTCATAATTATTACTAGTAGGTGGAAAAATAATAGAACGGAAGTTAGATATTGAAGGACGATAATATATTACCTGGAAAAGAGCAATTGAATACTATTTTGATGAAATTCGTATAGCACATCACCTTACTTAAGAACCACCTATAGAAGATCCAAATTAATAATGGATTATAGAAGATTGTCAGTTGTTCAGGTTAGTTTGTAATACTTTAACTACTGAAGTTAAAGATAATATAGCTCATTGTCATATTGTTAAGGAGTTATGAGAGCCTATTGAAGGTCTATATTAAAAAAAGGATGATCTAACTTAGGTATATGATCTGACTGTGTCCTTATTTCAATTAGATGAGAGAGGTAAATCAATGCTCAAATTTATACTAAGTTCAATTGTATTTATGAATAATAAAATTCTCTACTGCCTATTACTAGTGATGTCAATGTAATACGTTTTCAATGAGAATAACTAGCTACTTTATGTTATTTAATGCATTTACCTCTTGAGTTTAGCATAACACAATGGCAGATCTTATCTAGTTTTGAGCCTCTCACCTGAAAAATAGCTTATTATTGAGTTCAAAAAGCGTCTAAAGATATTTCTTCCTTTTCTCCATCGTTGAATGTGAATGAGTTAGCAACATTAGTTAGCTTAGGTGCTTGTGAAAGACGTAGTAATTCTAGAGATAGTAGGGGAAGAAAAAGAAGGCGGGGTCACTTTAATGAAGGAGGAAAAAAAGGTGATTAGCAAAGTCACTCTAGTGAAAGAGGGAGAAGAGGTGAATTAGTTGTGATTTGTTATCATTACCAAGAATAACAATACATCAAGAAATTTTGCCTGAAGTTGGCAAAAAAGAATACCCAAGAATCCAAGTTTGTATATATGGCACAAGAATCAGAAATTAATGATAAATTATTATTTAATAGTGAATATGTTAAGTACTTGCAATTAAAGGCTGCTGTACAACCGCCACCAACCCAACCCACTACCACTATAGTTCACACAGGTAATCCTATTGCATGTCCATCTTATTTTAATTCTAGATGAGCCATTGGTTCTAGGACCATTGATCATATGATGGGTCAAATAGGTGTACTATCCTCTTTTAATAATTCTCATCCTTCACATGTTACTTTAGCTAATAGGTTTACTGCTTCTGTTGTTAGAAGTGGCATGATTGATCTCACCTCTAATATCTTTTTGTCCAATGTTTTGTGTTTTGCAAACTTTCCATTTAATTTAATTTCAATTAACTAAATTATTTGTGCTTATAATTGTGGTATTTTCTTTTTTCCTGGTTATTGTGTGTTTTAGAATTTGTTGACGAAGAAGATTTTTGATAGGGGATATGAATCTGGGAGATTATATGTGCTGGATGACAAAAATTTCTTAATTAATTGCTACTATTGCTACCTCCACTCTACATTAATAGCACTGTCACCTTGGCCACCTCTTATTGCTCTTTTTACAAAAATTGTGTCCTAGTTTAGCATCTATTTCTCATTTAGATTATGAATCTTGTCAATTTCTTAAACAACATCATCAATCCTATGCTTCTAGAGTTAATAAGTGGGTTTTATCCCTATTTGAGTTAATAAATTCAGATATTTAGGGGTCTTGTCCAGTTATTTCAAAGTTTAATTTTTGCTATTTTGTGTCTTTTGTGGATGATTATTGAAGAATGACTTAGCTCTATTTAATAAAAAATTATTTAATATTTTTTGTACTTTTCATGCTAAGGTTACAAATCAATTTTAGATAACTATTCATAATTTTTGAAGCAATAATGCTAAGGAGTATTTCTCTGCAGAGTTTTCAGCTTATTTGTCCCAGCATGGTATAATTCATTAGTCTTCTTGTGTTATCACTTCAACAAAATGGAGTAGCTGAATAAAAAAATTAACATTTACTCGAGGTTTCTCGAGCTCTTTTATTTGAAATAAAAGTTTCTAAAGTTTTTTAGGCAGATACAATTTCTACAACCTGTTTTCTCATTAATCATATGCCTTCTTCCATTCTTGATGGTCAGGTACCTTTTTTTATTTTGTTTCCTTCTAAGCCCTTATTTCGTATTTCCCTACGTATTTTTGTTTGCACCTATTTTGTTTATGATCACTGTTCTCAGGTATCTAAATTAGATCCTCAGTCTTTGAAATGTGTTTTTCTTAGCTATTCTCATACTAAAAAAGGGTATCGATATTTTTCTCCTGAGTTAAATTGTTACATTGTATCTTCTGATGTTTCATTTTTTAAGTTTAACCTATTCTTTAGGCCTTCTCCATCTTCCTCCCCCTTGCCAGATTCAGATCATGTTAATGAATACTTTCTTGTACTTTTTTCCTCACTAGATTTACAAGTTCCTCCACCACAAAATTTGATTTGACCTCCCATTCAATTTATTTATTCTTGTAGAGTGCAAGTACCACCACTAGCTCCTTTATCGGCCATGCAACAACCATCTAATCTAGACTGGATTTCCCACGATTCGTTAGCTTTGTCTCCTTTACCGGCTTCTTCCTTATCAAATCTTCCTCCAATGTTTGTCAATTTGGATCTCCCTATTACTCATCGAAAAGGTACATGTACTTGCATTCAGGAAGGTAACCCTTATCACCCTTATTCCATCTCCACCTATGTATCTTATTCTTCTTTACCTGTTTTTTTTTATCCTTTATTGCTTCTTTAGATTCTATTACTGTTCCTAAGTCCTATTTTGAAGCTCTTTCTCATGATCGGTGGGGTGTTGCTATGGAGGAAGAAATAATAGCTCTTGAAGCTAATTACACATGGGATCTTGTGCCTTTATCTGATGGTAAATAATCTATTAGTTGCCAATGAGTATTTACGATCAAAATGAATTTGGATGGTTCTATTGCTTGTTTGAAAGCGCGTTTAGTCACTAAAGGATATGCTCAGACTTATAATGTTAATTATTTAGAGACTTTTTCACCTATGACTAAGATTACTTTTATTTGTTTACTCATTTCTCTTGTTGCACTCATGACTAGTCTCTTCACTAGTTAGATGTTAAAAATACTTTTTTACATGGGGATTTGAATGAGGAAGTGCATATGGAGCAACCACTTGGGTTTATTGCTCAAGGGGAGTGTGGCAAGGTACTACACTTAAAAAAATCATTATATAGATTGAAACAATCTCCTCGAGCTTGGTTTAGAAGATTTAGTGAAGTAGTGATAGAATTCAGAATGAAGAAATGTGATCATGATCACTTTGTGTTTTATAAACAGTTTGGTTCAGGATGTATTCTTCTAACTATATATGTTGATGATATTGTGATCACAAGAAGTGATAAATTAGGGATCTCATAATTGAAAGCTTTTTTTTAGGCTAACTTCTAGACTAAGGACCTAGGAGTACTTTGACATTTCTTAGTCATTAAAATTGCTCAAGGGTGGAAAGAGATTTTCTTATCTTAAAGAAAGTATGTGCTTGATCTCTTGAATAAAATAGGAATGACTGGTGCTAAACCATAATAAAATCCTATAATTACAAATATTAAGCTTAATTCAGAAGATAGGGAGTTACTTGAAGATCCTGAGTAGTATAGGAAATTGGTAGGAAAATTGAACTACTTTACTATAACCAGGCCTGATATTACCTTTCTAGTAAGTGTGGTGAGTCAGTTTATGAACTCCCCAAGGAATTCCCACTGGGATGCTCTTACACACATTCTGAAGTACTTGAAGAAGGCACTTGGTCAATGAGTCTTATATAAAAATTATGGTCATTGCAGAGTGAAGGCTTTTTTGATGTAGACTGGGCAAGATATCCTATAGATTGGATATCAACTTCTGGGTATTGTGTTTTTGTTGGAGAAAACCTTATGTCATAAAAAAGTAAGAAGTAAGCAGTTGTATTTCGCTCTAGTGCAGAGTTTGAATACCAAGCTATGGCTTATGGTACGTCTAAACTTTTATGCATTACTTACCTTCTTCAAAAACTTGGCATCAAGACTCATGGGATCATGTAATTATAGTATAACAATCAAGCTACTACTCACATTGCCTCAAACCTAGTTTTTTATGAATGAACTAAGCATGTAGAGGTTGATTGTCATTTTGTTCGACAGAAGTTACAAGAAGGGGTTATCAATCTTAGACATATTAGAATAAGGGAACAATTAGCTGATTTATTTATTAAAACTCTTCCAGGAAAATAGATTGACGAAATTTGTAACAAGTTGAGCATGATTAATATTTATAGCCTAGCTTAAGGGGGTGTTAGTATATAGGTCCCACATCTATTATAACCTATTGTATGTACTTTATATTATAATATATATAGTGACTGTCTAACTTAATTGAGGATATGACAATACAAATTCCTCTTTAATTAACAATTCTTACATATTTTTAAGCTTAGTCTCACATAATTGACCATAAAAAATTGGTCTTTGTTTGCTTCTAGCTTAATTTTATAACATTCACAATTTTTTTTTATTGAATGTAATATTTTTTTTTGTAATTTTCCATAGATGGGTACTAGGGTTTTATTCTATTTTCCCTATCAAATTTCACTTGTTCGGAAAGCTATAGTTTTCTATGATAAATTATTAGTCTTTATCTTTTAACCCTTAGAGGAACCACTTTCGCTATGTTTATCTTTTCTATGATAGAATCCAAATAGTGTTCTTCAATCATACCCTAAGCCATACTCAACATTAACTACCACTCCCCTCCCTTCTAAGAACTGAAAAGCATCTAAAAAAATAATTCTCAAAACAATACCTTGAAAGAGTTTGAACAGGGCTATATAAGCAAAGTTATGAAACTCCATATAAAGTAATGTAGCTTCTCAGTCTAATCAAGAAATACCACTTTGATGTACTACTTTTACTCCCCATTAAAATCCATTTCCTTTAGCACTCTGTTTACCTACTCTCATCAACATTGACATTAGGCGACTTGTTCCCATTTGCCATTTCAAATTAGAGATAACTAACTACTATAATGTCTATTGTCTATTAATATCGCAAATTACAATTATTCTAACTATACATGATGCACAAACACTCAGATTAAAGGCAAAAAGTTAAATGTGACTATATAAGAAGATTAACCAATTAATGTGCATGTAGGATAGTTGACAATCATTAATATTGGCACTATACCAAAATTGAATTGTCAAAATACTTTCCATTACCTATGACAATAAGGCCAACATGGATGCCATGCATGCTTGAAACATAGCTTCAAATTGTGCTTCTATTTTACTATTGATTTCCTCTTGCACTTATTTTCTAATTTGTATTTTAATATTCTCTTCCATTGAAATTCTAGCTTCTGCAAGCAAACTCAAGGAAAGCATCGATTCCCCCAATATATTTTAGGTCAATTCAATTTGTAAGATGTATCCAACTCTTATCCATTTTTATTGCCAAGAAAAGGGGTCCAAAAACAAGTACTTTAAAAATGACAAATGTTAAACTCCTTGCATAAAAAACTTCAGATTTTTTATACTTGCCACATATGTACTTATTTAGAACAAGATTCAAGTTATTAATAGAACTACATTAATAGGAATATAACTTCAACTTTTTTATTCCATATCACTCATGTTTGGTTATGTGATAATTTTTACATTTGGACCAATAACATTACAATGCCTATGTTCTCAATGATAAAGTAATTGTTGTAGTCCTTGTTCCCATTCCATCTATAATACATAGCTATATAATAAACCTTTCTTACTTCACAGATGGGCATGATCTCATCCATTTTCCTAGAGTGGTAAAGTTATGAATTGTGTTCCTAAAGTGTCTACATAAAATTGTTAGATGTTCATTTACAGTCTAAAATGATGTCTATTCTATTCATTGATATTTATTCAAGTTCATGGATTTGGTGAGTACATTAAGGAAGTTTATGATGTAGGTGAACAACACAAGCTAGAAACCATGGCAATTGTGTAATTCCAATGCCATGCATGTTAGTGATACATCATGCCATGACAATTGAACAAGGTTAGGCATATGATTATTTTAACAAAGTTTTGAATAGGAAAATAATTTAAACAAAGAAATAACTACAAGTTGGTAGTAATTTTAATTTTAATTGCAAAAGAATTTAAACTAAGAAATAATCACCAATTGACAATTATTGAAATTTGGATTAAATCTTAACAAAATCTATCTTGATACAAATTCCACCAGTTTTCATGCTCTAAATTTTGAATCATCTTCTCAAAAGACTCCAACCATCTTCAAAACTCTACCACAAGTACATCAAATTTGTTTCATCTTCTCCACAAAAGGGCTCTCTTGATGAAATCATTAAAATTACAAGATAAAGTTGTTGCTTAAACAAAATTTGGGATTGATAAATTACCAAAAACAAAAAAGCTATGCCCAAACCTTCTTTAACCAATCCACATGTAATTATAGAACCAATCAAGATTATCTAAACGAATAAATCCCAAACCTAGCAAAATCGGGTTCTAATACCACTTGTTTCAAAAATTTGGTGATCATAATGCAGAAGCATGTTACCATATCAAGATTAAAGAAGCAATGAATTAGCAGGACATAAAAATTTAATGTGATTTGGCTAGCCTATTCCACAAGTGAAGATGATAGAATTCACTAAGAGCAATCAAAGAAAGAGATTATGAATTGTTGGATCACTTTTAAACCCACACTTCAAATATAACAAAAATACCTCATAATTTTCCTCTAACCGGCACTACATATTATCACAAATGCTATATATACTCTTTACTTAATACAAATAATAATACCAATAGAGTTAGAATTAATTATGGGTTTTTAAGTAATTCCCTCACGATGATTTCAAATACAAACTCTCTTGCACTAGTTTTTTTGACAAGTTTTTCATACCCAATATAATGTATTTATAAGTTAAAAGGCTATTCAAGTAAATTCTAATTAGAATAGGAGAATAATTCAAAATAGAAAATAATTATAATTTGATATTAATTATAATTTTAGTAGAAAAATAATTTAAAATAAAAAATCACCAATTTGCAATTATTAGAATTTGGATTAAATTCTAACAAGAGTTAATCCAAGTTCAGTTGGACGCGTGGCTGTTATTAAAAATAGTATAGGTGAATGGGTTGTAGGATATGGCAGGAGTCAGGGAGTGTCCTCAAAATTTGTTGCCGAAATGTCAGACTTAAGGGATAGATTAATGCTGGTTCAAAATAGGAGTTTGCTCCTAATTATAATTAAATTGGATGCTTTGGCAATTGTTAAGTTATTAACGCATTCTGACTCACACTGTGCTGCTCATGCTTTCGGCCTTATTAAAGATTGCAAGGCTCTGGTTGCTTCAATGGGATTTTGCATATCAGGCATGTTTACAGGAAGACTAATGCTTTGGCTGACTTTTTGGCTAAATTCGCTATAAATCAAAGTAATGATATGACTATTTATGAATCTCCCCAGGCTATGTTTTGTTTGCTGATGTTTAAGCAGAACAATGCCAAGACTGGTTAATTTGATGTTTAATGTTATATTTCCTCTTTTCTCCCAAAGCAAAAAGAAATGTGTAGATTCTACTTTTTACCGTAATTTGCCATTGTGGAAATCCGCTTTGTTTGACGTCAAAGAAATTAGGAAATAAATTAATATCCAATTGAAGAAGCTTTCTACATGTGGATTCTAATTCATTCGAGGAATCCTACCTATACAATCAGCTAAATGCAATGCAACAGTATCCATTGCGAACAAGCCAAAAAAGCGAATTGTTAGCCATAATCAAGCATTTTCTCAGTGAAAATCTTCTTCTTTTTCATTTTTTGAAATTCAAATTTATGGCACAAAATAAGTATCCACATGAAATTCTTCAGCTTTTTATCACATGTAAAGCAATAGTCGCAGAACTTTTTTAATGAAGAAGGTAATGAATCACTGAGAACCCTAATGTTTTTATTTTTACTTTAAATAAAATATATTTATTTATTTTTGATACGGAAAAATTTAATGAGGTGGCACAATATATTGGCTGATAATGTAATACTCATATATATATATACTTATTAAGTACAATTAAATATTCAGGAAAAGTCAGTTTTCGAATTATCATGTAAGAAGATAAAACAAGCATTAAAAAAAAAAGTGTTGATAGTTCTCTTTTCTATTAGCTAGCATTTTTTTTCCCCATTAATCATTAATCAAATATTGAAATAAAATCCAATGGAATTATTAATTTTACCTTGCCATTGTAAATCCCCCAATTAAGAATTGTATCTTTTGGTATTAGGAAGAGGAGTGCGATTCAAGAAGTGCCTAACTAAAGAAAGGAACCTTGCTAGCTGGTAGCTTGGCACTTGATGCCCTGCTCCTCTCACTTTGTCAAAAGTGAGTCCTCCTTTGTATTATTGTGTGTATCCACCAACCTGTGTCACAAGATATTTTCTTTTTTAGAAATATTAATTTTCATATATAGAATTTAACTTTAATTCGATTCAACTTCTTTGGATAATCAACAAATAGTAAGTATTAAAACAAATAAGACTTCCGCATAATACTTATTGTGTTTATTTAGCAAATATTTTACTATGACTTAATTAAATGATTTATCATAACTCCACCATTATATTTTGTGTAATTCTTTTTCCACGTGTATTAAAGATTCTGCAAGTTAATTTATGAAAAGTTAACGTCAAAATTATAATTTTATATATAAACCCTTATAATTTTCAAAGAAAATTGTAATTTTGTGCAAATTTTAAATGTAGTATGTATAAAAAATTATTACTCCGTCTATTAAAATTGCATAAAAATTTTCAACAATTTTTTTATTTTATATAAAAGTTATTATTTTAAACAAAATATTTCAAAAATATGAAATAAAAATTTACAAAATTCACAAGTACTCTTCTGTTCTCTTATTTAGTTGATGATTTCAAAAGATGTCAAGAGTTTTTGTTAATTACCAATTACCTTCCCAAAGATGAACCAGGGATGCCATTTATTCTCAACACGAAGCTTCATCTTCTCATGTGAATACTTTGTTTAAATGACCGGTACCTTAACATCTAGGTCGCCCACTGCAAATTCAGGATCCACGTAATAATTAATAAGAACTACTAACATGTAAACCCTGAAACTTATATTACATTTGGTATATATAACGGAGTGAAATGGGAATGGGAATAAATTAAAATGAATATATTATAATTATGTTTGGTATGGTAAGAAATGGAATAGACATTTCATTTCATTTTTTTATATTTGATACATCAAAATAATACAAGAATGAAATGAAAAAAAAGAGTAATTAATGATAATAATATATTTAATGCAAAAAAATATTTTATCAATAATTTGATATTATTAAATTACATGATATGATCAATAATACAAAAATTTTTGTATTAAATTTTATTATCAAATTATTGTTAACAAAAATTTGTCAATCAAAAGACTATATAAAGGAATCCTAATTTGAATAGAATAATAATTCAAATTAACAAATAAGTACAAATTGATAGTAATTCTAATTTTAATAGCAAAAGGATTTAAAATAAATCACCAATTGGCAACTATTAAAATTTGGATTAAACCTTAACAATCTCTACTTTAATACAAAGTCCACTATTTAAGGTCTTCATATTCTAAATCTTGAATCATCTTCTCCAAACACTATCAAGTTTGTTTCATCCTCTTCACAAAAGAGTTTTTTTTATATAAAATTAGAATTACAAAATAAAGTTGTTGCTTAAACAAAATCTGGAATTGTTAAATTTCAAAAAAAGAAATATATGCCAAAAATTTTTTTAATCAATCTAAATGTAATAGTAGAATCAATTAGACCATCAAACAAATGGAGCTTTAGAATCAATTAGACCATCAAACAAATGGAGCCCAAAGCTAGCAAAATTGGATTTTGATACCACTTGTTTTGGAAAATTGGCAATCATAATGTGGAAGCATGTTGTCATATCAAGATTAAACAAGTAGTAAATTAACAAGACATATAAATTTAATATGATTTGACTAGTCTACTCCACAAGTCAAAATGATAAAATTTACTAAGAGCGACCAAAGAGAGAGATTATGAATCATTTAATCACTTTCAAACTGATACTCTAAATATGTCAAAAATACCTCACAATTTTTTTAATCGGCTATACATATTATCACAAATGATATATATACTCTTTACTCAATATAAATAATTTTACTAAAAGAGTTAGAGCTAATCGTGGGATCTTGAATAATACCCTCCTAAGGGTTCCATATACAAATTCTCTCGCACTAATCTTTTCAACAAATTTTTAATGCATTTATAGGCTACAAAACTATACAAAGGAATCTTAATTTAAATAAAAGAATAATTCAAAATAAGAAATAACCACAATTTGATAATAATTATAATTTTAATAAAAAATTAATTTAAAATAAAAAAATCATTGATTTGCTATTATTGGAATTTAGATTAAATCCTAGTAAAAGGTAATCGAGGTTTAGTTGGATGTGCGGCTGTTATTAGAAATAGTGCGTGTGAATGGATTATGGGATGTGGCAGGAAATTGAGAGTGTGCTTAAAATTTGTCACTGAAATATTAGCCTTGAGGGATGGATTAATGCTGGCGCCAAAATTGGAGTTTACTCCTAATCATAATTAATTTGGATGCATTAGCAATTGTTAAGTTATTAACGCATTCTGACTCACACAGTGCTACTCATGTTTTCAGCCCTATTAAAGATTGCAATTTGGATGGCTCTGGTTGCTTCAATGGGGTTTTGCATATCAGACATGTTTACAGGGAGACTAAGGCTTTGCCAGACTTTTTGGCTAAATTTGCTACAAATCAAAGTAATGATATGACTATCTATGAATCTCCCTAGGTTATGTTTTGTTCGCTGATGTTTAAGCAGAACAATGCCAAGACTGGTTAATTTGATGTACTAAGGTTATATTTCTTCTTTTCTCCCAGAGAAAAAAGAATGTGTAGATTCTACATTTTCCCGTAATTCGCCATTATGGAAATCCAATTTGTTTGACCTGAAAGGAATTAGGAAATAAATTAATATCCAATTGAAGAAGCTTTCTACGTGCGGATTCTAATTCATTTGAAGAATCCTATCTATACAATATTGAGCTAAATGCAATGCAACAGTATCGATTGCGAACAAGCCAAAAATGCGAATTGTTAGCCATAATCAAGCATTTTCTCAGGGAAAATCTTCTTTTTCATCTTTTTAAAGATTCAAATTTATGGCACAAAACAAGGATCCACATGAAATTCTTCAGCTTTTTATTAGGTGTAAAACAATGGTCGCGAAAATTTTTTTAAGAACAAGGCAGTGAATCACTAAGAATCCGAATATTTTTATTTTTACTTTAGATAAAATATATAATTATTTTTTGATACGGAAAAATTTAATGAGGTGCCACAATATACTGATAGATAGTGTAATACTCGTGTACACTAATGATAAATAGAATTTATTCTCTCTCTCTCTCTCTCTCTCTATATATATATATATATTCATACTCATTAAATACAATTAAATAATTAGGATAAGTCAGTTCTTGAACTATCATATAAGAAGATAAAACAAGCATAAAAAAAAATTCAAGTGTTGATAGTCATCTTTTCTATTAGCTAGCATTTTTTTTTCATTAATCATTAATCAAATATTGAAATAAAATTCAATGGAATTATTGATTTTACCTTGCAATTGGAAATCCCACAAATCCAACTTAAAAATTAAGAATTGTATTTTTTGGTATTGGAAAGAGGAGTGCCATCCAAGAAGTGCTTGACTAAAGAACGGGATCTTGCCCGCTGTCAGCTTGACGCTTGATGACTTGCTCTTCTCGCAAAAGTCAATTCTCTCTCTTGTGCCTTCCCCCCCCTCCCCCCGCCCCCACTTTTTTTTTTTAGTTTCTCTATTTTCTCTTGTGTTTTTGTTTTGCCTACTCTCCTTTTTTTGTATCTCTGCTTCCTGGTGTTTTGTGCCTCTTCCTTTTTCTTAGCTTTCCATTTTTTTTCCTTATCTGCTGTTTTGTGTTCTAGATATTTTGAAGATGAAAAATTTGAAGAAAGAGAGGCAACTCATGCTTTGGTTGAGTGTTGGCAAGGAAATGGGAATTTGTCTTTGGCATCTAGAGATTCTAATTGAAGAGCCTCCGGTTTCAGAGATTTTCAAGGATTGGCCTTTCATTGCAAACTTTGTTTTTGTGAGAATCCTTTAGTTTTGGTGGCAGAATTTCTTATAGGTTTTGCTTCAATTACTTTTAAAATGGCAGCTAATATGCTTGCCTATTTTCTTAAGGAGAAATTTTGTTGTGTGAATTAGGTCATTAGACTCCCAATTTCTCATTATGTTATGTTTCTGATTCCATTTCCTTTACTTCCTCGGCTTAGTTTTTATTTCACTGTTGTATCGCTTTATGTGTTTTTATTCTTTGTTGGATGGTCTTGTACATATTTCTATTATCAATGAATATATGTGTTTCCAGGCCCAAAAAAAAAATCCTCTTTCGTATTCTTGTGTGTATCCACCAACCCGCTTCACGAGATCCTTTCTTTTTTAGAAATATGCTGATGGGTAAACAAATATTAATTTTTCATATATGAAATTTGACTTTAATTCGATTCAACTTCTTTGGATAATCAACAAATAAGAACTTTCACATAATACTAATTGTGTTTATTTAGCAAATAATTTACTATGACTTAATTATGTGATTTATTACAACTACCTCCACCATTTTATTTTGGATAATGCTTTTTCCACGTCTATTAAAGATTTTGAAGTCAATTTATGCAAAGCTAACGTCAAAATTATAATTTTATATATAAACTCTTATAATTTTCATAGAAAATTGTAATTTTGTGCAAATTTTAAATGTAATAAGTATAAAAAATTATTACTCCATCAATTAAAATTGCATAAAAATTTTCAACAATTCTTTTATTATTATATAAAAGTGATAATTTTAAACAAAATATGAAAAAAAATTCATGAAATTCACGGATACTAATCTCTAAAGTATAATTCTTCTATTCTTTTATTTAGTAGATGATTCCAAAGGATGTCAAGGATTTTTGTTAATTACTAATTACCTTTTCAAGTGAATACTTCGTTAAAGTGACTGATACCCTACTAGGTCGCCGCTGCATATTCAGAATCCACATAATAATTAATAAGAAATACTAACATGTAAATTCTAAATATTGCGTTTGGTATGTATAATAAAATAAAATAAAAATGAGAATAGAGTAAAATGAAATATAATAATTATACTGTAATTATGTTTGATATGATGAAAAATAAAATGAATGTTCCATTTTATTTTTTTAATTAATACATCAAAATAATATAGGAATGAAATAAAAAGAGTTGTTAATGATAATAATATATGTAATGCAAAATAATAAGCATTTTATTGATAATTTAATGTTACTAAAATATATGATGTGATAAATAATAAAAAATTTCATATATTAAATTTAATTATTCAATTATTGTTAACAAAATTTTTTGTAATAAAAGCATAAAAATTTAATTTATCAAATTTTTATATTAAATAATTTGTGCAACAAATGTAAAAATATTTTAGTTTATATTTTATTATTAAAAATATGATTACTAAAGTATTTTAATAGAAAATATAAAAATTAATATTATTTATTTAAAATTATCCATTTCATTACTTTTATTATAGAATGAAAACCTTATTAATAAATGGAATGATCATTCCTTATAAATTGGACATTTCCATTTCTCAACGTCTATTAGCTAATTTTTTTAACCGTTCACATTCTTAAAACATTTCATTTTATTCCATCATACCAGACACAATATATTAAGGTTAAAATTATTAAGTATGAAAAAGCCAAAATTGATAATATAAGATTATATATATATATATCAGTCTTGTTTAGATACAAACTTTAAACTTTCACTTTATGCGTTGGTTATAGCCACCGTTATGCTAAAGATAATTTATGATTACTTTATTTTTATTCTCCTTTTAAGCATGTACATCATGATTTAACTTTGTATAATTTTTTATCCTATCATCTTAGAGGGGATCTAGATAAAATAATAATGGAAAGGTAAGGTGTAAAAATTTTAAATACAATAAAGAATATTTTGCATAATTTCTTAAAGGAGGGTTGGCATAATTGGGCAACTTGATCAAAATCAATCAGAATAAACTTAACAGAGTTGGTTAGTGGTGGTTCTGGAAAAGCTCTCAGGCTTAACGGGTGAAAATTGAAGGAAATTTTTAATTGGCAGTCGAAGTTAGATTGCATAGACTCTAACTGACCCACTGTCAATAAATCCATAGTTTAAATAAATCTAACTAATTCATCCATCATCCATAGCTACCACCTCTATTGCAGATTCTTGTTCCCTCATTCTCTTTGCAAAGAGTAACTGATATTCATTGTAGTTACAAGCTTGAAGCTCACCACATCAATCTCTTTCCTTCCCAACTACCAGCTAACAAGTACTCATTCATATATACACCAAGTTTCCTATCTATTTATGTATTGCTTAATTGTTTTATTTTTGAAGATGTGATTTGTTTTTCTAAAATGGTGTTTAGGTCATTATTACAAAATTATGAATAGATGTTAGTTAATATTATTATTAATGTCTATTTTGATGTGATGACATTTTTCAGATTATATAAAAATTTAAGATGATGAGTCATAAATATAATTAATGTCTATTTGGATATTATGATATTTTTGAAATTAATAAAAATTTAAGATATTAGTTTTTGACTTAATTGACATTTAAAATTATGATACCTATGAGGTTACAAAAAAAAGAGTTAATTTTCTACATAACTATCACCTAAAGACATTTTAAGCATGTCATTGGGAAATATATTTATAAATTAATTTTGGACTTAACTAATGTTTAATGGTTTCATAATTGTTAAATTACTTTAAAAATAGTGATATATAGAATGTCAATTATGTTAATAATTAATGTCTATTGCTCTTCATACAATGTATAATTTCACTCTCATTCTCCTTTTGTGTTTGGATGAAATTTGAATACAACTCATTCATTCTTAGAAATATTTTGAATCTTATGAAAGCATCATATCCATTCTTTGATGTCTTCTACCTTCTAAATTTGGAGTAAAGATAGGTGAGTTGTCCTCCTATTTCACCTAAGACTCTATAGTTGATGATGGGGGATAATGACAAAATCTTATGGAGAAGTTCCACTCATCCTTTGCTTCAACATGATGGAGAGATTGGGTTCCAATAGACAGAAACAAAGCCTTCAATACATAAAAATTTGCAATAAAGATGAGAATTTAAATAAAATTAGGGTGTAAATTTAAATGCACAATGATTTTGCTATAAACATGTATTAATGCTTTTATGTAGTTTTTATGTAGGTTGTTTTATGGAATACATATATATCTATATATTGATTTAAGAAGAAATAAAATCTTAGAATATATTTGCATAATTTTTGTCTCTTTTCTCATTTGTTAAGTTTGTACTTTCATATTTGTATATTTGACATTTGAATTACGTGTACCAAACAAAGACATTGAAACACTAATAACTTTCTATTTAAAATAGTTAAAAAATAATTTTCTCTTTATATTCACAATTTGATTGCAAATAGCATAATTGATGTAAAAAAAAAAACTACCAATGAATAAACGTTGGTTTTTACACAACAAATTGTCATTTAAATCATTTATAACATTGGTTGCTTACTAAACCAACATTGAAAGATATTCCAAAAGTATCTAGTGAGACAATGTCAAATTTTAACATGTCAATGTTAGACTTAACTAACAGGTAATGTTATAATATTTACAAATTGTGAAAATTTATGATATCAATTTTGTACATAACCATTATCTAAAGGCATCTCAAATGACTTGTTAAGAAATAAAAAAAAGTTTACATGTCGATTTTAGATTTAACTAATATCTAAAGATATGACAATTGTCCTTATCCTAGAAAATAGATTATATATAAGATGTCAATTTTCTATGAATAAATTTCACTTTCACTATTTGTTTGAAACATCTTAACAATTCCTTAGAATCCATTATCCAACTCTAGAGTTTAGTTTGAATATCAAGATTTCTCCTCTTCCATTTCATTTCACACCTTTTATCTTAATAAGGAATTTACTTTGATATGTTTTGCTTTTATATATTGTCAAGTCCTTCAACAAGAATTCTTCTAAATATGAGACTTACCAATATATGAAAGTAGAGATATCGGATGAGGCAAATCCTTCTACAAGATGCTTTGTTGTCTTAAAATGTGCTAGATGAAATGGAATAGGAGGTACCTTAATACTCAAAGCATGGATTTACCAATATGCAAGAAGACTTTTTTTTAGGAATAAAATAATATTCAACACAAGGGAATTAACAGCAATAATAGGCCAAATCTACATCAACTAATATAAGTGAATTGACTATTTATTTTAATACTATTGTATAGATTGTTTATTGTAAATTATAGTGTTATCGTTGTATATGTTAATGTAATTAGATGAATATAAATAAAATTGAAAAATATATTTTCATAATAGATTGTCTCCTTTCTCACATGTTTTTTAATTTACAATCAATTTATTAATGTTTGTGTTTGTTTCTATATGAAAAATGTCCATAAAAAATGGTGTTAGGGTTATTATGAATAACTGATGTCATAACACATAAAAGAATTGTAATGCTATAAATTTTATAAAAAATAATTTGAATGAAAATATTTCATCAATTTAAAAAATAATGTTAATTTTTTTAGAAAATTTATATTTAATTTGTAAAATTATTGAAAGACATCAATTCTTTATAATTAATCAATGCTAAAGTTTTATAATGTTGATTTTTGTGATCAATAACTAGTGTTAAACATTATTTAGTAAGATGATGTTATCTTATTATAGACAACAATGTTTTATGACAACCAATGTTTAATAGCTAACATGGTTAACTTGATCACACTTTACATGTCAATGTTTTTTAATAACTAACATGCAAACTAATATGAAGTCATCTTGTATTGCCTTTGACATTAACAAAATGTGCAAATGGATTGGCAAGAGAGTGAAAATAAAAGACTAAGAAATGGTAACATCATTTATAGAATCAAGATTCTTATAACACAAAGATTTTTGAAACTTAAGATGAACTTTAATAGAATAGCAAAGCACAAAATTTTATTTTGCTCTTCTAATGCAAATAATGTATACTTATTAAAATCCTTAATATTTTTATTCTTGGTGTGTCTTAATTTTTTTCATTCCACCTGTATGATGTTGTTTGTTTAGGCTTTATATTTATGTATGCACATTCTTCATCTTAGGATGATTTAAGTTAAGTTTAGGATATACTATTAAAATATTTTTAATACTTTGTTACCTTATAATTACACACCAATTCCTTAGGCATAAAATAAATTTCATGTATGAGCTTGCATATAAATGTATTAATTTATTATGATTTGGGTATGTATATGAAAAATGATCAGCTTTGGATGATTAGAGTTGCAGTTATGATGCATATAAATATATGAATGTACTTAGGTTTTAGCTATGTAACCGAAAATATGTAAAATTTGTGAGGATATGACCTATAAGGTTTGCTTCATCTTCTTGTATTGTATTATTTTTACTAAATTAGCTGGTCATTGATTAATGATGGATGTGTACTAATTGGTATAGTATTGAATATGAAAATAAAGTTGATGATTTTATCAAATTATAATTAGTAAAGGGAAGAAATTTAGTGATTACCTCATGAAGTAGCTTTGCATAAAATGTTATTGTATCAAGAAGGTGATGATCAAGCAATTACGGGATCATCTATTTATCCATGACATTGATCCTAGGTATATACAATGGATCTAGCACAATGAAAGTAAATTATATAACATATTTAGTAATCATGAAAACAAGGATTTTAATGCTCCCTTAGAGGATATGGTGCATGGTGTTGTAGATAATTTTACTAAATATCTATATGTTTTGGATAGCTTATTAAGTGATACAAAGAAGCCATTATATCTAGGTTGTACCAAATTTACATATTTATTCACTAAAATTGTCTAACTTAAAAGTAAGAAATAGGTAGAGTGACAAGAGCTTTACTACATTATTACAATTATTAAAAAAACATGCTTTTTAAAGATAATATACTATTAGTTCATGCTTATGATGTGAAAAAAAAAATCATGTACGCAATGAGTATGGAGTATAAAAATATTCATGAATATCCTAATAATTGTATATTGTATAAAAAAAAGTGCAAAATATTGCATTATTGTCTAAAATAGGAGGCATTATATTATAAATTGAAGAAGAATGATAATAGCATCAATGGAAGGGGCTTTAATTAATGTATTGTAATATCTTCCTATCATACCAAAGTTTAAATGTATGCTTGCTAATGCAAAAGATGTCAAGAATCAAGAATGATATGCGAAATATATGATTCCTAATGGTAATCTTCTTCTTCTAGCAAATTTTCTTAATGGAGAATAATTAACTTATTGTTCTTTCAATTTGATAGTGAAGCAAGAAACTTCAAACTTGTACCATGTATTGATAGAATGAACTCTCATGATAACATAAGTAAAAAACATAGCAAATGGCTCATCATGTTAGTATTTTACAATCTTCCTCTTTCATTATGCATGAAATGGAAGTACATAATGTTAATATTATTGATATTAGGATTCAGACAATCAAGAAATGACATAAATGTCTTATTAGTACCGTTTGTCTTATTAGTACCGTTTATTGATTAATTGAAACTTATATGGAATGAATGTGTGTCGATATTCAGGACATATTGCCAAAATCTTTCAAGTTGTAGGTTATTCTCTTTTACATAATCAATAACTTCTCAATTCATAGAAACTTGTTGTGATATAGTGTTAAAAGGCATAGAAAATGTCTTATTTTTGAAAATGGCATCTACTTTTATTAAATTGAGCAAAAGAAGAACATAATGTATCTTAATTACAGGATATTTTTGCTTCATTCTCATAGCTATCATATACTAAGAAAAGCTTTTAATGGTTCATCAAAGGATGTACCAACTCCAAAACCCTTAGAGTGAAAAATATTATTGTTATTTTTAGCAAATTAAATACACCCATAAGTGGTAATACTCCATGCAAGAAAGGGTCCATGTTATTTAATCTTCCATACTAAAAGAACTTATTTGTTAAACATAACATTAATGTCATGCATGTGAGAAAAATATATGTGATAGTCTAATTAGAACACTCTTAAACATATTAGGAAACATAAAGAATGGAGTTAAGACTAAACTAAACTTGCAAGAAATGGCCACATGAGATAAGCTAGCACTAGAAGAAAAAAGCATCAACATATATACTTGCTTTTAGGTTGTCATACATTGTTTATAAAGGAGAAAACAAGCTTTGCAAGTTTTTATATGATGTTAAAGTGCCCAAAGGCTATTCTTCTAACATTAGAAGTTTTATTTGTATAAAAGATCTAAAATTAATTTGTTTGAAATTTCATGATTATCATGCTTTATTGTATTCTACTAGTGGTTATTTGAGGAATATTGCCTAAATATGTGAGATAAGTTATCATGAGATTTTGTTTATTCTTCAATACAATATATGTTAAGGTTGTTAACCTAAGGGATTTCAATGAGTTATAAAAAGATGTTGTTATAACACTATATCAACTTATGATGTATTTTTCACTTTCATTCTTTAATATTATAATGTACTTGGTTATGCACTTTGTTAAAACTTAGTGAACTAATTTACTTAAGGTGGATGTACTTATTTGAGCAATATATAAAAATCTTGAAAAAGTATGTGCACAAGTAGAATAGGCATAAAGGATGTATTATTAAAGGGTACATTATTTAGAAGTGTGGAGTTTTGTATTGAATACTTATAAAATGCAAACATTTTCTAGCTTCCCAAGCCTTGTTATAAGGCAAGAACTTTAGTGAAAAGTACATTAGAAACTTAAGTAAAGTGCATGAACTATAAAATGTGAGCATAAGCACACCTTTTTACATCTTATAAAATAGTGAAGGACTTAAGCTTTATATAGATAAGCATATTACTCTCATAAAAAAGCTCAATTATGGTAGGTAAGTAGTAGATACAAGTTAAATATAATCACTTATTCACCACATAATTGTACAATTAGATGGGGACTATAATAACATAAATATCGGATGTTGTTTCCAATACTATAAGATGGTTAATCAATAGAGCTCATATAAAGATCATGCTTACTATAAATATGACATCAATAGATATTCTTTTTGCAAAAAAGGATAGGATTAAAGGAGCATTGTGTAAAATAGTGAGGTCACTTTAGTAACTCAAGTAATGTACATCTCTAGTGCCAAAAATAAAAACCTTATCTATGTGATAGTGACATATTACAAAATAATCAAAGACACATAGAAGCTTAGTTACAACTAATTCAAAGAGCTTATATTTTAATACATATAGGTAGAGAATAATAATAATATCTAAGTGAATGAACTAGGGTTCATGTTAGTGGATCTTGATAAGGAAAGTTATAAAGTAGAGCCATTCATAATAGCATCTCAAGCTAAACAAGTTTTTATTAGACAAACTTGGTTAATAAAAGTAATCTATAATTCTTCAAAGGAAGAGATATATTGTTCATAGTAGGAATAAATAATATATAACCACTAATGTTGAAGATTGGTAAACACATTACAATGTACTAAAATTATATTTAAAATTAATTTGTTGGAAAATAATGCAATATAATGGCACAAATTAGGTTGTACCCCTATATTCCCTTGACATTATCTTTTACTATGATTTACTAATAAAATGTAAAAATAAATGCAAAATAATGCAAAAAAAAGTGAAAATAGATGCAAAATCAAAGTAAACCAATATGCAATGCAAAATGTAGTATGTTATATGAATACAAAACACAGAATCAACAAATTTGGAGGGTTCAAGTCAAATTCAAGATAATTAAACTAAATTAAACTAAATAACAGACAGGAATAAAATAGCAAAGAAGAAAATTAATATAATAAAGTAGTCAATTCAAGGAATTGAAATATTCTAGTTTGGATTAATCATATATCAATTTAGACTTAACTTTTCTAATTAACCTTTCAACCTTGAATTACCTAGAACCTCTGCCATAATTCATGAATCCTACACCAAATAATCATCTAGGATTTGATCAATTAAAATTAGTCAAATTAAGCAATCGTTGTAATTCCTAAGTTAGATTAAAATTGATTTAAAGATAGATTTTAGTTAAATTGAGAAATTAAATTAAAATCCTCCAAATTAATCCCTCAAGCCTCTATCCCTTTGTGTAAAATTGTGATTTACCAATCACAATTAAATATCAAAATAGCAAGATATCATAAATTACAAAATGAATACCAATTATACCAAATCAACATCCAACACATGTAATTTCAAGAGATTAGTATAAGTAATTAAGGAAAGAGGAAAATTAATTAAAGAAAGTCAACATTACAAATCATAATCTCATAGTCCAGAAGAGGAGAGTCTCAACTCCTTAAATTAACTCCAAAATTAGCCTTCCATGGCTAGAGAACATAAAATTTAGAAGAAGAGTAGAAAAATTATATGTTGAATGTGTAAAAGTCTCTTGTATCTAATGAGTTCTTTCCTTTTATTTGATCTCATTAACCTAAAATCCTATTGGACTTGGATTGCATATCTCTTAGGATTACTAGAATGGGGCATTTCTAATTTTTAAAAGCCTAGAACTATTTTTTACAAGGCAATTAATTCTAGTAGTTACAGGATTAAATTCTCAAAGGTTTGAATTCCAACCAATGTAAGACTACTAAAATAATATAATTTGGTTAATTCATAAATACAAAAGTTGTAGAGCTAAGTTTTATAGAGATTTAGGCATTGGTTTCACATTGATTAGATAAAGATAGGGCTTTAGCTTCTTGGCTAAATAAGGGTAGAAAAAAGTATGAATTGGGCTTTGACTAAAACATCAAAGTTATAGGTCTTTCTTTAAGCTTTCTAATGGTACAAAAATCACTCAAATCCAACATTAGGAACCAATATATAGCTAAAAAGTAAAAACAATGTTAAAATATAACATTAATTGAATAAATTTAAAATATTATAAAACTAATATCAAATTATAAAACAAGGCCAATCATATGAAATTAAGCATGTGTAGTTAAAAGATATGAAATAAGAGGAAGTAATATAGTAAATATTTTTCTCATCAAAGACACACCTCTTTTCTCATTAGAACTACCTCTAGTTAATTATAAAGGTAATTTGAATAAGTTTTATATGCAAAAAAAAATTATAATAAGGGGATGTTGGTTGACGAATGTTTCAAAGCAATTTTGAAACATAATCTCATGGTACTAATGTTCTCATTTTTAAAATTATATACATAATTGATTTTTTGTTAATTTGTATTTTATTAATTATTTATATTTCATTAATTTAGGTTTTGTATGAAAGATAATCATGATGAAGGAATAAAGGTTTGAATATCCTCAAACGGGAAAAATTTACAATAATTAGAAAGTAGTTTAGCTTTTTCCAATAAACTTTTTCCTTTATAATTGCTACAACTACCAAATTATTATGTGTTTATTTTTCTCTTACATTTTGAAAAATGGTCTAGTCATAAGCCAACGTTCAACAATGCAATCTTCCACTTACAAGGCATTATATAGTTCAATGTCCTAATTGTATAGAATTAGTGTAATAGAAAATGTGGCTTTTATTTCAATTGAACAGTTTTGTATTTAATATAGGAATATAGGATTGTGTAATATAATAAAAATTGTTGGTTCTTGTTTCATTTAGGGTGTTCATATGTATTTTAAAATTAGAGTATTGTAAAGGTAGTTTTTATTTCATTTGGAGATCTTTTATATAAAAGATATTGAGAACAGTGTCACATGAAGTGTTCTAAAAACCTATACAAAATAAAAAGGGCTATAGAATGGAGAATAGGTGTTTGGGGGTCAATGTTGGTACGTGTATCCTAGGAGTTAATTATAAAGTAATTATAATAATGCATAATGTATTATATTTTATTTTAAGCAATACAGTTATTTTATTTTATTTTAATATTTGTGCAATTTATAACTTAGATATAATAATTGTCCCTATAATAGTTTTTTATTCCTAAAATGCCCATAATCGAATATTATTGTAAAAAGGATAGCAATAATATATTTAAACTATTATGTATGGTAACTGATGATTATGAATTATAGATTTATGATATCAAGTCAATATATAGGTACATTGTTAGTAAACAAATGTATTGGACTGACCCACTGTGAGAATATTGTATAAATTATCACGTGTCATTAGTTATTCTCATGTGACCACAATGCATGTAATCCTTTAACTTGAAGTTACTACAGTTCTCTACATGAGGGGTCACACAGTTTGATACCATCCTATTGTTAGTGTGTGTCTTAGGAACCAATGATATAGATGATTGAAATAATACATAATGTATTATATTTTATTTCAAGCAATGCAATTATTATATTTTATTTTTAATTTTTGTACAATTTATAACTTAATATAATAATTATCCATGGAATAGCTTTATTATTCCTAAAATGCCCCTAATCAAGTATTATTACGAAAAGGATAGTAATAGTACCTCGAGATTGGCATGTATAGTGACAGATGATTATGAATTATGGATATGTGATATTAAGTTAATACATGAGTACATTATTAGTAAACAAATATACTGAACTGACCCACTATGAGAATACTGCATAGATAAGACTTGTGTCATTAGCAGTTCTCATATGGTCACAATTGCATATAGTCCTTTAACCTGAAGTCACTATAGTTCCTTACATGAGGGGTTACTGACTTTAATATCGTCTTAAGTCACCTTTAATCAGGATGACGAGTAGGGCGTTGATTGGGTGTGTCACAAATCATGCAGAGGGAAGTGGTGATGTAGATGAGATTTTATTACTCTTATAAAAAAGAGATATATCCTTGGGCCCCTTGATTAAGTGAGACTTAGAAATGCATGGCCATGCTTAAATGAATCAATATGTGATATTGATAATTTGTTTTGAAGTCTACTCAGTATTAAGAAATATAAATTGAACTTTGATGAGAATGACACTCTCCATGCCTCCAATTCAATTTGAATATTATTACAAAAGGGATTATGATGCAAAACGTTGATCATATACTAGGTAGATGTCGAATCATAGACATTCTCACTACTTGAGTGATAGTGATGTATTGCTAGATACTGCTCACTATCTATGACTCAATAATGAGTTATTGTCAACGTAATAAGAACCTACAGGGTCACACAAAAGGAGTAAGAATAAGACAATAATTAATTAAATTTTAATTATATTAACATCCAATTAATTGGACTTATTTTCATGTATATATATTATTATTAAGAATAATAATATGTTGTTCATGTAATATATATATATATATATATATATATATATATATATATATAATATTATGTGATATTATTTGATATTTGATAACTATATGCAATTATCTAAATATTAAGATATTTATATTATGAGTTAATATTATCTAATATTAGATAATTAATAGATAAATTTTATCTCTCCTCACCCTCTTTAGGATAAGGATAAGATGAGTTGTTAAGTGTGATTAGAATTTTGGAGGCATTATCCTAGTAGGACTAGGATTGTGACTTGCCTAAATTCTATAAAAAGGGACTTAAAGGCAACACTTTTATACACACACATAAACTTTTAAAAATCCTAAATCACTCAGAAAACATCCAATCCTAAATCTTAGAGAGAGAAACGTATCCTAGTAGATTTATGGAGGGTGAGAAGTCGTTATTCACTCCGTGTGAATACCATAGAGACGCTATAACTTCTAACCAGCATTTAATTCATATGCTTTCAAGTTTTGATAAGTAGAAACACGAGTGCCCAATAGGTAAAACCCTAATCATTGATTTATACTTTTTGCATGGATCCTAGGTAGAATTTGGATCAAATTTTAAATTTTCGTTGCATGTGATAATTTGAATTCCCAACGCCTATGTCACCTTTAATTGGGATGACATGTAGGGTGTTGATTAAGTATGTCACGAAACATGAGAGGGATGTGAGTGATGTAGATAGGATTTTGTTACTTCTATATAAAGGAGAGATATCCTTGGCCCTCTAATTGAGTGAAACTTAGAAATGTATGGCCATGCAAAATTGGATTAATATGTGATATTGATCATTTGTTTAAGTTAGTATATTCAGTGTCAAGAAATATAAATCGAACATTGATGAGAATGTTACACTCTATGCCTTCAATTTGATTTGGATATCATTATAAAAGGGATTATAATGCAAAAAGGACTATGATGCAAAACATTAATCACACATTAGGTAGGATGTCAAATTACAAATATTCTTACTACTTAGGTGGCAGTGATGTATTGCTAGATACTACTCATTATTTATGGTCCAATGATAGGTCATTACCAACGTAGTAAGAACCTACAAAATCACACAAAAGGAGTAAGAGTGAGACAATAATTAATTAGTTTTTAGTTAAACTAAAAATTTATTAATTAGGCTTGTTATTTTATATATATTATCAAAGTAATAATGTATGTATATTATTCACGTAATACATATTTTATATTATATTATATGATATTATCTTATATTAAAGTAATATCAAATAATTATACAATTTGATATTAGATAATTATATTATGAGATAGTATTATTATCTAATAATGTTTAGTTATTAATATTAAAGTAATATTAGATAACTAATGGATAAATCCTATCTCTCCTCACTCTCACCATGTTAAAGATAAGGTATTAGTGATTTAGTAGATTACGATTAGATGTGATTTTCTTTGTAGGACTAGGAAAGATGCATGCCTTTAGCTTTATAAAAGGGGCATGAAAGCATCATTATTCTATGTGAAAAATAAGTGAATGGACTATTAGCAAAATTGAATAAAAACACCCTATAAAATTGCACTAAACCCTTCTTCTTTGTGTGAGAGACGAATCCTAATAGATTCATGGAGGTTGAGAAGTCACCATTCGCTCTGTGTAGGTATTATAGAGGCACCATTACCTGATTATGCTTGTGATTTGAATCTGCACTCCAAAAGGCAATATTTGATTCCTGATTTATGTCCCTGTGCATTGATCTATGGGAAAGTTTCACATGATATAATTTTAAAAATATGCTTTTCCACTGCATTACATAATGTATATGAAACCCAACAACGGTATTAGAGCATGGATGTGCATATATGGACTAGATCTTTCAATTCCTATGTTTTCTATATTGATCTAAATTATGCATATATAGAAAAGATCTTCTATTTTTCTATGTTGATTTGAATTGCACATACATGGATTAGATTTTCTATTTCTATGTCTTCTATGCTAATATGAATTACGTATATATAGATTAGATCTTCTATTTTTTGTGTTGATCTGAATTGTGCATAGATGAATTATTTTGAATATCATGCAAATATGAATTCTGATTAGGATTAGTGTGATTAATCCTATGAATCTAATTTCATGTTTTCTGGTTTAAGTAAATTTAATGTGATTAATTTTAGTTCATATTCAAATCTATTTCATGATTAATTCTGGGTTTTGATTTGAATTTGAATTTGGTTTTGTGATTGATTATGGGTTCTATATTAAACAGAATTAATAGGATTAATTATGTGAATCTGATTTAATACATGAAAAATGTTTTCTGACATAAAAAGGTTCTGTTATAAATCAAAATTAATTAGATTAATTCCTTCAAGTGGGTTTTGTATATGTGATATGCTTCGTGCTCAAGCATATAATCTATTCTACATAGAATTTATGTGAATAGTTCTAGAACTGTCAACATATATGAATTTTGTTTCATAATTATGATTTGAATGTCAGATATTGTTGAATTATTCAACAAAAAGGGTCTTGTAATTGTTGATAGAAGGAATTGCAATCTAAATGTCAAATGTAGTCAATTTTTCACTCGGGGGGCTTTGCCCCCACATCCCACGCAAGGGTGTTACCCCTTGACCCCACTTGTTAACTGATTAGTGGCACCGCTATGCTAACTCTACATAGGGTTCAAAATTTATTTTTGTTCATATGTTGCTATTCTAAAAAAAGTTTTTGATGATTTATTATATGGAAGATATATATGTCATTTATCTTGTTATATATATATGTATCTATTAGCAATTGTGGCATATGATGCATGATTATGTTACATAATATGGCCCTTAGAGATTTTGCTGCTAGATTTTAAATACAACCTATATGTTGTGCCTCCCTCTATTTTTTTATGTATATTTTCTTCTCATTTTACTCCCCCTAAATGTAATTCGGGGTCTTTGCTTTAAAATTATAATAACAAGAAAGCATTTTAAGGTGGCACAAGGAGAAGCTAGAGAGTTATTTAAGAATATTATTAGAAAATAGGATTTAAGGCCATAGTATGTGTCATTTTAATATCTTTGTTATGTGATAATATTGATAAATGTGCATTTACTATGTGATAACATGTATATGATTGCTTTATTCATTGTATAATGTATGCAATATTGTGTTTTATTTATTCATATGATGTATGAAATACGCTAGATATGATGTATAAAAGGTAGGCTAATTATGGTGAGATCTAATTAATTTAAATCCCTTAATTGAAATATTAAGTTAGTAATAATTAGTGATACCTTCCAATACTTGACACTCATCAAGGCCTCAATTGACATAGGATAGGTTTATCAGAGCAAAGTACCTCATTTATCTTGGTGAGATGTGACTAGATAATAGTGATATTCAACTATAAAACATTGGGTTTGACTTAATTAGGTTATCTCAATAGAATTAGGACCTAGAGGTATAGAGTTAGGCTCAGTTCATGAGATGAACTAGAGCAAGTGTTATTCATCCAACTATCAAAGAGTTGTATATGATATAATTGGCAAGTGTTGTCTACCTAAATAACTAAATCTTAAGTGATCAGTCAAAGCTGACTTCAGATTTAGCAAAATATGAATCTTAGCCCACTAAAAAGTCTTGACAATATGACTTTCCAAATTAATAGTGAAGGCTAAAACAAGTGTTATTCACCTAACTATCCAAAAGTTGTATATGATGCAATTAGCAAATGTTGCCTATCTAAATAACTAAATCTTAAGTGATCAGCCAAAGCTGACTTGAGATTTAGCAAAATATAGATCTTGGCCCACTAGAAAGTCTTGACAATATGACTTTCTAAATTAATAGTGAAGGCCATTAATTTGAACAAAATAGTGGAAAGTGCATTTAATAAAAGACCTTATTAAATGTTTAAAAACTTAATACTTACGTTACATATTTTTGTCGTAAATTACTAATGGCTAATACATCAAATAACTTATCACTATGATTGGCCTTTAGAAAGACAAAATGAATAGGACAAACTTCCTAGACTAGTATAAGAATTTGAGAATAGTCTTTAAACATGATTGAAAAATGTATGTCCTAGAGGAGCTTGTTCTTCAACAACTCGAAGCTAATGCTCCACGTGCTTAAAAGGATGCTTATAAGAAGCATCATGATGATGCTTTGGATGTAGGTTGCCTCATGTTGGCCGCCATAGACTCTAAGCTTCAAAAGCAACATAAAATTATGAAAGCTTATGATATGCTTAAGCGTCTTAAGAGGTTTAAAGTGACTAAAGCATTATTTTGATGCAGACTAGCTGAAAGAAACCTTGTAGGGCCTCATGTACTCAAAATGATTGGTATGTTGAGAACCTTAAAAGGTTGGGTGCTCCACTAGGCTAAGAGTTAGCCACTGACTTAATTCTACAATCATTGCCATAGAGTTATAGTCAATTTGTCATGAATTATAACATGAATGAAATTGACAAACCACTACCAAAACCATTAAGCATGTTAAGAACTGCTAAATAAAATTTCTAATAGGCTAAACCCGAAACCATAATAATGGTTCAAAAGGGCAAAGGCAAAGGCATGAGCATTAATAAAAAGGATTTCAAATCTAAGGGTAAGCCCAAGTCTAAGTCTTTTACACTAAAACCTAAAGAGGTGTGGCTAAGGAAGGGAAATGCTTCCATTACCGTGAGACCAAACATTGGAAGAGAAACTGTAATGTTTATCTTGAAAAGCTAAAAAAGAAGAGGGGAAGTGAGACTTCCACTTTAGGTATCTATGTTATAGAAATAAATATTTTTACTTTTACATCTTGGATATTAGATACAGGATATGGTTCTCATATTTGTACCAATATGTAGGAACTACAAAGGAGTAAAACTCTAGCTAAAGGTGATGTGGACCTACGAGTTAGCAATAGAGCAAAAGTTGCTACCTTCGCTACAGGAACATATCATCTATCCTTGCCTTCTGGCTTAGTGATTAAATTAAAGGATTGTTATTTTATACCTGTTATTAGTAAGAATATTATTTTGTATTTCTGATTTGGATAAGAAAGGTTTTTTATTTTTAATAATGAACAAGAATTGTTCAATTTATTTAAATGAAATATTTTATTAAAATGCATAAATGTTTAATAGAATATATATTCTTGATCTTGAAACATCTATCTATAACATAAACAACAAGTAATTTAAATCAAATGATTTAAATTCAACTTATCTTTGGCATTGTCATTTGGGCTATATAAATGAGAAGCACATATCCAAGCTCCATAAGGATGGATTCTTGGATCCATTTAGCTTTGAATCATATAACTTATGCAAATCTTGTTTATTAGGTAAGATGACTAAAGCTCTATTCATCAGACATAATGAAAAGGCTAATAATCTATTGGATCTCATACATAGTGATGTATGTGGGCCTATTAGTTCATTTGCTAGAAGAGATTTTCAATACTTTATTATATTTACCGATGACTTAAGTAGATATGGATATATGTATCTTATAAAATATAAATCAAAATCCTTTGAAAAGTTCAAAGAATTCAAGAATGGAGTACAAAACTAACTTGGTAAAAGTATTAAAACAATTTGATCAGATCAAGGTGGAGAATATTTAAGCCAAGAATTTGATGACTATCTAAAGTAGTATGGTATAGTATCACAACTCACTCCATTTAGAACACCACAATTAAATGGTATTTTAGAAAGGAGAAATTGTACCTTATTAAATATGGTGCGATTCATGATGAGTTATGTAAATCTTCCAACTTCCTTTTGGGGGTATTCTTTGGAGATAGCTACTTTTATGCTCAACTATGTTTCCTCTAAAATAATTTTAAAAACTTTATATGAGATATAGATTGGAAAATATCCCAGCTTATCTTTTATGAAGATTTAGGGTTATGAGACTTACGTAAAATGTCAAGCCTCTGATAAGCTTGGACCTAAATTGAATAAGTGCTACTTTGTAGGGTATCCTAAGGAAATCAAGGGATACTATTTCTACAATCCCTCTGAAGGGAAAATGATCGTTGCACGAACTAGTATTTTTCTTAAAAGAGAGTTTATTTCAAAGAAAAATAGTAGGAGGAACGTAGAAAGAAAAGAAGTTCAAAACTTACAAAGTAACAAAAAACCTATAATAGAGCCTAAACATAGACCACAAGAAGTTATGGCTCGGGAACTAGCTCAAGTTATACAAAGCCCACGTAGGTTTAGCAGGACATATTATGAGCTTAAGAGATATAGATTTCTTGTTACTTAACATGGCGATGTATTGCTCATGAATCAAAATGAGCTCATAACCTACCAAGAAGCTATTAAAAGGCTAAACTTTAAGAAGTGGCTTGAAAACATGAGATCTGAGATAGATTTCATGTATGCTAACCAAGTATGGACTTTGGTTGACCCACCTGAAGGGGTAAAAACCCATTAGGTGCAAATGAGTTTCCAAGAAGAAAACTAACATGGATGGTAACATACAAATCTTTAAAGGGTGATTAATCATAAAAGGTTATAAGTAAGTTCATGATATAGACTATGATGAAACCTATTCCTCAGTTGCCATGCTTAAATGTATTCGGATCTTACTTGCTATTGTAGCCTTTTATGATTATGAAATCTAGCAGATGGATGTCAAAACTGCTTTTCTTAATGGAAAGCTTCTAAAGGATGTGTACATGACACAGCCAGAGAGTTTTGTCGCTCTTGAAAATGCTGGAATGGTATGTAAGCTACAATGATTAATTTATGGATTAAAGTAAGCTTCACATAGTTGAAATTTTTATTTTGATAAGGCAATCAAAGAATTTAGTTTTATAAAAAATAAAGATGAATTTTGCATTTACAAAAAGGTTAGTAGAAGCATAATTATTTTTCTTATATTATATGTGGATGACATACAACTCACTGGAAATGACATCCTTACATGACAGACTATAAAGACTTAGTTAGAGAATCATTTCTCAATGAAAGACTTAGGCGAAGCTACTTATATATTAGATATTAGGATCTATAGAGATAGATCAAGAAAATTGTTTAGCTTAAGTCAAAGTACAGACATAGATAAAGTATTAAAACATTTTAACATGCAAAAATCCAAAAAGAAATTTTTACTGATGTCACATGGCATAAATTTATTGAAAGCTCAATGTCCTATAATACAAATGAGAGGGACTGCATGAATAAGATACCATATGCATCAGCAATTAGATCTACCATGTATGCCGTGCTATGTGCTCATGCTAATGTCTTGTACCTTGAGCATGACAAGTAGGTATTAGTTAAACCCAAGTGAACCTCACTGGGTTACTATTAATTACTATTAAGAATATCCTTAAGTACTTGTGGAAGACTAAGGAATCATTCTTAATATATGGAAGTGAGGAAGAACTTATTGTAAAAGATTACACTAATGCTAGTTTCCAATCTGATAAGGATGATTTTAGATCGCAATCAAGTTATGTATTTTGCTTGAATAGTGGTGCTGTATGTTGGAAAAGTTGAAAGCAGGAAATAATGGTTGATTCTACTGTAGAGTCTAAGTATATTAGTATCTTTGATGCATCAAAGGAGGCTGTTTAGATAAAAAAGTTTATTACTGAACTTGACGTTGTTCCTAGCATTATAAACCCAGTGAAACTCTATTGTGATAACAATAGGGCCATTGCACAAGCCAAGGAACCTAGATTTCACCAACGATCTAAGTGTATACTTCAGCACTTCCATCTTATTCACGAAATCATTAATAAAAGAGATGTGAAGATATGTAAAGTACCAATAGACGATAATATTACTGACCCACTAACTAAGCCTCTGGCGCCAAAAAAACATAATACTCATACTAGGTCACTCAATATTAGATACATAAGCGATAGTCCAAGTGAGAGATTGTTAGTATGTGTATCCTAAGAGCCAATCATAAGATGATTGTAATAATGCACAATATATTTTATTTTATTTTATTTTAATATTTATGTAATTTATAACTTAAATATAATAATTGTCCTTAGAATAGTTTTGCTATTCCTAATATGTCCATAATTAAATATTATTGCAAAAGGGATAGTAATAATATATTAAGACTATTATGTATGGTGACTGATGATTATGAATCATAAATATATGATATCAAGTCAATATATGGGTACATTGTTAGTAAACAGATGTATTGGATTGACTCACTATGAGAAGATTACATGGATTGTCATGTGTCATTAGCTATTCTCATGTGATCACAATACATGTAGTCATTTGACCTGAAATCACTACGGTTCTCTACATGAAAGGCATACACTTTGATGCAATCTTATGTCACTTTTAATCGGGATGATGTGTAGGGCATTGATTGGGTGTGTCACGAATCATACAGAGGGATATGAGTGATGTAGATAGGATTTTGTTACTTCTATATAAATGAGAGATATCCTTGGGCCCCCTGATTGAGTGAGACTTAGAAATGCATGAGCATGCAAAATTGGATTAATATGTGATATTGATCATTTATTTAAGTTAGTCTACTTAGTGTTAAGAAATATAAATTGAATATTGATGAGGATGTCACACTCTATGCCTCCAATTCGATTTGGATATCATTACAAAAGGAACTATAATGCAAAGCATTGATCACAGATTAGGTGGATGTCAAATCATAGACATTCTTACTACTTAAGTGGCAATAATATATTGTTAGATACCACTCACTGTTTATGATTCAATAATGGGTCATTACCAATGTCATAGGAACCTAAAAAGTCATACAAAAGGAGTAAGAGTGAGACGGTAATTAATTAATTTTTAGTTAAACTAAAAAGTTATTAATTAGGCTTGTTATTTTATATATATTATCAAAGTAATAATGTATATATATTATTATTCACATAATATATATTTTATACTATATTATATGATATTATCTGATATTAAAGTAATATCAGATAATTATACAATTTGATATTGGATAATTATATTATGAGATAATATTATTATCTAATAATATTTAATTATTAATATTAAAATAATATTAGATAACTAATGGATAAATCCTATCGCTCCTCACTCTTACCATGTTAGAGATAAAGTATTAGTGGTTGAGTAGAATTAAGATTAGATGTGATTTTCCTAGTATGACTAGAAAATATACATGCCTTTAGCTTTATAAAAGGGGCATGAAGGCATCATTATTCTGTGTGAAAAACAAGTAAATTTACCACTAGTAAAATTACACAAAAACACCTTACAAAACTGCACTAAACCTTTCTTCTTTATGTGAGAGACAAATCCTAATAGATTCGTGAAGGTTGAGAAGTTACTATTCGCTCTGTGTGGATATTGTAGAGGCATCATCACCTAATTGTGCTCGTGATTTGAATTTGCACTCCAAGAGGTAATATTTGATTCATGATTTATGTCCTTGTGCATTGATTTGTGGGAAGGTTTCACATGACATAATTTTCAAAATCTATTTTTCTGTTGCATTACATGATGTATGTGAAACCCAACAGTCAAGGGAAGGACATAACACTTTTAGAGTCTAGGAAGAACATACCATATTAGTTATTTAACAAAATTGACGTGGTATATAAAACATTCCATGTTTGATTTTTAAGAGTACTAATGTTGAATATTTATTTTCTATAATGGCTCTTTGGTAAAATTCAATATCGTTGTTTTAATAATTAATGTCTTATCTCATCAAATTATATTTCCCATGAAGAAATAATGATAGTTTCATGGATAGAAGAACCGAAGTTATTTTAATTTTTCATACTAGTTATATAATCGATGTCATAACAAATATATAACAACATTCAATTATTATCTGTTGAAAATCAGCATGTTACTTGCTAGACACCTAACTTCTATTTACCATTCTATAATAGTGAGTTTTTTAGGCTGTAACTTGATAAGTGTCATATAAAGTTCTCTTATATTTCAATAAATAAATAAATAGATTTAATAGGCTGTTATCCATTGGTAATTAATTAGAATCGACTAACTATTAACACATCAATTTTATCTAATTAATTATTAGTAATTAGGTGCATTCAATTAGAGCAAATGTAAAATATTTTTCAAATGGTTGAGCAAATAGGCTTGGCTTAACTACCTACACCCGACTAATGAGCAGGCCTATCTTGAAGCATGTGAAGGTTAAAGACTTTTTCAATTGAAATATTTTCACTCATATCATAGTACTAAGATTTTACTACCATCACCACATGTATTTTGATAAATATGATGTTTTAACATCATAGTTGAGTGATCACTAAAATTTAGAAGGGAGTTGTCCTACTTATCAAAATACAAATGAGAATAGTACTAAAATTTCCATCCATTAAAGTTATTTTTTATCTTAATGGAAAAAATTAGAAATTATATATTTAATTATAATTTGTGGAAATATATATGAACTTGAATTTTGATCATGCTTTGATGCTATGTTCCATGCAATTTCAACAAAACTTACCAAGGAGTTATTGCTTTTGTCTATAGCAATTGCACCAAACTCACATAGAGAAGAGAAAAATAAGAATACTCTTATTTTTTCTTTTTGGAGAAAAAGGTTGATCTCCTTAACTCAAAAGAAAAAGTAAATGATAAAACCTTTAAAAAAGTGGTTATCTTCACACAGTCGATTATTAAAAAACTAATTTTATTTGTTAGTTATCAAAAATAAAAACTAACTTTATCTCCTTTTTAATTTTTAATTTTTTTATTTAAATTAAAAATATGATGACGTGGGTCACCCATTATAAGTGCAACGTCCATCATCTCTCATTCACACATAATGGAATAAGGCACATATAATTTTTCATCTCTCTTTAGGTTTTCATACTTGATATATTGTTGTGACCGCATGGCATGATGTCATTACCTTGGGTGTTATTGTACTAGAAACCCTTTTATAGGAACAATACAAAAACAACCCCTATCTTTTGTATTCATATTATGCCTTAGATGTCTTAGATTTACTCATATACACTTTCCATTAGAAAATCTAATCCCTCATGAGCTTCACTGTAAGTGTAACTCCCTTACTTATTAACACTTAATCCTCATTAAATAGGTAATTATTGCGCAATTAGGTATTTTTGAAGTCAATTTAAGATTCTGCGAAATAAAATATTATTTTTGAATTTCAAAAATTTTCTGCTGATTTTTAAAATTACTGAACCAACTTTAGAAATATGAAAAACTACTTTTTAAAAATCCAAAAATCATGAAATTTGATCCTATGAACCTTTAACGTGTTAAATACATCCTGTAAAAATTTGACATAATTTAGACATCATTAGGCCTTTCAAAACTCACAGCAAAGTGTTTCTGTCCCAGTGCTGTTCAGAATTCACAACTATAAAAGTGAACCCTTAGTTCAGGGGGTAAATCAACTCCGAATAAGCTAAAATTTGGTATGTGACTTTATTAAAATGTTATGTACTTTCCATAAAATTTTCAGATCAAAACTCATCCATTTACTGCTTCTGATCTCTGAGATACAATTAGTACTCAGCACTGTGATGGTAACAGGGCAGTCCAAAACGTATAATAAATTTACATAGTAAATAAACTTATTTTAGGCTGAATTTTGTCACAGAGAATGGTAAATAAATTAAGTTCAGTAATGAATTTTATCATAATTTTTAGAGCATCAAAACTTAACCAAAAGTCCCTGCAAACATACTCCTCTTACTGCCTATGAATTCACTGTTCATTTGATCATTTACTATTCATTTGGTCATTTCCAATTTCACACATATTGTATACTAAATTGCCTTCTACTCCAAACTAACTCACAATACCTCAAATTCATGTATTTCATACAATATAGGCAAGAGTCATATAATTATATAAAAATTTTAACTTACAAAAATATATATCCATCACATATTAAGATCACAAACCATATAGATATTTTTAATATAATTTCAAAACATTATTCTTCTTTGTCAAGAGGGCTTTTAGAAATATTACCTGGAATGATTAGTAAACAATACATAAACATAAGAAACAAAATTTCCCAGTAGCTAGCAATTGTAAGAAAAACATATTAAGCCATTCCAGATCCTTAAGCAAATAAAACATATACTTCAAAATCAAATAATCAATCATTTAACACATTATTTTGTATCATTGCCATTTAATACCATTGTAGGAAACATGCATCGCACACAGCAATCATCAAGCCATTCAAGGACTCATATAGCTATCTAGATGGTCATCACAGATAATCGTACATCGGCCTCATACACAGCAATTTCACTGTTTTCCCAGGGTACTCAGGCCATAGGCCTCACATACAGCATTTCACTATCTTCCCGAGGTACTTGGCCCATAGGTACCGCACATAGCAATTTTGTACACATTCCATACAATGGCATAAGATACAGAAAAATATGTAAATAAAAAATAGAGCTTAAGAATAAAGCTAGCTACCTTTTAAAAGCTTCCAATAGTGATGATTCCTTTGCCTTCACTTAGGAAATTTCTTTATATTCCCTTTGCCCTTCCAACTTGCTACTTTTCTTACTCTACATAAATACATATCATAATTCTTATTAGAACATTGTCATTTTTCTTAAACCTTATGCATTCTTCACTTCCTCTACATACACTAAACCATGACGAAAGTGACCTAAATTTTAATGTACATTCCAATACCTCCTAAATTTCATTGTAATACATTATTCCAATCTTCCAAAAACACAATTTAAATGGCTAAATCTCCTTCCCTTCTTCTTTTCCATATTCACTGTTTTGGCTTCTTAAAAGGGAAGTTTCACACACACTTTTATAATTCAAAATTTCATTTTCCATAGGCTTCATAATTCATAAGAATCATTCTAATTTCATCAATTTAGCCAAATTTCAAACAAATCATACCAAATCCATACATACACTATTATGCCTTTAAAACCCTAATTGGTACATCATGATTTCTTGTTGTTTTTACACCAAACCAAAGCCATAGATCAACAAACACCATTAGACATGTTCAAATCATCCAAAATTCTATGGTCAACCACCTTTGACCACACCAACATCAAAATTTCAAGAAACTAAAAATAGTACATTAAAGAGCTTTTAAAGGAGAACATTTTTACCTCTTGGTGCAACTTGAAAATCCTCACTTAGTGCTCTCCAAACTTAATCAAACTTGAGGTTTCTTCAATCTAAACACACCAATAGTAGAGCTTGATGAGAGGAGCAACTTTGTCTTCTACACCTAAGCCTAATTCTCACTATTTTTAGGTGAAAAAGTCAAAAGAAATTTTCTTTCTCTTCCTTCTCTCTCTTGCACGTTTTTAGTGCTTTCATGGAGGTGGTCTACGGCTTGGAGAAGAAAAGAGAAGAAAGAAGAGTTTTCATGAAGTTTCAAGGGTATTTTGGTCATTTTTAAAATTTTCAAGGGTATTTTAGTCCTTTTTCATCAATTAGTAAGGATATTCTTACCATTTTTCTTTAATAATGACACTTGTCATGTGTCTGTTGGTCACACTTTATGAAATTACATACTATACCCTAAATTCTTGATTATTCATATTATATCCCAAATTCTTGGTTATTAATACTTTAACCACACCTGATTTTGCACTTTTGTAATTTAGTCCATAGGGTTTCTGTCTGTTTAAAATTTCTTACACTGTCAGACTTAGACAACTCTCCTTTTTAGGATTTTCTAACCTCCTCTAATCATCTATACTGTTTAGGAAAATTAATTCTTTTCCTACTATCTTTTTTCCTTCAAAATTTCGATTACACTTACACTTAATTCCTTTCAACTTAAGATTCACCCACCAAGCTAATTCAGACGTGCTCTTCATTTCTATAGCCTTAAAATTTAAAGATTCAAATGATAGAATTAAAAATTCAGGACATTACAGTAAGCTTATATTTCCATTCACGTATACATAGTATCCACGCTTATGATGTTACCAAAAATAACTTCATAATGGATATGTCTCAGACACTAGTATAATTGTATATATATCAGAAAAATTTTCTTCTGTCCCCTTATCACTTTGATTTGAAATAGTTACTTTCTTAAGATTGTACCTGTTAGATCGTATATATATATTGTGATCATGGAATGTATACTAAGGTAGCTAATGCTGCATTATTTCTTCATGATACCATCAAAGTCAAAAAGTATCCATGAAAAAGAATTTTCTTTTCTAGGACTCACATAGCAATGAACTAAGGATCTTTTACTTGCTTCCTTTTTATGGTATTTTATACATACAATATGAATCGTACGCTTTGCTTGTATCATAAGGGCGTATGTCAATTTTATTATTAACATCATGTAGACTTTGATTCAAGCACACATAGTACCTAGCCTGAATTCTTCAAAATCACTTAACTCTTTTAGACACTAACATTTAAAGAATCAATTATCTGGTTATAGGTATTGTGGAAAGTGGGGAATCTAGAACTCGATCCATATATATGTTTTGGATCCCATCTTGACTCTATCTTTCCTTTTGTTGAGGTGACATGTTTCATTTTATGTTTTTCTCTATCAAAATAACATCCCTTTATTTTATTGGTGAAAACAAATGTATTATCTCTACTCGCTCCTCATAAGCATCAGAGGTGATTGTTCATGTGAAAGAACTAACCTTATTAACTTGTATGATGTACTAATCATTGTACACTCATACTCATATTATAATAATTATAATGGTATGAAACATCTTAGTTTATTCAATTTGAAAATATTTGATTACATTCTACGCATACTAAGAGATATTACATGCTCAATATACATATCTCTAAGTATTGGCTTAGTAAAAGGATCTGCTATCATCTTTTGCATAGGAATGTATTGAATAGTGACCTTTTTTCTATGCTATGACATCTTTTACAAGTGGTATTTTATGTTAATGTACTTAGTCTTACTATAGTACTTTGGATCCTTCATGTAGGTAATAGCTGTCTGACTATTATAGTATATTAGGATAGGGTTAAGATTTTTACCATAAACCCTTAAATGTTCTATAAATCTTTTCAGCCATATAGCCTCTTGTACTATTGCAAAACATGCTATGAACTCTGCTTGTAGCACGGTCAACAATGTAATGCATGTTTACTTCTTGCTATACCATGGTATAGCACCATTGTTTAGCAAAAATGAGCAACCTGAAGTGAATTTTCACTCATCTAGATCTCCTCCCTAATCTACATTAGAGTATCCCACTAAGCACGAATCACTTCTTTGATAGTATAACGCATAATCAATAATAGCTTTCAAATATCTTAAGATTCTTTTAATAACTTTCCAATATTTTTGTTCGGGATTTGACTGGTATCTGCTTACAAGTCCAACCACATGACAAATATCCAGTCTGGTACACATTATTGTATACATTAGATTACTAATTGCACTAGAATAAGGGACTCTTTTCATCAAATTATTTTCAGATTTATCTTGAGGACAATCTCTTGACTCAATGGTCCACTCTTATTTATAGAGATTTCCATAGGTTTGCAATCTTTCATGTTGAACTTCTCAAGAATTTTTCTTATGTAGTTCTCTTGTGAAAAAGAAATAAGTTTCTTAGAGCGATCCCTAAAGATCTTAACTTTAAGAATGTAATATGCCTTACCAATGTTTTTCATTTCAAAATTCTAAGATAGCCATTCCTTAATAGTCAAAATTGAATTCAGATTATTCCTGGCTAATAGTATATCATCCATGTAAAGGGATAATATTATAAGATTATCTTCAAACTGCTTGATATAAACACAATGGTCTTCCTTAATCATTTGAAAATTATATGATGTTATCGTTCTGTGAAACCATAAATACCATTGTTTGGATGATTGCTTAAATCCATAAATAGACTTTTGAAGTTTACAAACTTTCTTTTCCTCTCCTTTTTGTATGAAACCTAGTGGTTGTTCTATGTAAATTCCTTCATCTAGTTTACTATTTAGAAATATGGTTTTGACATCCATTTAATATAATTCTAAATCTAAACTTGCCACTATTGCTAGGATTAATCTAATTAAGTTGAAATGTACAACAAGTGAGAATGTATCCTCATAATTTATCCCTTCTTGTTGTGTATACCCTTTTACAACTAACTGAGCTTTGTATCTCTTAATTGACCCATCTGCTTTTCTTTTGATTTTGAGAACTCACTTGTTCCTAACTACTTTTTAGCCAGATGGTAGGTCAATTGGCTCCTAAATGTGGTTAATTTTCATTGAGTCTATTTCTTCCTCCATTGCTTTCTTTTAATGTTCCTTAGCAAGACAAGATAAAGCTTCTTGCACTATTCTAGGCTTTTTATTATCTTGAAGAGTAACCATAAAAGCTAATCCCTTAATTGGAAAATGTTTTTTGGGTATACTCCCTCTTTTGCTCTTCTGCTATGAAGTCTCTTATACTAAATCATTTCTAAGTACGGGATTCTCATTTAATCTCTCAAAGCTCCTATACAAGTTGGTAGGTACTATTTGAGAGCTCCCATTCGAATGCATTGGATAAGTTTCTATATTATCCTCTTGATCTTATATCTTATAAAATGATACATTATGATTAATCTTTCCCTTATTAGGAAACTTAAGTTCTATAAATGTGGCACCCTGGATTCAATTTCAGTCACTATTCTATCCTTATTTTCACCAATGAAAATATAACCCTTTGAATGTTCTGAGTATCTTATAAAGATATATTTCTTCCCTTTTGGACCTAGCTTTCTATATTTGTGAAAGTATTATAGAGATATGTACCTAACCTCCATCATTTGAGAATGCTTAAATATGGTTTGCATTTTATCCATAATTCATAGGGTGTGGATATAATCGACTTTGAGGGCACACAGTTAAGTGTAAAGATGATTGTTAATAAGGTACCTCTTAATATGAAAATGATAAATTAGCCTATGCTATCACTGATCTAACCATATCTAATAATGTTCTATTTCTCCTTTTAGCTACTCTATTTTATTATGGAATGCCAGGGATTGTTAATTGTTTAATTATCCCTTTTTTTCATAGAACACTTTAAATTGATCAAATAAATATTCACACTTATGATCAATCCTAAGTGTTTTAATTTTCTGATCCATTTTATTTTCAACTTCATATATGTATTGTCTAAAGCATTCTAATGCTTTTGATTTATGTGAAATCAAATAAACATGACTGTATTGTGAGTAATCATCAATGAAAGTGATGAAAAACCAAGCTTCATGTTTTTCCTTCACGCTTATAGGATCACATATATCAGAATGAATTAATTGTAATGGAGTCTTTACCCTAGTCCCTTTTCCAAATGGTTTTCTAGTTTCTTTACAAGTTAAATCATGTTCACATAAGGACATTTTCAATTTTGAAATTAAAACTAGCAATCCTTCCTTTGCTAGTTTAATCATTATATTTTAATTTATATGTCCTAATTTAGTATGTCAAATATCCATGTTAGCATTTAAATTAGAAGTGGAAGTGGTAAAGCAATTGTAAGCATAATTGTCATTAACAATATATAAGATGACAAGTCCATTAGAAATAAATATAGAACCATAATACATATTGTCTTTTGAAATTTTAGTAATGCTATTATGAAAGTTAATATAAAAACTAAGTTGTAGTAAGGAACAAACAAAAACTAAATTCCGTCGAATGTCGGGTGCATAAAGTACATTATGAAAAATCAAGGTTCTTACACCATGTAATCTAATTTGCAAGTTTCGATGCCTTTAACCTTAATCCTTACATTATTCCTAACATATAGCCATTTGCTTTGATTTAACAACTAACAATATTCAATATAGGATCCTCGATCCTTAATATTCAATATAGGATCCTCGATCCTTACTCACATGGTCTATGACATCTGAATCCAAAATCCATAATGGATGAGATTCTATTAGAAAAATAGAACTAGAAACATGTGAAAAATGTGTAAATAAAGCATCCAATAATACCTTGTTTTGCTCATTTTGCTGAGTGCAATCATGAGCAAAATGACCTATTTTCTAGTAGGCATAACAATTGACCTTTCTAAAGTCAAAATTCTTTACACCATTTTTTCCTTTCCTCTTTTTGAAAATTTTCTTGCCTTTTTTGGAATTTGAGCCAAGCCTTTTATTCTGCTTTTGAAACTTTTTATTTCTTTTGAATTTGGGCTTAAAATTAGAGAGTCCAACTTCTTCTATTACATACATTAGTTCAGAAGACTTATAAGTCTTAAAATGTTCATCTTTAAGTTCCAAATGTCTTACCACGTCATTAAAAGTAATAATGCTTTTGTTGTAAGTCAGATTAACTTTCATATGTTCCTAACTTGTAGGAAGTAGCCTAATCATAACTTGCACTTGTTACTCATCAAAAATTTCATGCCCAATAGTTTTCAGCTCATGAATCATATTTGACATTTCATGTAAATGTTGTTGCATTGATGTATTGGGCTGGAGTTTATAAGTGTCAACTTAATTATAAGTCTCTTTAATTTTGTAGCAAAAGTACCACCATATTTTTCTTTATAGGTTATCCACATACCCTAGGCAATTAAGTATTTCTCATACTTACACATGAGGTCATCCACCATTACACTCAAGAGTGTAATGCAAGCAATGCTATTCTTTCTCTTCCAAACAGCATATGTCTTAGCATCTCTTTTATGCTAGGCTATGTTCCTATGCTCAAGCTCTATCATGGGATTGTTTAATGGTTCAAGAGCATCTTGCTCTTCTAGAATATAAGATATTTTTTAAGGCTATATATCCCAATTGTCCCTATTTAATTTGTCACCTTTGTTAAGTTCAATAATAATATTCTTGCTAGCCATTCTGCTAAAACATGATAAATGAACATTTCTTATAAGTATACAATGTCACTTATTTGCATAACTCTAGTACAGAATAATGGTGACACTATTAGGTTCATAATCAAGAGTTTACATTTGTCATATTCACATCACATGTGTCCTAAATAATATCATCATTTTCTATTGAATAATTTTTTGTGCAAATATCATCCTTATAGCTTTCAAAAAACTCATAATCTAAAAGCTCCCACTTAAATAAAGTATTCCATAGGATAAATATATATATATAAATAAATTATGCATTTATCAAACAAATAAGTTCAAAAAAATTGTGTAACAATAAAAAAATTTAACATAAGTAAAAATTACATGCGAAAAGTTTTATAAACTAAATAACTAGTTTTCCTATTTGGACTTTCTAATTTGAATTTAAAGTTTTCATTTCTACGAAAGGTTTGAAGGATTTGGATGGATTATTAGAGTGAACTAGTCCAAACTCATATTTATTCATAACTTTAATTAAACCCTTCAAATGCATTTCCTTTTCTAATGCACTATGCCTAAAGCACCTTGCACTTTTCATATTTGGGAATTAAGACATTAGAATTATCTTACTTTAATTTGATTTGACATAATAGATTTCCTGAAGTCTTAATTTGTCCATGCATTTTTCTAAAGCAATGAATTTCATAACTTTTAGCTTTCTATCTTGCATAGCCATAGTTTTTTTTATTGGACCCCAAAAAATTGTCATCTAAGACTATGTTTAGTAGTGTACACACCCAAAAGAAATTAGGGAACATTTCCCTCTATGGTTGAAGTTCACTTTGAAAGCCTTAGCTTCTTTTAGAAAGGATTCCAGGGGAAATGTTTTTAGCAGATTTCTTTTGTGTAATTATTTCATCATTCTCTCAAGGTCTTTAAGGGTGTTTATCCAATATGATTCTTTAGGGTCTTTACCTACCAATTCCAAGAAGCCATATGAATCATCTTCCTCTAAAAACCATTATTCCATGATTGTAGATAAGAAAATAAATTTAACTCTTAGTCAAACATAATAGTGTTGCCACCTTTTTTTAAATGTCAAAACATGCTCCAAAAATATGCAAATTATTACCGATGTGAAGATCTCAAAAAAAAATTTTGAATTAAAATATGCCTCAAAATGAGGCCCTACACACCTTAAGATAGGCTTAAATTAAAAAAAAAATAATTCTCCTATTCTCTTCGATGGGACATAAGATTCATACACCGCCATAGGAGGCCTTTTTTTTAGGCTATAATAACTGGCCAATGAGGAAGTACTCTCTTTCCTCTTTCCATTAGTATATCATACATGGCAATTAGCTTTTGGGGTGGACCATACTTAAAATTATATATATATATTTGAAGTTTATGATATTCATATCTAAAAATGTTATAAACATATAACAATATTATCTAAATGGTTCACCATTTTTAAAGTGATAGGAGGTCATATGGATAGCCTATTTTTTTTCATACATTATATCTTACATGTCTCATACATCATATAAGTAAAGCATATGTTATCACATAGTAAGCACATGCATGCCAATATTATCACATATATAAAGAAATTAAAATGGCACATACTCAAAAATCCTATTTTCTAATAATAATATTCCTAAACTAACTCTTTAACTTCTCCTTATACCACCCTAAGATGCTTTATTATGAATATAATTTTAAAGTAGAAACCTCAAGTTACATTTGAGGGGAGTAAAATGAGAAGAGAATATACATTAGAAAATAGAGAAAGGCACAACTTGTAGGTCATATTTAAAATCCAACAACAAAAAAAACTCCAAAGGTCATACTATGCGACACAATCATGCATCATATACCACAATTGCTAACAAATATATATATATATATATATATATATATATATATATATATATATATATATATATATATATATAAGAAGATAAAAAAAATTATACAAACAATTCTCAAACTTTCAATTTGTATATCATGCTATATACATATAAAGCATACTAAAAAAATATAGTATATACTTTGTATAGAATTTAATATCGGGAAACACAAACAATAGAGTAACCAAGCATTAATACCAATGATGGGAAAATTAGAAATTATATATTTAATCATAACTTGTAGAAATATATACAAACCTAAGTTTTGATCATGCTTTGATGCTATGTTCCATGCAATTTCAACAAAACTCACTGGGGAGTTATTACTTTTATCCATAGCAATTGTACCAAACTTATAGAGAGAAAAGAAGAAGAAGAATACTTTTATTTTTTCTTTCTAGAGAAAAAGGTTGATCTCCTTAACTAAAAAAAAATAATTAACAAAACATTTAATTAAAAGGTAGTTATCTCTACACAATTAGTTATAAAAAAAATTGACTTTATTTGCTAGTTATCAAAAATAAAAATTGACTTTATCTCTTTTTTAATTTTTATTTTTTTGTTTAAATTAAAAACATGATGATATGGGTCATCTATTATAGGCTCCTATGTCCATCATATCTAATAAATAATGCTAGTTTCAATGTCACTATAAAATTTTATGAATAATTGTGGAGGAAATCGATAAAATCTACCTTAGCATTCTTAATAATAGGTGAATATAATCTAATTTAATTGTAAATGTGTCATGTTTAGTATTAAAGATATGACTATATATACATACCTACATATATAAGTAGCATGCTTATAAAAAAAAAGGTAAAGGCAAATACAAGACAAAAAAAATAACCATAATTATTTTAATTACTCGAAAATCTAAACCCTAAGGCCATTGGAAAGGAAATCATGTAAAAAGGGAAGAACTGTTGAAGTTTCATAATGCCATTTAATAGTGACTTCACTGCAAGGCTCCCAATCGTATGAAAGCATAGTAATATTGGTATGCAAGGCTTCTTGCACATCTGTTCTATTTAGATATACATACACATAATCATCATTGCATGGATTAAATACTCTCTATAGCACAAATCAACTTTGCATTATATCTTATTTTACAGGTTACTTTACTATTAGTGAAGTGGGAGAAAAGCTTTTTTATTTCATTTGAAATAAAATTTATTAAAATTGAATTCATTTCATTTTAATAAAAGTGATCTTAATTAATTTATAAATGAATTCTATTTGTTTGAAAAGTATGTCAAAAATAATGATTTTAATTCATTTACAAATATCAATATGTATTCTTTTGTTTTGGAACATACTAAAAAAAGGCATGCAATTTAATTAAAAAAGTGTATTTTAATGATATCATATTAAATATAATGTAAAAATTAAGGCAATTTTTTTTATGTAACATGGGTATGTTCTGGATGAAATAAAATGAATTTTAATAAAATTATTGATAAATTTAAAAAATTTCATAATAAAAAATAATCAAAATAGGAATTATAAATTAAATGAAAATAATATTTTATTTGTTTACCATTTTTAAAAACAAATTTCCATTTTTGTTTTTAAAAACTACAATTTTAAATATATAACTTAAAAATAAAAGAACAAAAATAATTATGAAATGTTTTCTTAACCTTTTCTTGTACTTGATATCAATTTTATAATTAAATAAAATATTTTCTTATTTGTAATACTAACCACTTTATATTTTTTTCATTTTCCTTGAATTTAAAAATAGATTTTAGAAATAAAAAAATAGATTTTAAAGCTAGGTTTTAATAATAGTATTTGGAAATAAAAAAAAACACAAAACCAATCATACTTGAAATCTCTCTTTACTTGAATCTAAACATCATTTCAAAAAAGAAATTTATTTAAAAATGAAAGGAAATCTTATATTAGTTATTCCAAGTAGGGGGTTAGGGTACATTATACCCACATATATTAAAATTTAATCTAATTACATTTACATTATTGTAATTTTATAAAAATACAATCACCTCTTGATTCTATTATATTTTAAGGTTGTGCTCATCTCAATTATATATTTTTAAAAATAGAAGATTATGAATAAACTTTGCACATAATTTGTTAAGGTTACTTCCACCACATATAGAACTTGAGAAAAATCTTCAAAGAGAATAAAATTATTATTACCTAAAATAATATTTAAAATTTTATTATATTTAAATGCCTTGAAGTGTTAATTGTAACTAACAAGATTCATTAAATTATATTTTTTTGACTAATATTTTATTCAAAATATGTTTGAATAAATTTTTATAGTGACTTTTTCACAAAATTGAAGAAATATTTTTGTAATGGTTTATTTTTGAGTTCCTAAACTAATTGGGTTATTATAAAAAAAATCATTAAGAAAAAATGAAGATTATTCAAAAGGGATAATTGTGAGATGGGTGGATGAGTTTAAATAGGAATGAGGTAGTATTGCAAATAAGTGGATGGGATTTCATCCTCGGGATGGGTTCACACTCATGTGAAACATACAAACAAAATTTAAAGCTCCTTTTTTTCCACTTGTATTTTCTCTCTCCTACCTTATAACTCTTTCTCTCTCTTCTTACTTCCCCTTCGTCCCAGCAACTTTTCCTTCTCTCCTTTCTAAATCTATGACATGACTATCTATCCAAGGAATGACTACCACTACATCGCCATTAGTCCTCTTATCCATAACTAGCTGCCATCACCGATGGCATATGAAGGTCGTGAAGTATCACATTGAACCAGGCAACAAGGTCTAATATCTTTCTTTATTTTACTAGCATTTCAACATAAACAATGCTCTCCAATAATGTAAGTCCTTTTATGCAAAAATCTCTTAATATTTTGATGATTCCAACTAATCCTAGAAAAAAACTCATTTATACATATGTGTAATATATGATGATGTTTCTGAAAAATGAAAGCTTTATATGGTAGAATGTTGGCATAATATGATTATAGTATTTCTAAAGTATTACATTCTAATATTCTAAAAGATTCAAGCTTGATTTAGAAAACCTTCAAGTAAGTGAAATGTGATTTAATGATTTTATTGATGTAGGATTAAAAATATTAGAAACTAAAAGAATAACTTCATAAAATAATGTGAATAAAGTCTCTTTAGAGTATAAAGTTTTAATATTTTTATCCGATTAAACTTGAATAAGAAAATCCCATTTTATCATCATATTTTGGTTACTTGATATAGACCTAATAAAAGAATAGTCTTATGCTCTAGAGTGTTAAAGTAACATATTTATATCATCAAATTTAATATTTTTGGTGTTTGGAGCTTTATCTAAAAAATCTCCAATAAATGCAATTTTTGATTCCTTAAAAAAAGGTTAAGAATATTAGGAACTAAGTGTATAGTTCCATAAAATAATATGACTATAATCTCCGTAAAGTTTTAATATTTTGATTATTTTATTACTTGATTTGAGAATACTTATGAAAACCTCTTATTTTTTTATGAAAATTTCAAAAATATAAGGTGATGATCTAAGATGATAAAATGACACAAATTTAGTCTTTTAAGAGCATCACATAAGTTTGATACAAAAATTACTATATAATGGCATATTTTGATTTCATAAGTTAAAATTAAAAAATATAAGAAGTTAATGATTTGGTATTGGAATATTATGAAATTAATCTAGAATTATAATATTTAGAAAGAAAATAAGTAATACCAATATATATATATATATATATATATATATATATATATATATATATATATATATATATATATATATAATTTATCATTATAAATTTTGAAGCAAAAAGAAAGGAAAAGATGAAAGTGGAATACTTAGGCATCCTTGGAATGAATGAGAATTCCTACGTAAGTATATATCTCATCCTAAAATTTATATATTACTCATAATTGTTGAATGTTATATTTTATAATCTCTTCATCTACGTTCATATATGGGATTTAAATATATTTATGATTATAGACTTTTAATCTTAATATTTGTGACTATTTACTTTATCCATATATATGTCGTGATCATTGGCACATGAAAGTGAATTGTATTCCATGAATATGATATCTATCTAGTGTGATGTATGGAATATATGATAAAGGTGGAGTGTTAGCATATTTTTATTGATTGGTCATGTCATATAGGCTATATATATTCATTTTTTATTTCATAAGATGTTGTTATTCCTATTTTAAGACCTTATAATGAAGGCAAGGTTCTGTTGCTACTTAGTATTGCTAGGTGGTACTTATACTTGATGGAACAATAGACTATGGATGTGTATGTGTATTGAGTGAATGACATTTAGTCATTCTTAATAGGCATGGTAGTGCTATTATCTATTGTTAGCTAATTTTGAATGGCTTACAATGATAAATTGCATATTTTGTATTGTGATTGGATTAAAATTATGATGTATAAAACTTGAGCTTTAATGTATAAATTATATCATGAATTATGCTACAAGTGTCACTAAAATTGAAAAATATGATGGGGATGATGTTATGAATACCATATGAAAATTTTTCAATAATATGCTTGTAAAGGATATAAGACAAACCCTTGAAAGACAAAGATAGAAAGTTGTAAAGGATATAAGATTGACTCTAGAGTCAAAAGATAGATATATATTTATTTGTAAATTGATATGCATTATATTATAAAATTGAAATCTAGTGAGCTTTGAATATTTCCATTTAACATGATTATAATGATTTAGTTGTAGTTAAGCCTTTAATAGCTACTTGAAAAATAGATAATTATTTGAAATGGGTTGCATGTGAAATTGTAATGGTTTTGTAGAAATTGAGCAAATAAGACTACTATAGATTATGATATGAAACTAGATATTTAAGCTATTTTTGTAGGTGAATATGTTAACTAAAGAATTAATATCATGTATTATAGAATTCAAGAATTAGGTTTACAATTATTTCCTATTTTAATACTTAATTAGCATTTAATTATTTTATTTAACTAACTCTAAATATGGTTGTAGTGGATATATGATTCTTGGGTTCTTTTAACTTATTCCTTTTTAAATTTAAATATTTTTAGATTAATTTAATTCATAGGAACCTTATTGCTTCAATGAAGATAAAAAAACTACCTTGTTTGGACATTTTTGATAGTTAGATCAAAAGATTAGTTTTATCTATGTAATTAATGTGAAAGGTTGTTTATTTTTGTGTATATTTTGTGTTGTTGTCAAGTTTATAAAAAAAATTTACAGGTTTTATAATTTACGGCATGTAGCCCTTAAGAAAAATCTAAAATAGAGGAGATTCTATTCATTTTTTTGTAAAATTTATAACAAATTTAAGGTCATCATGGAAATAAATAGATTTTTGTTAGGTAAAATTAGCATCGATATTATTAAGGCTTATAAAAACTAGATGGGATCACAATAAAGTTTAGGTTGCGATAAAAATACAAATTATTAATAACTTCTATTTATAAGATTATTTTAATTTTGTTTAGATAAATTCCATTCACTTTTCATGAAATTTATTCTACTTCATCATACTATATTCATCAATATACGTTTATTTTTCCTCTTTTTTTCCAACAAAATTATGAATGTATATATGTTTAAAAAACTTAAATGGAGAAGGGGCTATATATTTTTGAAACTATAGTAATATAAGTGTAATTAAGTTAAATTATTAGAAATGCGAGTATCATATACCTTAACTTTTGAGGACTATATATGAATTTTTGAAAAAAAAATCATAAAAATTACATTTAAAAATTAGAAGGATGTAACACTAAAACATAAATCATACCCACCCATGATGACTCAATCTAGTTGCATAAGCAGTATATTTTTTTTCATAAATTATAATGCATTTTATATTCATTTTCATATCAAAAACCTAGCTAACACCTAAATCATCTAGGTTTCTATTAATCCATGCATAACTCTTAAAAACAAATTGAAAGAGAGAAAAAATTGGAGTTAGAAACTTACATGAATCTTCTTTAAATAGGTTGTGAGATTGGAATCCTTGCACAAAGGAGCATAAATTTTGTAGATATTAATGAACTTGAATTGTTTAAATTCTTCCAAGTGTGGTTGCATTGCACTTTTCGCTTAAATTAGTTAGTTTAAAGGAGAAATCACAAAACTTATGGATATTTAAAGCTATCTAGTTTGAGATTATAGCATGTATGTTTAGGTAATCATGTAATCTCATTTTTTATTTTTTCATTGATCACTAGATTTCCAATCTACACAAAAGACAAGGCCTATATACATAAACTATTTACTAATTTTATAGATTACTATCTTAAAAGGTTATTAATGGAAATTTTAGCAATTATATCTTAAATAATTGATAAATAACTTATTTTTCTTTACTCAAAATAAATAATAGTTATATCTAGACAATAAGAAAATTATAATTTTTTATATCAATGATAATAAGTTCTAAAAGAATAAAATTGCTTCATTCTAAAACTCAAAGCTTTTATATTAACTTATAAAGTACCATTTTTTTCATCTCACAACAAATAGTACATATGAATCAAGTAAACAAACCTTGTATCCTTAAAGAAAAGTTAAAACAAACTTGAAACATAAACAAACAAACCAAATAGACAAATAAAGACAACCATAATACTAACCTCTATAAAGTAAACTCAAAAACAATTCAACAAACCTAATGGACAACAATTATATCATTTTTACTATTGTAAATATAATTACAATAAAATAATTTTGAAATTATATGTATTTTAATGTGGATGTATATATTCATTAATTTTAATAAAGTTTTATATATAATTATAAGTATCATTTAAAATATTCACATTAAAATATTAAAGCATATAAATTAACCTTGAGTCAGGATTCAAACCCTAAATAACTAAACAAAATATAATTGTGGACATAAAGGTGCTGGCATAAAAGAGGCACACATCAAAATAACAAAAAGAAAGAATGACAAATATAAGTCTAAAAAATGATCATAATTTTCACCTAAAAATCCAAACCCTTAAGCCATTAGAAAGGAATTCATGTAAAAGGGGAAGAATTGTTGAAGGCCTATCAAGCCAGTCAAAAATGACATCGCTGCAAGGCTCCCAATCATGTGTGATTTTGGTGACATTGGCATGGAGGGCTTCTTAGACATCTACCCAATTCATATATGCATACACATAATACTCACTGCATGGATCGAAGATTGTCTGTAATACAAAATTCAACACTCCATTACTATTTTTTTTTAATTCAAGTAGTTAATGTTGTCATGAATTAAACAAAAGGCCACATTTATAGACAATGACTTCATAATTACATCCATTTATTTTAATAGAATTACACTCATATCCTTAATTCTTCTATTTTTATATTACACTCACTTCCCATAAAGCTACAAAAAAAGGAAAACAAAAAATGAGTGTGTGTTTTTAGATTCCATGTAATTATGTAGGACACTTCAATGTGAGGAGAAAAACCTTTAAAGAGAATAAAGTATAAATTATTAATAATTTTAGTAGAAGGAAATTTTTTAAGTTTCTAGGTCAATTATATTCAATTTCTATGAAATTTATCCTAGTTAAACTTCACTATTAAAGTTCCAAAAATTTATGCTTACTTTTCCCTTTTTACAACATGAATTATGTGTGTATATTTTTTAACATAAAATAGCATAAGTATAATTAGGCTAAGTCATTGAAAATGTGAATATAATTTACCTTAACTTTGGAGGACCGTATATGTATTTCTTGAAAATATTCATATATAAAAAATTATAGTTCAAAAATTAAATGGCTATACCCTAAAACATCGACTATGCCCATATTTAAATTGTTTGAGTTAATTTGTGAGAAACTTATAGAGATCTTCTTGGGATGGATTGTGAGATTGGAATCCTAGCACAAAGGAGCATAGATGTTAAGGGTATTAATGAAGTTGGCACCTCTGCTTGCTTCAATTAAGGCTGCATTGCATTTTTTAGTCTAATCAGTTGCTTCGGGTGAGAAATTACAAAACTTGCGGATATTTGATGTTGTTTCACCAGAGATTATAGCATGTGAATTTAGGAAATCAAACTTTCCTATGTTATCTATTTCGTCGTTGATCACCATATTTCTGATCTACATGTACAAGAGAAAATAGCAATATATGTAAGCCTTTTTTTATAAGGTCTCAATTGTTCCACTTCCATTTTTAGGCATAGATTTCTGCAGCATCAAGAAAATGGTCCAATAGATACCACAATATTATAGCCCTTTATCTTGGTGATGTCTATTAAGATGGAGAACTATGATTTTAGGCCACATGTAGCATTAAATTTTTTATGTACTTGTAGTCTTCACCTTAAAATTAAGTTAATTAATTTTTAAAAAATGATGAATCACTTGTGGTTAGATACTACTAAAGATGCATGAGATACTGTTAAAGATGTTCTATCATATATAGGGTGGTGATCCTAATAAAATGTAAGATTAGTTCTTTTAAAGGGAAGTGCATTAGAAGTGTCTCATGTATCACTCTTAATTTTTAACGCAATAATTATAATGACACACAACATAGTTAAAAAAAATAGTATGAGAAGTAAAATCAAAATAGCTCAAATTGGAACTATGAACATGAGGCTGTTCAATTTAAAATTATTGGAACCAAATTGAAATTGAATTTTGTATAAATTTTTATGATGAAACCAAACTGAAATTAAACTCTGTGCATAATATTTGTGATGGAAAAAGTAAAGGTTACTTTGCCTTTTGGATTTTTTTCTTTAACTTTTTGAGGGATGATTGAAGTGATAATCCCTTCAACATATACACACAAGATTTTAAATTCAAATCTCAAACTTTATGATAAATAAAACTTCTAAGATAATATTAAATTTCATTACACTATTAAAAATGCTTTGACTTTTTTATTTTTTTGTTAATGAAAGATAATTTATTAAATTGTAATGTGCAATATATCAAAAGATAACAGCCTTATCTATTTGTAGTGGGAAAGGATCCTTTGACTTTTATTGCAGAAAACTTGCACAGATAGATGCTAATCAAGTTTTGAAGAAATGAATGATAAGCGAATGGAATGTTTATGGTCCACAAATGCCCAAAGCAGGTTGGATTCTTCGGGAAAATGATCGATAACACTTTAATTCCATGTTGATTTGACCCAAATACTGCGTCGAAAAAACAAATTCCTGTAACACTTATTTTTTAAAAAAAAAAAAACTTTAAATCATGTTGTCCTAGACCCTGTGATTAGTAAGCCTGCTCGAGCTCACTGGTCACACAGTCTAACACCACGTGATCAACTGGCCGACTTAACATGCATCTTTCCCCTCACACTAGCCTGACACGTGACCTCCCCCCTGTTCCCCTCTCCTGTTCATCTATGACCCCTTCCCCTTGGACCCCTGCCTTGTTTAATATAAACCCCCCACTCTTCAAACCACTTCTGTATCAAATATATGGTCCCCTCCCCAACCCTTCAGAAACTTTTGTGTAAATTCTCCTGTCCCCAATTGTTCTACTACTAACTTTCCACTAGTAGCTACAAATTTCTTAATATTTACTTCTGACTCCTCTAGCAACAATCATAATTTGTGCATCCATACTGGGAAGATTTTTTAAAATATCACTATACAAGTAAGATATTTATTGAGTAATATTTTTTTCAAATGGTATGAAAATATTATTTATGTTGAGAATAATATTTATTACAAAAATTTCCTTACTTTATTTTGTAATGGTAGTAGGCAATAAAATTAAAGTATTGTTATTTTATTTTATTAAATACTTTATGATTGAATTTATATTTGTTATTGTCATCTATTTATTATGACATCTATATATTAGTTATTTTCCTATATTATTATGCCCGTGGGTATTATTTTAATTTGAATGTATTATTTTACTTTATATTTATTGTTATGGTGTTTGAGTATACTATCATGGTTGTGGTCTGACTAGATTATGCATATTTTGTATATTGTTATTATTGGAATTATTATGCTTAGATTTTAGGGCTTAGGGTTAGGCATTAAGAAAGAAGGAAATAAAAAATCTAAAGACTCTAAAAAATTGATTTAAGTAAGAATATAAGTTTATATAATTAAAAGAAATATAATAAATTAAGTCTAGGTGTTTTATAAATAGTAGAACAAAATTCTTTTGTCTTCTTATGAGAAAATGCCGTTGGTACTCATTTAAAAGTAGAAAAAAAATATATTATTATTCTAGATTCATTAACCTTTAAAATAATCTTATAATACACATAATGTTGAAGGTAGAAGGGTTCTTGACCAGCAGACGTGAATTTCAAAAATTATTTCCTAAAATGCTCTGCAACCAAAACAATTTCCCCAAACCCTTAAAAAAAATTTTTTTCAAAAATTCATTAATCATGGGAAGGGGAGTCCCATGATCCACTGATCACGCTAATCACGCCGGCCCCCCATCTGTGATTAGAGTTTTTAAAAAATTTTAATTTATTTAATCTTAACCTATTTTTTTATTTTACTTAATTTATATCTAATTTTTTATATTTCTTTGGATCCATTTTTTTTTAAAAATTACTTATTTTTAATTTGTTGCCCTATTTTTATTTTATATTTAATATTATTTAATTTATATTTAATTTAATTTTTGATATTTTAAATTTTTCTTTGATACTAATTATTTAAGATTTTAAATAATAATTAATATTTTAATTAGCCAAAATAATTTTCTTATACCCTTAAATTTTTTACGGCTACTAATTTTATTATATTATCTATTGTTGAAAATTTGGATTATCATATGCAGCGAAAATTCAAAATTTGATCCGAATTCTACCTATAATCCATGCAAAAGACATAAATCAATGATTAGAATTTTACCTATTAAGCACTCGTGTTTATACTGTTCAAAACATGAGAAAGCAAATGAATCAAACACCGGCCGGAAGTTATAACGTCTCTACGGTATCCACACAGAGTGAACAACGACCTTTCACCCACCACGAATCTGCTATGATGCATTTTTCTCTTTAGGAGTTAAGATTAGGTGTTTTCTAAGTGATTTAGGGTTTTATGGAAGCTTATGAGATGGAAGCTTATGAGCGTGTCTAAAGTGTTGTCCTCAAGTCCCATTTTATAGAACTTAGGCAAGTCATAATCCTAGTCCTACTAGGATAATGCGTCCAAAAAATCCTAATCACACTTAACAACTCATCTTATCCTTATTCTAGAGATAATGAGGAGAGATATGACTTATTTATTAATTATCTAATATTAGATAATAATATTATCTCATAATATAAATATCTTAATATCAGATAATTGCATATAATTATCAAATATTAAAATAATATTATCTCATAATATGTTTATCTAATATCTGATAACGTGATTATTTGATATTACATGAATATTACGTGAATATTACGTGAAAAATATATTATTATTTAATAATATATATATGCAAAAAAATAAGTCCAATTAATTAGATATTAATCTAATTAAAGTTTAATTAATCATTGTCTTATTCCTACTCCTTTTGGGTGACCTTGTAGGTTCTTGCTACATTGACAATGACTCATTATTAAGTTATAGACAGTGAGCGGTATCTAGCAATACATCACTATCACTCAAGTAGTAAAAATGTCTGTGATTCAACATTCACCTAATACATAATTAACATTTTGCATCATAATCCCTTTTGTAATAATATCCAAATCAAACTGGATACATGGAGAGTGTCATCCTCATCAAAGTTCAATTTATATTTCTTGATATTGAGTAAACTTCAAAATAAATTATTTATATCACATATTGATTCATTTGAGCATGGTCATGCATTTCTAAGTCTCACACAATCAAGGGACCCAAGGATATATCTCTTTAACATAAGAGTAACAAAATTTCATCTATATGATTCGTGATACACCTAATCAACGCCTTACTCGTCATCCCGATTAAAGGTGACATAGGACGACATTAAAGTGAGTAACCTCTCATTTAGGGAATCGTAGTAACTTCAGGTCAAAGGACTATATGCAATTGTAACCATATGAGAACTAATAATGACACAAGTCTTATCCATGCAATATTCTCATATTGCGTCAATCCAGTACATCTGTTCACTAACAATATACTCATGTATTGACTTAATATCACATATCCATAATTCATAATTATCAGTCATTATACATGTCAGTCTCAAGGTATTATTACTATCCCTTTCGTAATAATACTTGATTAGAGGCATTTTAGGAGTAATAAAATTATTTTAGGGATAATTATTATATTAAGTTATAAATTAAGTAAAATTAATAAAATAAAAATAAAATAATATAATAATTACATTGCCTAAAATAAAATATAATATATTGTGTATTATTTCAATCATATATATGATTAATTCCTAGGACACACACCAACATATATATCATACAATATTATGAGAGTTAATAAAATTATTAATTATTATTTAAAACTTTGAATAATAAGTATCAAAGAAAAATTTTAAATGTCAAAAATTAAATTAAATATAAATTAAGAAAAGATTGAATATACAATAAAAATAAGGCAACAAATTAAAAATAAGCATTTTTTTAAAATAGATCCAAAGAAATAAAAAAATTCGATATAAATTAAGTAAAATAAAAAAATAGGTCAAGATTAAATAAATTAAAATTTTTTAAAAACTCTGACCACAAGCGGGGGGCTCGCATGATAAGTGGATCATGGGGCTCCCCTTTCTGTGATCAATGAATTTTTCAAAAAAATCTTTTAAAGGTTTGGGGAAATTGTCTTGGCTACAGAGCATTTTAGAGAATAATTTTGAAATTCGCATTTGCTGGTCCAAAAGCTGAAGGTAGAATGCTATAATATGAGATTATTAAAATTTCTTTTTCAACTATAAATGTTGATGTAATCAAGGATAGATATTAAAACACATGTGATTTTGATTTGATTAAGAATAAATAAATATATAATTAAAACAAATAATAAAAAATTAAATAATTAATTAATAAATAAGTTAAGATAATTTACTAATTATTAAAATGATATAGGTGCTTATCTAAAAGTAAGAAAGAAAATATTAAAAGTATTAAATATTACCCTTAACTTATTAGATTTTAAAATAATAATATAACACACAAAATGTTAATTAAATAATATTCTACACATCGGGGTCATTTTGGTCCAAAGTGGGGTAAGGGAATAAAATTAGTAGAAGGAATTAAGCAGAGAGGAAAGGAAAAACTCTTGATAACCCAATCCGTTTGGTCTAAGTGTATTCAATTTACTATATAAGTAACCATTACTATGAAAAATAATTTACTTATAATGCTTATCAAAGTAGTAATTATATTGCCCATCTTATTATTTTTATTTTATTTAGTAGTAGCATAGTTCTTACAATTATTTAATTATGGTCACTATTATGTTATTAATATTTTAAGCAAAATTATTTACTTAATTTTCAATAACATTTAAGGGATATAAATAATTTAATGGTATTTTTCAAAATAAAAATGTATTAATTAATAATTTCTTCATGGTTTTACACCTCTTGTAGTATTTATAATCTTATTTTCTTTTGTAATTATATTATTCTAAACCCAAACACTTCTGAGGCATATAAATTTAGATTAACAAAAAATATTTTTGATTCTAAAAATATTTAAAATGACTTAAAATTTTTTCATTAGGATTATTCAATTGACTATATAATTTATCTTCAATTCATAAATCTTTATAACTCATTTGTTGTTGTTATCTTTTAATATGCCTAGTTTCATGTTTTCCTACTTTTCATGTCCATGTATTTTAGTTATGATGATGAATGTTGATATCAGTAAGTAGTGTGCATATATGTATACATAAATATATCAATTTTTTTCGTAACCATTAAGTATTATGTGTAACATTACACAAGTAAATTTTTTAGGATGTTTTAAATAAAATTAAATTTTTGTAGATATCAAAATTATTGTTGGTACTAACCCTTTAATTGAATGAACATTGAAAGTGTGTTGTCTTATCGTTGACCTAGTGGCCCAATACATAAAATGTTAATTATATAACATTTTACACTATACATTTTACGAGAAACTTGGGAATAATGCTTCTTTATAGGCTTGTTCTAATATATGTACTTACATAAAATTTAACTATTAGAACTGATCTTAAGCTAAACTTGTAAGTACATATTAATAAATAATTTTGATAAATATGTAAAATTGCAATAATGATAGTTAGGTTATTAATTTATGATATAGAAATAAATAAGAGCATGTGTGTAGTAATAGTTAGTTGGAATTGTTTTTGTAACTATGGAACTTTTTCTTTGTTGTATACTTTGTTTATTCTTGAAATGCCATGTAAATCCGACTATGGTAGGAATCAAAATGAGTACTAGGGAGGAAAATATTTGTATTTCCACGAATGGAGAAATTTATGAGATGGAATAAGGCGACAAATTTAAATGTCATAGGCTAAAAGTAATAAGAATAAGATCAAATATCACCTTGGATGAGCTTAAGAATCTAGTGGGTCAAAAGCTACGACTCGATGAAAATCAAGTTGTAACTGAGTTAGTATACATGCATTCATTTTCATTGAATCCGACATGGTATAAGGCATATGCATTAGAAGATGATGATGACATTTAATGGATGTAGGAAGCGAATGCACGATTTCTCACTCAATTGTCTTGCCTAGAACTGTATGCATACATCTTAACTAGGGAACTTAATTTAAACGTCGCAAGTCAACTAGTTCATGAAAGTGGCCTATGCACACAACCATCCACCAGCTTACCCCATAACTTTAATGAAGGGTTATCACATTACAATCCGTACGTTACTAGAATAAATAGGCAAGTTGAGTTTAGCCATCTATTTCACACCCCTACTATCGACTATGCCTCAAAGCCATGTTTTTCTCAATCCCAATATGGTTTTCTTCAATCTCTCCCTTCCCTAGAGGAAATAGAGAATATAATGGATGAATTTGAAGAAGAAGCTATATATGATGATGTTCTTGAGGGGTTTAATGATGACAATTACGAAGACGATGATGGTGGAGATGATGTTACATACTCCCAACAACTCTGATAAGCTAATATATGGAATTGGCTGTTACCTTTTTCTCATAAATATATATAGAAGCTGCGGTGAGTCATGATTACCCTGAAGTGGGAGACGAAATGAATATAAATGACAACCATCAGCCATATGTGGGGTTGTGATATGTCGACCAAAACTCATTTCACCGTGCAATGAAGATATACTCAGTTCGAAGTCACCATACATTCTGTGTGCACTACTCTTCAGCCAAATATGAAGAATATCGATGCCCTAACTATGACATACAATGTAATTTGAGGCTTAGAGCATGCCATAAGTCGAGAAAGAATCATCGGTAAATATCCAAGTACAATGGACCCCATACATGTGTATCTACCTCTCTTTTTTGAGATCATCTAAAATTGGATACAAATGTTTTATCATCATACATTGTTAGCATGGTGACTGAAAACTCAAGTGTATCCATTCGAGAAGTGATTAAGTGAATCCATGACATTTTTGGATACTCAGCGTCCTATAAGAAAGCATGGAAAGGCAAACATCAGGCCATCGTGCTCATATTTGGGAATTGGAAGAAGTCATATTTTATATTGCCATGGTAGCTGGCTGCAATGCAACACTTTAATCCTAATTTTTACTTTAAGATTGTAAGCAGAGAGTGTTTACTAAGCAATTCTGAAGATAAGCTAACTGCAACGTTCCATCGAGTGTTTTAGACTTTCAAGTTATGCATCGAGTCATTTCCTCATTTGAAACCAATAGTCCAAATAGATGGCATGTTTCTGTATGAAAAGTATAAGGGGATATTGCTTATTGTGACATCACAAGATGGCAATAAAAAGGTTGTGCCTCTTGCATTTGCCGTAGTGGAGGGGGAGACGTATGAATTATGGGCTTAGTTTTTATCAAACCTTCATCGACATGTTATCTAGGGCAGATAGAAAATTTGCTTGACATCTAATAGACATCCTGGAATAGTCATAGTTGTAGTAAACCTATGTGTAAGGTGGCAACCTCCTTATGCATATCATATATTTTTCCTTTGCCACATCACCAATAACCTAAACTTCACCTTTAAGACGACGTGGCTGAAGAAGCTGTTTACCGCTATCATTAAATTTCATTGCTTATTATAATTATTGTTTATTCAATAATAACTATGTGTCGTATATGTTACCAATATAAGCGACATGTTGTTGATTGCAAGTTGGATGAACAATACCAATTGCACCTAAGAACCATTGATTGGATCAGTAATATCCTAAAAAATTAATAGAGTTGTTCTTATGACGAGGAAGGTCGACGATAGGAGCATATGACCACCAAGCTTATGGAGTGTATTAATAGTATTTTCAAAGGGACTAGGTTTTTACTAATTACCAGGTTGATGAAAGCTACACTGCATTAAATAAATGCATACTTTATTTATAGAGTGGATACCATTGTAGCATAATTATAGGTGGGATAGATGTTCAGTGAAAATATTTAAAAAAAGATTCAAAGGTATATCTAAAAAATATCTGCCTATCACATCCGTCACTTTGACTGTTTAGGGTCATCCTTTGAGGTTGACAAGTCGTATGACTTGACTTGAAAATAGTTTGGATGAACTTGCAAAGTCAGCCTATCCGATCGAACATGCAATTGTGGTGAATTTCAAATGCAACCTATGCGAAGATCTCACTAGATCCATTGTAGTATGTCGATCCGGTATTCCAATTAGATACAATGGTAAAGGCTTACAGTTATGAGTTTCGCTTAATCAACAGAATGGAGCATTAGCCACTAATGAACGGACCAATTCTAGTATCGAATCTAGTGTAGATACGTCGCAACAGTTGACCCCATTTCACGTGAATTAGAAATGAAATGCATTGGAGAGAGGCTACATCAAAACCTCAAAGGTAAGGGTTATGGCAATAAATTGAACATAACTGCGCAACATGTCCATCCACCTAATAAAATGTGCCATGATAATCCAGGACCTAAAAAGATCAACTGATAATGCGTTTATCAAGATGTGTAATGTAAGTGTCTAAACTATGCATATTTTATTAATATATTGCTAGAAGCTAGAAAAATTGTTGTATCTATACAATTTTTATGCTTGTCTCATTAAATTGAATTATTTTATTTCTCACTTCATTTTGGATTACTTGCATAAATTGATTGTTGCAAATTTGACTTAACTCATCCATGTTATTGTAGCCCATAACTCCCGAATTTAATGGTCGATCAGCGTTGTGTTGTGACCCCTGGGCCTGATGATGACTCTCTATTATACTTGCAGCCCAGACATATTTCCCAAGTCGTGTGGTTAAGCCAGGTAAGTTTGAATATTAAGTGGCGATTGCTTAATTGTAAATGTTGTAACTAATTTTTTCAATTGATATAAAAAAAAAAAAGAACAAACCTTGACATTACGACAGGTCACTCATGTGAATCGACTCTTTGACCCATCGCTAGCAATTATACCTTATTTTCAATAAACAAGCTTCTACAGTGCTAGTCGGCTTGGATATTTTGATTTTAATGCAGCTTTGGTCTCCACCCTGATCGAGTGATGGCGTCCGGAGACATACACTTTTCAAACCACTTCAAGGGAGTACACTATTACCCTACAAAATGTCTCTATCTAGTTAGGTTTGCCTTGTGAGGGCTTCCCCGTATGTAGATACACTAAACATGATTAGCTAGGACAGTGCAAAGATCTGCTTAGGATTAAACTACCTGATGAATGTTTACAAGGCCAACGCCTTAGCATCTCGTGGCTAGCAGCTAACTTTTCACACTTACCGGAGGATGCAGATGAAGAATAAATATAGCACTTTACATGGGCTTATATTCTGAGACTTAGGGGGTTACCTGATGCCCGACATTTCTGATCACAAAGTACTATTGATGTATCTGCCATTACTAGAAAACTTTGAAAATGCCAACTAATATAGCTAGGGATTGGCAGTTCTTACATGTTTGTACAGAGAGTTATGTACTGCCACATAGTGTGATGAAATTAATATTAGTGGATATTTGCACCTATTACATTTGTGGGCATGGGATTGATTTTCCATTCTAGTATCGGTGAAACCACCGTATCCTGATCCCCGCTTAGACATCTACCATTTGCTTCCCTCTTTGAGCTTCAGGTTTGGATCATACATTATATTTATATTAAATTTCTCATAACAGATCAAACATTCTAGATTAATAATACACAATTTATATTCCTCGCATGTGGAAGAACACTGGGCTACCTCCTCAACTGCCAGGAACGGCCCTATGCCAATATATAGTATTACTTGATTAGATGAGGGCTGATGAGGTACGAAGCCATGCTTCGTTATCTCTAATGGAACCAAACCTCATTTCTAGTGAAATGCTTATTTATATTATACTTGTGTAATGCAGATTATTTGGTGGCCTTATGACATTTCCGATGTGCAGCAGTTAATTCCATAGTGTTGCTTGACCTCACCAGTATATGATTAGCATCAAACCCAATCATTTGCTTCTACATCGTCGAATGGCACCACACAGATCATGTACTACGACAATTTCGTCGATGGTAGCCAATCCCACAAGAGCCATTCAACCTCAATTTTTATCATACCTTGCAGCTTCGAGGAAAAATATCCAAAGACTGGCGTGAAGAACACGTCATTTTCATTGCTATTTGGAATGCAAGGCATAGCACACTTTTGTTGATTGAAGTGTCAACAAATGTTCTTGGTCCTTACTCGAGCTATATGAGGTGGTACTAGAGACACACCAGATGGTGAATTCATCTAGTTAGTGGTAGTCCAGGATTTGTGGTAACATTTCATCATTCATAAACTTTTGTGCTTACATCTTGATATTGTGGTAATATTAGGTTGTAACTACGACACTTCTTTACAGGCTGATGTAGCTAAGAGATTACGTCGACTCAATGTTGAAGATTCACCATTTCAACCGTACAACTAATTTAGAAAGATAGTGGATCAAGAATGTGGCCTCATGCTATCTGCACTGGGAGAACATCGAGACATGACATATTCCCAACCTACTTACCTTGCTATAGAATTACCGAGACCACCCATTCCTGAGCCTGGGCATGGCAGGAGAAGCCATGAATTCATATCTTTTAGGAATCCTATTTTGCCCGAGGAAAAGGATGATGATGAAAGTATCTTACATGGTTATCCAGCAGTGGCACAAATAGGTGTCCCTTCCTCCTACACCCTCTATTGATGCAGGTTGATATAGGAGGTGCAGGTCCATCAAGTTGTAACCCCTCAACACAATTTTTCATAGGTGTAGATGTTAAGCCTTCCTACAGTTTCACACCACCACCACAGCACCATTATGATGCTCCACCCCTATCGTTCTTCATCCCATCGCCCTCGCATTTAACTCCACAAGCCCCTAGTTTATTGATAGTGTTGTTTATTGACCCACTTGCATTCGTTATTAAGTATGCTAGTAGATCTCTAGATTAGCAGCAACAAGGGTTTTTCACCCCTAAAAACATTATACCACCATTTCAGTCCTCCTATTAGAACTTGGACTCTCCACCCTCTATGGTTGAAACTCACCCGACTCAAGCAGATGATAACGATTATGACGAAGGCAAATAGCACGGTGCCTTTGCTCAACAACTGCAACGAGTAAGGCGATGCCTTCGATATGGGACTAAGAGCCATCATTTTGGTGACTGAACATTTCACTATTGTATTGTAACATTTAATCAAATTTATTTATTTAATTACTTCATAACCATTGTCGCGTTATGTCTTTCTAATCAGCTGTGCCACCAATCCGGTAACTATATCCTTAACTAAAATTTCATGTATTTTTAAATATTTCGAATGTTGCTTTGGAACTAATTACTTAATTTTCATACAATAATCCACAATTGTATTCACTCTCATAATATTGTCAAATATGCAATATGATTAAATTGGTTATTATCAAAATATCATTACATTAATAAAAATTTATATTAAGACCAAATTTTTTACTTATTCTCTTCTAAACTTATTGCATGGAACATTTAAATTACAATATTTAATTTTCAAATAGTGTTTTATCATAATGTGATGTACATATTCATAAAAATATTTAATTAAACATCCAATTAAATTATATTGTGATAAGGTAGCCCAATCAAATTATAATCTATGTCATGAAAATAAATGTTCTATTAGTAAATAGTGTTAGTCCACAATGCGATCCAATTTAGTTTAAAAATAATTAGTTGCATGGACATTATATATTCTCAAGAAATTGCTAAATAAGAATTCTACTATTGTGATACATTATTTATTTTTCATTTGTCACATATACTATTTATGTTATGTACAAAAGAGAAATATATAAAGCAAAAAAATAATTTAAATACTTCTAAATAATATGTTGAATTACATGCCAAAAAGTTATTAAAAAATTAGAAAATATATTATCGTATTTCCTTCGTAAAAATGAAAAAAAAAACACACCATTTGCTAAGTTACTTAATCAATTAGGGTAGCAAAATATTAAGTATTAATTTAGAAAAATTCAATCTTTAAAGTTCAAATTCCTTAAATTCACCACTAACATATTAAATTATTTAATGGTATTTTAAAGGTGATATTTGACTTTAATGTGTAAACCCTAAACCAGAGTTTTGGTTCTATATCAATCCGCATAAGTGAAATCAAACTTTAAAAATTCACCCTCTAATTCTGTAACTCATGGAAAGCCTTCATTTTATTTTACCTATTTAGTAATAAGTTTTGAATATATTAACTAAATAAACAAAGGCATGCAATGGATGAATTAAAATAAAATGAAAATGGGCTTAAGATCCGGTCACCACTACTATTTATAATATTATTTATAATATTAATAATTTAGGTCCTACTATTTTTATTAGACAACATTTTCTACGTAAAAAAAATTATAGATGTATATTAATAAAAGGGTGACGTGGTATTTCCATCCGTAATTATTAAAAAATATCCATAAAGTTATAGCAATAAAAGAAAGGAAGTATAATTCAATATTAATAAAATTAACAAATTTCTTAGTTGTTTTTAATAGATATAAAATATATAATTAATTCACTAATTACAAAAAATTAGGATAAATTTATGAAGCAATAATTAAAATTGAAATAAATAAATATTTCATCAAATGATATGATTTTTTTTACTTTTATACATAACTATTACAACATTATAATATCTTCATTTAAAAATATTTACGTTGAATTCAACACATTATTTTCAAGTATTTATTTTAAAATTTTTTTGCAATCTTAACTTTTACTTTTTATATAATGTTAAAATTATATGTGACATAATGAAAATTAAATAATTGATTATCATAATTTACAAATTAAACATTTATTTTCATAGTATAGATTATATTTTAATTTCATCATAGTATGATGAAACATTTTTAAGAAATTTATTTTTACAACTTAAATCTTTCAACTAATAAGTTTATGAGAGAATATGTAAAAATTTATACTTATTGAGAAAATAATTATTTCAATGATCTTAAGGTATCTACTAATTTTATTATATTATATATATACAACTTTAAAAGAGTCAATAATATTATTGATTATTATTTAGAATATTGATTAGTTAGTATCAAATAAACATCTAAAATATAAAAAATTAAGTCAAATATAAATTAGCAAAAATTAAAAATAAAACAAAGAAAGGGTTACAAATTAAAAATTGGAAAAAATTGGAAAAAATGGATCCAAATTAAAATGAAAAAATTAAGTGTAAATTAGATAAACAAAAAAAAACTAAGTGATCAAAAAAACAAAAACAGTTTTGTAGTGAAAATTTTTGTTGATCATGGGCTGGCATGCACCGTGACTAGTCAGTGTGACTGACCACGGGCTGCCAGCCTCCATGATCCAATAAATATTAAAAAAAAATTAAGGGTTTAGGGAAATTAGTTTTATCAGCGCAGGGGATAGGGGATTTGTTTTTCTAGCCTAAGGCTTTCAGTCAAAAAGCCTGGATTCTTCTGTCTGTTGGCTTAATGGGTAGGGTAGGGTTCCAATTTTTTCCACAGGGACCGCCCACTATGTTTTGGCCCTTGGTCCTTAAAACCAAAGAATCTCATCATTCATGAGGAGGACCAAAATTTCTTGATATACAAACAAACCCATTATGGCTTTGTTTGATAAACACATTTTTAAACATTTTAGTTTGTTTAATCAAATTTTAGTTGGTTAACTAACTTTCAAATAAAATAGTTATTTGATGACCAACTATTTGGAATAGTTATTAAGCTCCAAAACGTTATTTTTGAAAATGTTGCAATATATACAACATTTCCGACTAGCATTTCCAACACTCTTTTTTTAAATTACCCATTTTATCCTTCTGCACAAAACCGAATACTTCTAGTTTCTGCTAATGGAAAGCAGTCCAATGTGGTCGTGGTCTCTTTTGGCCAATGGCCAATATTGTTGTGCGGTATTTGTTAAATTGAAGTTATTTAATTTTATTTATAAGAAATAAATAATTATAATTAAATAATAAATAATTTTAATTTAATAGTTTTAAAATTTATTTATTATAATTATCTATTTAATTATAATTTATTTATTTATTTGTATTTATAAAAAGTACATAATTATAATTAAATGTTTATAATTATTAATTTTTTAAAAAAATTAATAATTATAAAATTATATTAATTTAATTTGAAAAAATATTTAATATGTAATAAATTAAAATGATATATTATTTATAAGAAAATTTAATCTACTAAACATAGCATCCAAAATATTAAAATAAACAATACTCAAATAATTTATAAAATATACTCATATCCTCATATGTCAATTTAAATATAAATAGTTAATTATAAATAAATAATTTTATTAAATAATTTTATTTAAATAGTTAATATAATTAACTAATTAAATCAGATAAAATAATTAGCTATTAGCTAACAACTAATAGCCTAATAGCTAAATTAATTAAATAACTACTACAATTATTAACTAGTTACCAAACAAGGCCTATAAGCCTATTTGCATATCATGATGACTTAATTTCTTAATTTAAAATTTTCTCATGATATAATTATAATATTATTTTATTTTATCCTAATTCAAATGTTATAATTAATTATATATTCAAATGTATTTGTATATTGACCTAAAAAATGCTATTTGTTAATTTTATAAATATCGTTATCTTAAAAGGTGATTGATGAAAATTTAACAGTTATGTCTAAAAAAATTGTTAAATGACTTACTTTTTTAAGTCAAAATAAATGTTTGTTATATCTAGATTATAAAAAAATTAAAATTTTTATATCCATCATATTAAGTTTTATCAAAGTAAAATTTTTAGATATAAAAAATTATTTTTTATATTAATGTTATTAAGTTCTAAAAGAGTAAAACTACTTTCACTAAAACCAAAGGTTTTGATGTTAGGACTAAAAAAAATACTCCTATATAATTGAATAAAAGGGAGAACAAAACCTAAACATGGCAACTGTCACAGGTTAGCGGTTCTCTAACCGAAACCATGCGGCACATGCTTGCTACTCTTTGGACAACATGCCAGCCTTTTAACATTAAACTTTCATTTGGCACGCTTGGATAAAGATGGCGGGACTCACAAGTCCGCAAGCCAATATCGTATGTTGCCGAAGCGCCCGCGCATACCGGACCATAGGATCCTTTCACACAAGAAGCTTTTGTGCACTATGGACCGTAAGGGATAAATGAATAGGGAGAGGAACACTCCATTCGTTTGGTTTATGCCTCATTTCATATCTTTAAGTGTGTAGGGGGATAACCATAAGGCAACACACTCTGTCCCTAACTCAGTGTCCAGGCGCCCCACCAGGCCCTTAGAGCACTTTGCCCCCTTAAAGAGCATTTTGAACAAAAGGCCTCCCGTAGGAAGATGACATACTTTTTTTGAGTTGTCATACGCCCTTTTCGCTATGCTTCAGGTGTCTGATTCGCACAAAAACCAGCTGACACAAAGATAAAAATGCGAGGATTCCAAATATGGTCTTCGAACCTCACCGGATTCTCAAACCTTTCAAAATGATCAAAATATCCCTAAACTTGGTAAAATTGAAAAAAATGGTACGCAAGTTGGATTGATCCCAAATTTTAGCCATAGGACCCTCATAAATGTTAGATTTTTCTACCAAGTCACATCTTAATCCAAGTATATTTGCATGTCGAACTGTCACAACTGCCAGCTTGTGACATTTTCCCCCACATCAAATGTCAATGTCCTCATTGACACCTTAATCTGACACGACTCCGGTCTTCAGCCTACTCCACCGAGTTACTCCTTCAATTGTCTCAAAGCCTGTCTCTTTAAGCACTATGAAATGTTTTCCCGCATCTCAAAGTTAGGCTATCTGTTACCTCTACAACATAGGTACTTGGCAAAATGCATCCTCTGCAAAGTCACTCGAAGGGTTACCTCTGTAGTTACCTTATAAGTGTCCCGACACTCTCTCTAGTGCCGTTATCCTACATAACTCTCCTGAACTCTTTGCTTCCGTAACTTGTTCGATGGATAGTTGCCTCTGCAACTGGTGCTTACTACCTCTGTAGATTGCACAATACGCCACCTCCGCAGCTTAAGTGTGCGCCAACTCTATGACTCATGACAAATGCTCAGCACTTTGAACCACCTACTAATATGTATCTTATACTAAGTGTCCATTCACACGTATAAGAGACAAAACTTACGTTGGATCTACGCAGGGAGGGTGAACTTCGCTCCCCAGCTGTTTGTTTGCATTTCGGTCGATCCATCACATTAGGCAATGCCAATTGCACACCTAATTGGATCCTCTGATCCTCTCTGGATCAATGCCTTCTGGCATATCACCGGCCATCACAGCCTACCCTCAGAGTTTGATACCTATTAGTATCATGGTCCTCATGACCACTCCTTGGCGTGCGTCCTTCGACGACTTCACGAGCATATCCTTTAATGGCTCCCCCACTTGAACTCACAAAAGGGGGTTGAGCATAAAACACCATCCACTTTAGCCCTACACGGTATTGATTCCTTTAAATTTTTGCTAAGCCTCTGGCTATAATGCTCCACCGAGCAACACGAGTGATCCCTCCGAATCATCTCAACACGATGTGGAATACTCCCACTGGAGCAAACCACTTTGCTTTCTGGCAATGCTCTTCTGAGCAACACAGGATATCCTTCCAAATCTCCTTGACATGATTTTAGACCATTCCTTTTGGAACGATCTGCTCATGCCCTTCAACTATGGTCACAGCCACTGGCACGACTAATGGCTTCACCTTCCGGTTCCACTAATCCCTTAAGTAGTCAAGCCTTTTGGCAAGACCTAGGCTTCTCCTACTGGATTAATTGTCAATTCCCTCATCCCTCTAGATGGTAGGGTTGCATCTCTTGATGCCACTATTATGAATAAGCGCATAACTAATGTCCCACATAGAATTGATAAGCAATATAGCCCACTTGGCACAAATGACTAGGCCTTCCGTACAAATCCTCAATCACCAGTATGTACCATTCCCTGGCCCACTAACTTCTCAGAACGATCCAATCTCTTGCACCCTTTAGTCAAGTTTTTGACAACGACACCACCGAGTTTGAGAGAATGATAGCTTCATACATACCATATACAAACCGCATCTAACCAATTGTACCTACCCAATCTTAGCCCTGTGGCACAAACCGAGCTCTAATACCAAATGTCACGGGTCTAGTAAAAATCATGCAGTGCATGCTTACCACTCTTGGCTAACATGTCAGCCTTCTAACATTAAACCCTCGTTTGGCATGCTTGGGTAAAGATGGTGGGACTCACAAATCCGTAAGCTAATATTGTATGTCGCCGAAGCGCCTACGCATACTGGACCGCAAGATCCTTCCATACAGAAAGCCTCCATACACTACGGACTGTAAAGGACAAATGAATAGGTAGAGGGACACTCTATTCGCTTGATTTATGCCTCATTCCATGGCTTTGAGTGTGCAGGAGGATGGTCATAAGCTAACACACTCCGTCTCTAACTCAGTGTCCAAGCACCCCACCAGGCCCTTAAAGCACTCCACCCCCTTAAGGAGCATTTTGAATAAAAAGCCTTCCGCAGGAAGATGACATACTTTTTTCGAATTGTTATAAGCCTTTTTCGCTATGCTCTAGGTGTCCAATTTGCACGGAAACCAACCGACACAAAAATAAAAATGCAAGAAATTCAAATATGGTCTTTTCGAACCTTGTCGGATTTTCAAACCTTCCAAGATGATCAAAATACCCCCAAACTTGGGGAAATTGAGAAAAATAGTACGCAAGCCAGATTGATCCCAAAATTTAGCCAAAAGACCCTCAAAACATGTTAGATTTTTCTACCAAGTCACGTCTCAATCCAAGCATGTTTGTCTATCGAATTATCACAACCATCAACTTATGACGTAGCCCAGCTATATGGGCCCACTTATAGAAGAAGTGAGTCTACTTTAGTCCAATTAAGTGGCTTAGATACCCTAGTCAATTCGGGCAAAACAAAAATTGGAAAACTTTTTCTTGCCTATCCCCATGATGAAAGCAACAAGATTATTGGAAAAGTCTATCAAATTCAGATCCTAATTACAATATAGGACCCATAGGCCGAGATTTGATTGCTACTTTTCTATTGATGACTTTTTTTGTCATGTTGGAGGGAGATACAAACACAAATTTTAACGGACAGTAGATTTCACATTCATTCTTTTATATTATAGGACCCATAAAAATTAATATATGATGTATTTCTTCTGAATATGATATGATGCATTTCTTCCGAATATGACATCCAACGAAACATGAAAATGATTAGAAAAAAGTATCGCAGATGTATTATTTTATGTTTGACTATGATTATTTCAAGCATTTTTTTTCTAATAGGAAAGTAATAAAAAAGGTGCAAGGAAAAGATACATACCAAGATTCCTTTGAGGTTAATAATTGTGGTTTTAGCCTTTTTGTTGTGATGGAGAATAGTGTGCGCAAGTTGAGGCACATAATGGCCAGCATAGCTTTCCCCAGCAATGTAAAAATCCCTATTCTTGTGTTCTGGAAATCTCTCCAACCAATTCACCAAAAACACATAATTATCCGCTGCTGTCTTGTTGTCTCCATTCGTAGCATAATCCGATGACTTATTAGAGTATGAAAATCCTACTCCGGCAAGAGACTCAAGAAACAAAACATTGGCAGGTTCAAAAATCAAATTTAAAAGGAAAAAAAATTAGTTTTAGGTTAAAATCATAAATAATTCCCTTTAAAAAAGTAAATATTTTCATATTGCTAAAATTATGGTGCTAATTCACAAAATATATATGCGGTACTATAAACAGTATAAAATCTTGAAATTTTATTTTACAAGGCCGTATTTTTTTTGGGACTCACTAAGATGAGAAATTAAAATTTTGTTCCCAACAATGCAATTCTACCATAGTTTTTCCCAAAAAATTATCAATTCCAAATACCATAATTCCATGGATATCTATTTTTATAAAGTGTTTTTCCATCACTGTATATGCGGAAGGGTCCGAGTTCTTGCATAGCTCCATAACTGAGAGATGAACATCCTAGAGGTTAAAATACTAAAATACGATTATTTCATAAATTATTTTTCGTTTTACCGCAGTTTCGAAAGTATTTACTAAAATACGCAGGGCACCACACTGTTTGGCGCCATCGGCCGCTGAAGGCGCCTTTCAACATGGTGCCTTCGCTGCACGAATTCGAAAAGGGTGTGTGGGGCTGGGAGGCGCCCCCCATTTCATAAACTTAAGTTTATGAAATGGGGGGGAGGCACCAAGTCAAATGGCGCCTCCCAACCCATTTTATAAATTAATTAAATTTTATAAATTTAAAAATTTATTTATATAAATTTTATTTTATTATTATTTATAATAAAATTATAATTTTTAAAATATAATTAATTATATTTTATGATATTATTTATATATATTATAATTTAAAATTAAGATATAATTATATTAAAATTAAATTAATTATATTTTATAAAAAATATTTAGATTTATATTATAAATAGTGTAGATTGTAAATTAATAAAAATATAAGGATAAATTTGAAAAAATTTTGAAAAGATAGTAATTTATATATAAAAAAATATTTAGATTTATATATAAATTACTATCTTTTTCAAAAAAAATTCAAATTTATCCTTATATTTTTATTAATTTACAATCTACACTATTTATAATATAAATCTAAATATTTTTTATAAAATATAATTAATTTAATTTTAATATAATTATATCTTAATTTTAAATTATAATATATATAAATAATATTATAAAATATAATTAATTATATTTTAAAAATTATAATTTTATTATAAATAATAATAAAATAAAAATCATATAAATAAATTTTTAAATTTATAAAATTTAATTAATTTATAAGATGGGATGGGGACTTGGCGCCTCCCCCCCATTTCATAACCTTAAGTTAATGAAATGGGGGGAGGCGCCAAGTCAAATGACGCCTCCCACCCCATTTCATAAATTTAAGTTTATGAAATGGGGGGAGGCGCAAAGCCAAATGGCGCCTCCCAGCCCCGCACCCCAATTCCTGAAGCGAAGGCGCCATGTTGAAAGGCGCCTTCAAGAAAAGCCGCCTTCGGCCGATGACACCAAACAGTGTGGCGCCCTGTGTATTTTGATATATACTTTTGAAACTACGGTAAAACGAAAAATAGTTTGTGAAATAGCCGTATTTTGATATTTTAACCCATCCTAGACCTGAAAAGGGGACCAAATAAATCAGTTTAATTACTTATACAAAACCATTATTATTTTTTAATTAATTAATTTAATATTTTATGTTTACTCATGATTAAGCAACATGTTTGAGTCAAAACTCTCAGCTAGCCTGAACATGGGGTACTTACTAGCAAATTACTAGAAGGAAGTGTTCATAGTCTAAGCTTTGAAAAGGAATATAAAAAATTGATTATTAAATAACTATTAAATAATGATAGTCGTTTGACTAATAAATATTTAATTTCATCTGTCCCACCAAACAAGTTTCATGAAATGTTAGAGTACGCACACCGGAAAATCCTTGAATGATTTGACACCTGATTTATCAAAAATCCAACTTAAAATATAAGTTAGTGAAAAAAAGCCACGACTACAAAATATATACATATATATATTTCGAGGAAAGTACAATAGGAGAGCTCGATCGTCCAACCTAATTATTATTTTAAAAATTTTTATTTTTACTTATGACATCATTTGATTTAATATTTAATTCACTTTTAAAACATTGTTTAATATATTAAGTAAATATTTATGAAATTTACTAATAAGTATACAATTTATATTTATTATCATATTTATCTTTCTTTTTATACTCATGATAAATTAGATTTATACGAAAATATCTGAAGAAGGAAAGAGAGACTAACAGAAGATGAATATACCAGTCTTATTTATTTTTGACTGAAGTGCATTTTCTCGAGTTATCTGAGATATTGATGTACCACTTACCTAAAAATCAAAAATATTTTCCGATAAATAAATATAAAACAAAAGAAATTATTGAGAAGGAATTGGAAATAAAAGAACGTCAGTCTTATAGGATGTATATAGCAAGTTTTTAGGCCAGATACATTTACCAAATATTAAAATGATCATCATATTTCTATAAATGAGCAAAGAAACCGTATTTTATCTGTTATTGTTTAATTAGATATTAAAAAACAATGTAGTCATGATTCACGATGAAGGGTTGAACACTTACTTAACCTCCGCTTTCAAAATATGCATTTTCATAATAATAAACAAAAGAAAAAGATTACACTCACAACTACTATTTATAGGCATATTTTATAACTACACACATAACAAACTTCTTTTTTAATTCAAATTGACCTGATTTACATTAAAAAATGGAAAATTTCAACTAGAAAATAAGGGTTCTTAACGGGTCGGAAGTTCGCAAGCCAAACGGACTGATCTGCGGACTTCATGTGAACCAAACTTTAAAATTTAAGCCTATTAAAAAACAAGCCTAAACATATTAGTCCATGCGGGCCGTGGACCAAAGCGGATCGGACTGGAAACGGACCAGACCGGTCCACAGGCATAAACGGATTAACTCCTATTTTTTTTTTAAAATTATATTTAATAATTTAAATGATATTTAAATTTTAAAAAATAAGTTATAAATTATTTTATATTATAATTTAATATAAAACACAATTCAATTGTAAAAAAAATTAAATACAAATGTTCAAAATAATTAAACAAAATAAAAATAAAAATAAATAATAAAATTAATGAATATAAAAATATAAAAATAAAATTTATTTACATAAAAATAAAATAACAAATATAAGAATATATTAAATAATAAATGATAAAATATAGGTTAAAATATAAAAAAAGGAAAAAAACGGACCGGTCCGCAATCTAGTCCGACAGGCTTGCAAATCGAATCAGATCAATTAGTTTAGGCTCATTTAAAAATAGGCCTAAATAGATCGAACCAAAATAGATTTTGGCCTAGTCTGGTCCGATCCATCCGTTAAGTACTCCTACTAGAAAGATTGCATTTCCACAACTACTAATAAGAAAAAGACAGTTCATCCGCGTGTTTTAAATAAAAATTGAAGGTTAATGCACATAAATTTAATGTTATTTTAAAAGTTTTATTCAATTATAAATTTTTAACACCAAATCTTGGATATAGACATATGTTAAAAGGAATGACTACAATACTCTAAAACTATTTTCAAGGTAACTGACCCTAGATTTATTAACAAATGAAATTTTGACATTTGTCTTATTACTAATTACATTTATGCTATGACTAATTTTGTTAAGTAGTCCCCTAACTCTTATTATTTTGATTTGTTGCCCAAATGTGTAAGAATTTGAATTATTAGGATCTCATGTATGATAATTAGAACATCGTAAATATAAAATTCATATTTACTTATCTAATGGATCTGCAATCATAATTGAATTCAATGAAAATTAATAAATTTTTCTCGATTAGATCTTCCTCTTCGCTCTTTTCCTTATTAGCGGCTTTTAATGGGTAAAAATCATATATATGAGAAATAAAAAGAGGATCTAGCCATAATATTTATTTATAATAACCTAGTAATTCTTCTTATAAAAGGTTTATTGGACTTTTAGCTTACATAATTAGTAGACCACACTAATTTATGTAAATGTGTTAAACCTATATCTTTAAGGTTATAATTTCAAAATAGGCCTCATATATGTTTCATAATCAAGCTAAACCTTAATCAGTCAATTTTATTAAATTAAAAATTATCAATTAATAGTAGTTTACTTTATGAAAAATTCTAACATTCTCCCACTTAAGTAATATTAATTAGGTTTTATATGAGTTTTAACAAAATACATTTTGAAAATTAGATTCTAGACTGATTGACTAAAAATTTTTATGTGGTCACAATTAAAAAATAATTTAGTTCTTTAAGATAATATCACAACAATCCTATCTAATATTGTTAATTAACACTGAATCATAGTGGCCTTTATGCCCCTTATTGATATAAGATCAATCCATCGTTGTAAGTGCTAGTGACTTTATTAACAATGGATTTTAGTGTGATTGTGTAGTAAAAAATAGCACCAAATGTGATCAAACGTGCTATTTTCATTATCAATCATCTATGATTTCTCTAAACTTAATGAGAAATCCACATGTTATATGTAAGTCTCATCTATATTCTCGAGATTATTTAATGGTGTCATTCTATAAGACATATTTTCTTAACATCAAAGTTATACTTAAGACAAACACCAATCTTAAGAAACAAAATTTCAATACCTATAAGTACATGTACAAGTAAAAATATATGATAGCATAGAATATCTACTTTATGATAATCATCAATGAAATTAAATATCTCATAGAAAAGAAGGTCTAACATAGTAAATTATAATATGAGAGTATCAAATATAGAAAATATGCTATCACTAATTAAATATATCAAAAGACCCCAAGACACCCATACTCCCAACATGTTTGCTAAAAAAATGTAGGTTTGAGTCTTTTAGTTAAAGGATCAACAATCATGTTGTCTATATCAATATGCTCTATAGTAATATCACCATTTTTCACAAAATCTTTGACTATAGGATACTTTATTTCCCAATGTTTAAATCCACATGTAGTTTTGTTGTTTTTAGAAAGTAAGATAGTAGATTTGTTATTATAGTACATTCTTAGTGGATTAGAGATGAAATCAACAATGTGAAGACTAGAGATAAGATTTTTCAACCAAATAGTTTGTGCAATTACTCCATAACATACAACAAACTCAGCTTGGATAGTGAAAGAAGCCAAAAGTTTGTTTCACACTCTTCCAAGATATAGCTCCTCTAACTAACATGAATATATATCCTAAGGTGGATTTCTATAAACCAATATATAATTTTTTATTTTTTGTAAGTACTTTAATACTTTTTTGATAGCAACTCAATGATTCATACCAGGATTAGAAAGATACCTACTAAGAACTCTTACTACAAATGCAATGTCTGGCCTAGTGTAAACATGTGCATACATAAGACTCCCCACTGCACTAGAGTAGGGTATATTTTTCATTGATTCTTTTCTAAATCATTCTTGGAACATTAACTAAGGTTAAGTTTGTCACCTTTTATAATAGGTGCATCCTCACCCTTATAATTTTGCATGTTAAATCTAGTAAGTATACGATTAATATAAAACCTTTGTGAAAGTCTTAACAAATCTCTAAATCGATCTTTGTGAATCTTTATTCTAAGGACAAGTAAGGATTTCCTAGATCTTTCATGTTAAAAATCTTGGACAATGATTGTTTAGTCTAATGTAGCAAACTTTTATCATTACTAGCTAATAGAATATCATCCATATAAAAGGCACAGAAAATGTACTTACTCCTATTGATCTTGAGGTATATATACTGATCAACTTTAATTTCCTCAAAATCCATGGAAGTTATCACCTTATCAAATTTAAAATACCATTATTCATAAACTTGTTTAAGCCCGATAACTAAGTGTTCATTTCCAAGTTCTTAAAAATCTTCTGGTTGTATCATATAAACTTCTTCTCTCAAATTCCCATTCAAAAAGGTTGTCATTACATCCATCTAATGAAGCTCTAGGTCATATTGTACTACTAAAGCCATGATAATTCTAAAAGAATATTTAGATGATACTAGTGAAAACGTCTCATTGTAGTCCACTCCTTCTTTTTAAGTAAATTCCTTTGCCATCAATCTACCTTTAAGCCTTTCAACATTTCCCTTAGAGTCTTTTTTGATTTTGTAAACTTATTTATAACCAATAGGTTTACATCCTTTTGGAAGCACAACAAGCTCCCAAACACCATTGTGAGTTATAGAATTCATTTCATCCTTTATTGCATCCATCCATATATTAGATTGTGGACTAGTTATTATATCTTTAAAAGTCAAAGGATCAACAATATGACTAATATCATAGTCATTCTCTCTAAGGAAAACTAAGTAATTTTTAGATATTGTAAATTTTTTTTATCTAGTAGATTTTCTTAAAGGCACATCAACCTTATTCTCCTAAGCTTAAGTTACATCAGTAAGATCAGGAATTGGATTAGAAGGATGATCAAGAGGAAGCGGATTTGTATGATGCTACACATTATCTTTTTTTTCAATATTTACTGGCACTGCAAGACTACGTGGATTTAGCAAAGGGAAAGTGACATATCTTATGGGTCCATTCTCATTGACAACTTCTATGATACTTCTATTTGTAGTATCCCATTCCAAAAATTTTACCACCTATAACTCCACAATTTTAGCTTCACATTTAGGACAATAAAATTTATACCTTTTGGAATGGTTTGGGCATTTATGAAGTAGTAATAAGCAGATCAAAGTTCAGTTTTCTTTTCAAAAAGATTATAAATTCTGATTTTTGCAAAACATCCTTAAACTCAAAAGTGATTCAAGCTTAGTTCTTTATTAGTCCATAGTTCAAAAGGTATTTTTTGTACAAATTTATTGGGTACTCTATTTAGCATATTAAATGCACATTTTATAGCTTTACCCTAAAGAGATTCAAGAAGATTAGTTCTACTCACCATGCTTCTTATCATATCCTTAAGAGTGTGATTTTGCCTTTTGGCCACACCATTTTGTTTAAGACTACTAGGCATAGTATATTGGGCAATTATCCCATTCTTTTATAAATATTTGGCAAATAATCTAATATGCTATCCAATTGTACCATGTCTACCATAATACTCACCACCTCGATTAGTCCTAATAATTTTGATGACTTTTCCTAATTGTTTCTCTACCTCTATTTTAAATATTTTAAATTTTTCACAAGCATCAGACTTCTCCTTAATTAGGTAGAGATAACTATAATGAGAAGAATCATTAATTAAGGTAACAAAATATTTATTACCATATAGTGTAGGAATAAGTAGTTTACTAATATTAGTATGCACAATTTCTAAAAGGTCAGAACTTTGAGTAGCCTTTTTGTTTTTAGTCCTAGCTAGCATAACCCTTATACAACCAACACGTGTTCAAGTTTTTAGAATTAAGAAAAGGTAAAAAAACTATCTTTTATCAATCTATTAATTCTCTTATTTAAGATATGACCCAATCTTTTATGCCATAACAAGAAAGACTTTTCACTTACTAAGTTTCTCTTAGACACTATATTTTCAATATTCATACTATTGTATTTATTATTTTAGGCCAAGCATAATTTTTATAAATTTCAACTAGCTTAAATTCACCAATAATTTTAGAATTTAAAGACAAATTAACTTTTCCATTCTTAGTAATAAAATGATAACCATACTTATCCAAAATAGAAACTGAAATTAAATTTCTCTTAAAGGAAGGTAATAGAAAATATTTTCCAAAATAAGTTCAAAATCAGACTTTAAATTTAAACTTATTGTTCTTATAAAACTGACTTTCACTTCAGCATTATTTCTAATTCTAAGCTTGACCTCTTTCTTGCTTGGCTTCCATTTGTTTTTGAACCCTTATAAAGTAATAGCAATGTTAACAGTTGCACCATTATTATGCCACCATGAATTTAATGAGGCATTGATAAAATAGGATTCAAAATAAAAGAAAGCTAGTGATTTACCTTCTTGCTTACTCTTTTTTTCTAACAAAGATTTGTATTTCTGGCATTCAAACTTCTTATAACCTTTCTTTTTGCCAAAAAAGAAATTTACCATCTTTCTTAATGATAACTTTAGGACCACTTATCCCTTTTGTCTAATTATTGCCTTGACTTTTGTTGCCCTGAAACTTATTAGGAGCTTTTAACCTAAACTTCCTAAGCTTATTGGAATTTTTCTAGTGGTTAAGTTTGGAGTTAATAATAAGTAAGACACTCTCATTTTTCTTTCTTTTGAGTTTTTCCTCTTCAAAAATACATTTACATATAAGATCATTGATACTTCAAATGAATTCATGGTGTTATAGGCAGTTTTAATTAGGGTGAATTCATAAGGGAGAGAATTAATGGCATGGTAAACAATGAATTTGTCAAGTAAGGTGATTTCATAGGAAGAAAATTTATTTTTTATGTGAATCATTTTTATGATGAAGTCTCTAACATTTTCAACAAAATCATATTTTATACTCGTTAGCTTGTTCTAAGGTTCCTAGCTTTAGACTTGCTAGATTTTTGGTACATTTACATCATCATGAAGTTTTTCAGCATTCTCAATCTCATCTAACTCACTCAAAAGATGCTCAGAGATAAATCTTTTAATTGCATGTAGGTACATACCGTTCGCTCAATCCCATTTGGTAAACAACTCTTTTTATTTAGTGGTACTTTAAGCAGTTATGGTTGTAGGTTAATTAATGTGCAAGGCTATGTTAATGTCACTTATAACTAATACAAAATTAAGATCTTCATTCCATCTCTTATAGTTGGATCCATATAGGATCTCAATGATAGCTTGATTATCATTTATAGCAAAAGTCACTATTCAAGAGAAAATGTAACAATTGACTGATAGATAAATTAAAAGAAAATGTATAAATAGCAATGATTTCTGATGTACTACAATAATTGGAGAGTCTAGGTGCATCATCGCATTCTCCCCTTCTCTCCTTTGAGCAGAGAATATGATATGCTAATAAATACTCTCTTCATAAGGCTAATATAAAAATACTCAATTTTGCAAAATCCATCCCCTTTGGGTAGATGGACTTTTTGAACTAATATATTTCCAACTGTGATACCTTATGCTCCATACCAAAATTATCTCACATAATTGTCACATTTGGGAAGGCAATTATATAAAATAATTCTACTACCATCTCATGATCTTTGAATAAGAAAATATTTCATTAATTATAAGTGAGTCACTTAGGTAGCCAAGCACTTATAATTACTAATAAATTTTTTTCCTAAATTGGGAAAATAAATTTTCCAAGATTTCAATTTGGATACTTAACCATATGTATGCAATAGGTTACTCCTAATATGATGTCAAAACTTAATGCATCTCAATGACCAATCAAATAATGTTGCATAACAAAGTCTTGAATAAAATTTAAAATTAATATAATAATGACATCTAATTATGTTCATTCTTCAAAATAAAAGAATTTAATTACAAAAATTGGAAAGAGTGAATATCATTAATGGATTATTATAAGCATTTCACTTTATTTTTCTTGGAAAATTTTACAATTTTATAATTTTGAATTAATTCATAAACAACAAAATAATAATATATATATATATGATAAGTATTTTTTGTATAAGAATAAAAAAAAGAGAACGCAGAAACATAAAAAAAGTAAATAAATAAATAAAATAAAGGGCATCTGGCCTCCTGTTGATTCGTGGCATAAGCCACCTTATATATTTCGCTCGGTCATGGCACCCGTTGGCGTGGCATAAGCCACCTCATATATTTCGCTCGGTCATGGCACCCGTTGGCGTGATTTAACAAAGGCATGATTTCACCAAAGCATGAAAAGCATTTCACGCCATTCAAATCCAACTGGCATGGAATAAATCCAACAATATAACGTTTCAAATCCAACAACGAGCATGGAATACATCACAACATAACATTTCACAGTATCTCGAAAATTGGCACAAATAGGCAGAGACACCACGCCATTCAAATCCAACAACATTAAACATGGAAGCATGGAATAATAATAATAATAATAATAATAATAATAATAATAATAATAATAATAATAAATTAGGATTCCTAATTCAACAATCCTAATATATTAGACAGAAACATTCATCACTAAATTATTAGAAAACATGCTCTAATTTCATTAAATCTTTTATGTTTTATGAAAAGCACAATACATAATATAACTTATCAAATTCAAATATAAATTTTATATTGTTATCGATGGAAAACTAATCCATAATTTTTCTAATAAAAAATTCATGATGATGCATTAAAGAATTATAAAATAAACATTATAAATTAATCGTATGATTTTATTTTAAGAATTATACATATAGAATTTCATCATAAACCCTTAAGCAAAATAATATGAAATATAATTAATTATTTGATGTTCTAATATCATACATGTAAGCTTTGATACCAAATATAAGAATTTTAATTATTAAGATTTCATATATGATAATTAAAACATTATAAATATAAAATCTGCATTTACTTACTTAATGGATTTATAACCATAATTGAATTGAACGGAAACTAATGAATTCTCCTTACCTATATCTTCCTCTTCGCTTTTTTCCTCAGTAGCGACTCTCAATGGATGGAAACCATATATATGAGAAGTGAAGAGGGAACCTAGTCACAATCCTTATTTATAAAATGCTAGTAATCCTCCCCATAAAAAGTTTATTCGGCTTTTAGCCTATACAATCGTCAAACCCAATGTTGTCAGAATCACGATCCAACTTGTGGGATCGCATGATTCTGCGTTTCTACCTGGGCATTTCGTGCTGAAATGCATAAAAAATCATTCGACGGTGGGATCTCCGAGTTAGCCGATTTGCCATTTTTGCTGCACTGGATCGGGTTAAAACAATTGGACTTAGAAGTTTGTCCGAAAAATTCGAAAACCCATTAACCCAAAACCAAAAATCGGACCTTTTTTCACCCAAAATGTAACCTAGAAGAGAAGAGGTAGAACAGAACTAGAATCAGAAACCCACCTTGCTGGTTGCTGCTTTGCGGAATCATCGACTCCACTCCAGTACGTCTACGCGTGCTGCTTGTGGTTGCTGTTCACCTTGTGCGGCTGTGCCACTCATTGCAAGCTCCGATTTTAGCTTGCTAGAATCTGGATGCAGGAGCTGGAGCTTGGAGTTGGAGCAAAGAGATGAAGCACGGAAGCAGAGAGAGAGACCGGACAAAATAAAGCTGATAGAAAGCCAAGAGAGAGAGTCTTACAGTTCTAGAAGGTTAGCTAGTTTATTTATTAACTTAGCTTTACTTAAATCCTTTTTTATATAAATTTAATTTAGTAAAATGTTGGCTGGTTAGTTGTCTTGTTCTATTTTATTTTAACTCTGTTAAACTGTAAATTTAGGCAGGCAGACATTTTACTTCATTTTAGAAAATTTAGAGTGAATTATTTATATTAATTACTTTATATAATATTTATTTATATTAATTCATCTACGTGATGTTTTAAAAAATATAGATTTCATAATTTCATTTTGAATGGTAGGAGCTGGGCAAAATTTGTTTCTCAGAAATTGTACATGAAGCTCTAACATTACACTGTTGACGATATTGATGATGAAGCTATTAGATCAAGTATATGATGATGAATTGAATACATTTTATTACATATGAAATTAGGTTTCATATGTTCCCTGTCTTTCTCTGTTTCGTTAGTTTATTTGTGCTTCTATTCCATTTTATATAATATTTTAAATCCTCATATCTTGTTATTGAAACTGTTTCGGATCTCGCCTTTTAACAAATTATACTCTGCATTGTCTGCAACACAAAAATTCTGCTTGCTTTCAAAACCACACAGACTTGTTACATATTTAATATTACTAGACCAATCTGAATTTAATTGCTTTATGTTTAATGGAAATTTGAAGTGAATTTAGGCAGTTAATTTAATTTTATTTTTCAGGTTTAACTTATTTGCTTTGGAGTATTTGTTAACTTGGTGAAAATGGCTTCCTCTACTTCAAGGCTGAATGTGAAAAGAAAAAATTTTCCTGGAAATAGAAGTGATGTAGGTTGGGAACATGGTTTTGAAGTGGATGGGAATCCTAGAAAAGTGAGATGTAAATATTGTAATAAAATAATGAGTGGAGGTGTTTATAGATTAAAACATCATTTAGCTGGTAGTCACTTGGATATAGGTGCTTGTCCAAAAGTGCCTGATGATATTAAAAATAAAATGATTGAACATGTTTCAAAAGCAATGGAAATTTCTTCTAAGAAAAAATAAGGGTTTTTTTGGAAGTGATACCAATAATGTTGAAGTGAATGCTTCATCTGGTGGAGGAAGCAATGAAAGCGTTCAACTTCAAAGAGGATCTTTAGAATCAATGTTGAAGAAACCTACATCAAGTGTGGGAAAAACTCAAAGTACAATTAATCAAATGTTCAAAAAAGATTTAAGAGAGGAAGTTTGTTAACAAATATCTAAATTTGTTTATACTAGTGCAATTCCATTCAATTGTGTGAAAAATCCTGAATTTGTAAAGATGTGTCAATTAATTGGGAAATATGAAATTGGATTGAAGCCTCCTTCTTACCAAGAGATAAGAGAAAAATATTTGAATCAAGAAGTTATCTGCACCAAGAAATTACTTGAGGAGCATAAAGAGCAATGGAAGAAAACAGGTTGTATTATCATGTCAGATGGTTGGACAGATAAAAAAGACGATCCATATGCAATTTTCTTGTCAATAGCCCAAAGGGTACAATCTTTTTATCATCAGTTGATACATCTGAGTTTTCAAAAATAGCTGAAAAAGTGTTTGAGATGCTAGATGACATTGTTGAACAAGTGGGTGAAAAAAATGTTGTTCAAGTGATTACTGATAATGTTGCAAATTATAAGGCTGCAGGAGAAATGTTAATGGAGAAAAGGAAAACTCTTTTTTGGACACCTTGTGCTGCTCATTGTATTGACTTAATATTAGAAGATTTTGAAAAAAAATTAAATATCTATCGCTTGACAATTGCTAAAGCTAGGAAGATCACAACATATATTTATGGGAGGACCATAGTTATTGGCATGTTGAGGCACTTTACAAAAGGTAAGGATTTAATCAGGCTAGCTATCACTCATTTTGCTACATCCTATTTGACCTTAGGATGCCTTAGCAACAATAAGGGTGCATTGATAAACATGTTTAATTCAAAAATATGGAGATCAAGTAAATTTGTAACTACAAAAGAGGGACAGCTTGTGCAGTCATTAGTAACAGATAGTAGGTTTTGGAAAAATATTGTGACTTGCCTTAAAGCTGCATATCCTCTTATCAAGGTCCTTCGTTTAGTTGATTCTGATGAAAAACCAGCTATGGGTTTCATTTATGAAGAAATAGATCGTGCAAAGGAAAAGATACGAGCTAATTTCAACCATGTTAAAAAAAAGTTAGTAATATAATGTTAACATTTATAATGTATTTTTATTGTTATTCATCCTTTTTCTTATGAATTGTAATGTATGTTTGTTGTTATTTGTCCTCTTTGTAGTTATGAGCCTATTTGGGAAGTTATTGATAAAAGGTGGGAATCTCAACTTCATAGGCCCTTACATGCAGCAACATATTATTTGAATCCTCAATTCCATTATAGTCCTACTTTCAAAGATGACTTTGAAGTCACCAAAGGACTATTTGAGTGCTTAGAAAGAATAATATCTGATAAACATGAAAGGGCTAAGATTCATGTGCAACTTGATCAATTTAAAGTTAAAAGTGGATTATTTGGCACTGAAATTGCTTTGATGACAAAGGACATGAAAACTCCAGCTATGTGGTGGGATTCTTATGGAGCAGAATTTCCTGAATTGCAAAGGTTTGCCATTCGAATATTGAGCTTGACTTGTAGTTCTTTAGGGTGTGAACGTAATTGGAGTGCTTTTGAGATGGTAAGATTATTTTCTTATTAGTATAATAATTTATTTAAATATTGCCTTCCTTGTTTTCATTATGCTTTAATCACTTCTAACTTCTAAGTCATAATGTTTTTGGAAAAAATAGGTTCATACAAAGCGGAGAAATCGTTTGCAACAAAAGAAGATGAATGACTTAGTTTTTGTGATGTACAACCTAAAGTTGAAAGATAGGCAAGTTAAAAAATCCATTGAGATGGATAGCTTTGATGATTTACCCTCTGATGATGAATGGATAGCTGGTGAAGAAGGAAATTACAATGAGGATACATATGAAGGAAGAGATGATGATGAAATTGGTGATTTTGTGCTTGAAGATGAAGATGAAGGTGTTGATGGAGAAGGTGAAGATGGAGATAATGTGGAAGACATGCACTTGGATGAAGTGCAATTCCATGAGGATGAAGATGAGGATGAGAATGAAGATGAATTGGAAGATGTTCAACATTTTGAAAATAATGAATTTTATTAAATTATATTGAGTATTGAAATCTTGTCGTTTTAGTATTGTTTGTTTGAAATTTATAACTTGAGAATTTATTCTTCCTTTTTAATTTTTAACAATATGTGTTGCCTTTAATTTTATATACATATTTAATTACTTTAAAACTCTATTTTTTCTTACAAAAAGGTTATAAGTAGGTATATAAAATGTACATTAGTACTTAAGATAGGATCTTACGATCCCGTTACGATCCCACGATTTACGATCCCACCCTTCCCTTTCGATCCCAGGTAGAATCTCGATACTGATAACCTTGGTCAAACCACACTAACTTATGTAGGTGTGCTAAGCCCGTATATTTAGAATCATAATTTCAAATTGTGCTTCATGCATGTTCACAATTAGATTAAACTTTAATCATTCAATTTTATTAAATTAAAAATTACCGATTAATAGCAGTTTACTTTATAGAAAATTTCGACAAAATGTTCGAACAAGGAAGATCAATTGTTCAGATTTCAGACTCATCAAAGAAGTCTCGTCTCATATCAGCGTCCTTCTGGGAAGAGTTTGGATAAAATTCAGACCATTCACATCAGCAGAAGTTTTATCCTTCATATTGCAATAATTTTTTTTTTTAAATTCCACACTAAAGTGAATTTACAAAGTAATGATCAAAGATATTGGATGAATTAATTGTAATGTAAAATTATATAATAAATTAAATAACGAATTAACAGAAAGGAGGAGCATAATTTAGATAGTTTGACAGTTTAAATTAGTGCGATTTCGCGTAAAATTTTAGATAGGAATCAATCTACTCCTAGTAATTCAATTTACAACTCATTTAAAATAGATAACTTCTTTTTATCTATTTGAATGTATATTTTTTTATTTATCTGCCATATTATTTACAACTTAGACACAATATTACTGAGTAATAAGGAATAATACAATATATTTTCCTTTTATCATAAAATTATTTAAAATAAATTAAATATCTAACTTTATCTATATTTTTTATGACTTTATGTTGAACAACTAATGTCCTCTTTCTCTCTTTTGTTAGTATTATTATTATTTTTACCACTATGTTCTTTGTAACTTTGTGTTAAACAACTAATGTACTCTTTTTTTCTTATTAATATTATTATCATTAAAATTTTTAATTTTAAAAATAAATATGTCTAATTAATATGCCTATAATTATGATTGCAAATTTTTATTATGAAACATATTATGCTAAAAATGCTCTTGTATTTGAACATAAATCACTTTTTCTTATATTATATAGTGATTCAAGAGCATTAAAAAAATTAAAATTTTTACTGAATTTAATTTCTAAATTATATCCTTGTAATAATAATAATTATCATAATTTTTTCTATGAGCAAATAATAATTCTATAAAATGTGATTTAAGTGATTTATAATTATGATATTTTTTTCATCATATACATATTTTTCATAAAATATTAAATTAATCAAAGAATATATATATAATTATTATATGATGCCTTTTTTTATTCATTAAAAAAGCTTCTTTAAATTAATTATTTTTCAATATAATTCACAAATAATAAATAAGGAGAAAAACGAGTTGAGAGAATTTTTATTTGATTAATTTCCATTTACTCTTTGTTATAATTTTCATATATTGAATATTTTTATTTAGTTAGAGATTTAAATTGTAAAAGAACTTATATTTAATAACATAATAATTTATAAATCTAAATATGTTATTATAATAAAAATATCATGAGTTAAATTTGAACATTTGTATAGCTTTTTTAATTATAATATGAAATTTATATAAAATTTATTTATATAAATAATCTTTAATTTAAATAAGTTAATTTGGAATCCGTTCGTTGCACCCGGTTGGTAGGATTGGGAGAGTTGGAGACGTAAGCCAAGGAAGACTGAAGGGAGATCAGTAGGCTTGGAATTTGCGCCTCGTGAGACGCACACAATTTTTTTTTTTTTGAATTTTCAAATAATATAGGAAAAAAATTAAAATTTTTGTTACGAAAAGAAATTCTAGATTACTTCAAATTTGTAACTAAGCCAATTATTTGTTCATTTAATTACTTTTATTTATCTTACTGGTTAATTTATAAATTAATTAAAATTAAAATTTTATTTATTATTTGTATAAATTAATTTTATGTTAATATCTAATCATATATTGTTATGTCAATAAAAATTGTTAAAAATTATTATGACAGAGTGCATTGAATTTATACTCAATTAATTAAATTAAGAGAAAAATATTATCAATTACAACCTTTTAAAATGATGGAGCCATTTTAAAACTTTGTAATTGATTTTTTTGTAGCAATAAAAAGCTTTAAACTTTACTTCAACTTCATTTTTTTCCATTTTCAATTCTTCTCATTTACATTAATTTTATTACAATTTTAAATTATATATATTATGATTTTTTAATTAAGTTACATACAATGCAAATTTTTTATTATATTGTTTTTTACTTGTATTAATTTAACAAATTAAATGAATAAGTAAATTATTATTAAAATCAATAATAAATTTTTATTAAAATATTAAAATTAATATTAGATTTATGAATTATATATATTTATAAATTTATTGTAAAATTATTAAATTTATGTGTGTATAACATAGATTAATTTTTTTAAAAAAATTCTGTTAGACATATTTTCATAAATTAAACATTTCCAACAATAAAGAATAAAAAATAACTCAATTTCTTTTTTATTGCATGAATGTTTATTTTGTAGGGGGAAAAATATTTCAAAATACAATTCCAAGCTCATGAAATAAATGAAAGATAATTTGGTCATAAAAGAATCATTTTGACTATTGACTATAATCTAATAGTTAAAGTCAATGGCCTCTTAACAAAATGTTCTCTAACATTAGCATTTTTGTAAAATTGAGGAGAGATTTGTATATTTTAAAACTAAAGAAGATGTTTGTGTAATTTTGACTAAATCAAAGGAAAGTTTGCATGACTTGCTTTAAATAAAAAGTCTCCAACAAACTAATAATTTAATAAAATAAAATGTCATTTCAAGTAGCTTTGCTTTAAATGGGATGTTTATTATTCACAATTTGTGATTACAATTGCCTTTTTATATAACTAGGTGAATTTTATGGTGGTTAAAGAATTTCAAAATTTAAGGTAATATGATAATTTCGTAAATTATTGAATTAAAATTATTTAATCACATCCATTAAAAATTATACATATATGATTTGGTAAAATACTTTCATACTTATATGCTATGTTTAATCATATTATATAATATGATTTTATAACAGCCCAATTAAATATTATAACTATCATTATTAGTCTTTATTTTTATCTTTATTGTAATTATTTATTCTCTCTTCACATATAACAATAAAATAAATGATGAAAAGAAATAATATGACTAAAAAGTAAGTATATATTTGATATTATTAAGGTTAGATTTAACATTCAACTTTAATATTTTTATCTATTTTAATACTATAAACGAATAAAGAGATAAATAATTATAATAAAAATAAAAAAAGATCAATAGTACTAGTCATAAAATTTGAGGAATGTAATAATCACCACTTTTATAAATAAAAATTAAATATTATGTTTAATTGAAATTTTATATTAAATTTTATTTATTATTTTTATTTATTTAATTTAAATTATCTATGTTACAACTAAGTAAAAAAAAAAAAGAAAGTTATTGAAATAGGAAATTATTAAAAAATCATAAATTGAATTTTATTTGATGGGTTAATTTATAATTTTACCGTTTTGTTCTCTCCTCAATTGAAAGTATAATGTCTTTGCCAAAAAAGAAAATATAATGTAAGCACTTTTGGTTGAAGTATCATTTATCCAACGGTAAGTATAGCTCTCCCAAAACAGGGTGATTCACCCCAAATTCGTGCTAGGATATTATAGTCTGGCTCTGTTAAATGAATTTTTACGAGAAAAAGGAAAAGAAAGGAAATTTTTTACACACGTTTTTTATAGTTCCAGACATAACACGTTTTGCTTCAAATTTACCAGACTCACCTCAAATAACCGAAATTTTAACTCAAAATTTGTCATTTGTACAATTATACATGAAAATAATGAACAAATACATATGGAAATAGCTTTTTTTCCAAGAAAAATGATAAATTTTCGCGCAAATTTTAAATTTTACTGGTGACAACGACCCTTATAAACTAAAAAGAACAAAAAAAAAATTACTTTCATTCATTGTTTTTGTGGTGGCAAAACTTCCACAGAAAACAATGATTGAGATCCAATCTAAGTTAAAATATTACCTCCTTTGAGCCAAAGGAGAAGAGGCAACGTATCCTTAGGCTGCTGAGCTTCAACAAAATAGTAATAGAACGCCCGGCCCGCCGTCTTGTCCACAGTAACGTAGCCACCGTACTGAGAAAACTTTACATTTGGCTGCCCAGGCAACTTCCCAATCTTATCTTTCTCCTTCAACCCCTCTTGAGAAGAAACTATATCTTCAATATTCTCGAATTCTTCCACCTCAAATACGTTCTGGTCTCCTCCGGCGCTTGCCAGCCGGAACTCATAGCCAAGGCCTTGCTCTGTCATCCTTCCATGGATTTCAGCCACAAAGAAAGAAAGAAATATGAGAACTGATAGATGAGGAAGAACGCAGGAAGTAGATTCTTTGCCCATAATATGTTTTAGAAAATGTGTCAAAGAGAACATGGATGTATTTTTGTGTGCAGGAGGTGAAATGAAAGGTATATATATGTGGAGAAGGAAATTAAAATGTTCTGAATCCAGAATAGATTGTATATGTGTTTGTATATATGATATATATCAGTATGGGAGGAGAGTAATGGATATATGGATTTGTAAGTTTCAACAACCATGAAGGGTAATATCGGATGATCTGATATTTTATATGTATATATATTTTTTAATAGTTTACAAGGGTGTGGACCTAATTCAACGTAACAGTTTTTTTCTTGACTACCGATCATGTTATGCCATGTGAGTTGGCGTTTTACGCGGTCCAGGGCCCTTTTCTAACACACATTCAAGAAAGAACTTTTTATATTCAAATAATATACTAATTGTGGGATAATTTTTAAAAAATAATTATAAAAAAGATTCAAAATTAAATTCAAAATATGAATTAATAGATGATCAATATAAAATAATAAAATAAATTTATAAAACTTAATTTAATAAATATAAAAAATTTAAATTTTAAAATTAAAAATGATACTTATAACATTTTTTGCTTATAAAATATGTAAACTTAGTAGTTGTTTAGTTTTGAAAAACATTTACAGCCACTTATGTTAAATTGCCAAGATGGGTTGACGAGTATTTATGGTCTCACCATTCGTCACAAATTGGCAACTCAAGTCAGAATGTGCAATGCTTAAATTTTCATCACTTGAGAAATAAGTTAGCCAATTAGTTAATGCACCACTTAAGCTTAGAATTAAGAGACCAAACATACAAGCATAATAGAATCGGGACAATCTAAGTATATAAGCATCATATATTGACCACCAATACACAAAGAAAGGCAACAATGTTGTAAAATATGCAATATGAATACATGTAAGCAAATATAGCTAAAAGTGATCAAAAGTTAGGACATCAAGCTTTATAAATGGAACTACTTCTATTATTAATATAAAGTCTCATTACATTGTTGGAAGGTGCAAGGAAGGCATCGGGTCATGCATTTTAACTCCTAGAGTAGTGGCAAGCAACCATCAAAGTCATCGGGCATTCCTTCCCTTTCTAAAAAGTATTTTAAGCAAAATCTCGTCTGACAAAAATAGATGTACTTTTTTTGAATTGTCATAAGAACTTTTTGCCATACTTTAGGTGAAATTTTCTTACCAAAATACACTAATACAAAGATAAAAATTCAAGGATAATAACTATGTATTTTTCTACTCACATTGGACAAGTTACCTTGGTCAAAATATAAGGAAAATTCTAAAATGAAAAAAATTAGGAAAAATAAACACAAGTTGGATTTATCACAAATTTAGGCTATAAGACCTCCATTATATTCTTGATTTATCTACCAAGTTTCATTCCAAACAAAGCTCGTTTGCCTAGTCATTTGGTTTATAAGGTTAACTTGTGACATTTTCTCCCACTTGAATAATGTTAATGTCCTCATTAATGGCTTAGTATAATAAAGCTTCCATTAGCATTTTTGGCCTGTTTGCCTTGAGCTCCTCCCTTGATCTCTCTACTTGTCCACATGAGCTTCACTAATGAGCAATATGTCTTCAACACCTTGATCTGACTAAGATCTTTGAAAAATCTTAGGTCTGCTCCACTTTAGCTCCTTCTTTAGGTTCCCTCCAAATCATCTCCCCAGGATTATTGTTGATGAAGAAATCTTCTTCCTTTGTAGCATGTTGAACTCTCAAACATGTTTGTACTTAACTTTAACACTCAACTAGTATCCCTTTATCACAACTGATAAGATTGAACAAAGAGTTATCCCTCTTATTTTAGATAGGTTGACATACACAATCCCTAAATATTTATAAATAGATTCTAACTTGTTGCTATTTGGATACATACAAGCTTGTTGGCACTCTCATAAGTTCCTTGCAAAAGATTTGCCTTACTCAAAATATTCCATTAGATGTGGCACCCCCTAAGTGAGGAATAGTTCTCTATGATCATGTAAAAGAAATGCTGGCTAGTACTTTGCTAACCTACTAAGCTTATTATGGTGGACCTCTATTGGGACTTACCACTCTGTGTTATTGATGATTACTCTTAGAGGTCTAAGACTCAAAAAGCCTCAATCCCGACATAAGACTTGTTTTCATCATTAAAATCTTTAATACCCATCTTGTCGCTCTTTTACCCTTTCTCTTGTAATTTAGCTTGCAAAGTACTTAGGGCATACTTCCTAAGGCAATCTGCCACTTTATGTAGCCTATAACATAAAAAATATGATAAGTTCTTTGACTTCTTGTTGTTATTAGAGGCATGAGATGTTGCTAATCCTTAAGAGCTAGAAGGCGATTCGCTATTCTCTCCCCCACTCTTGGACTTGCCCTCCTTGTTAGATTAACTTCTATTCCCACTAAAAAGATTCGAGGCACCACCTTAGGAGTTCTTACTAGAAGGGAAACTAATGTTATAGTCACAAAAGTGCTCTACCACAGCCACTGCTTTAGTAAGGCTTTGGACCCTTCTTCTTTAGATTACTATTGTAGCTTTACATGAGAGACCATTGCTAAAGAAGAAGAGCTTGTCCTTTTTAATTATATCTTAAATATCTAGCATGATGGCAATGAACTTTTTCATAGAGTCTTGGATTGAGCCCGTTTGCCGTAGCTCTCATAGCTTGCATCTTTCCAAGTAATCGATATTCTAGAGGTAAAACTACTGCTTTAATTTTTATTTTAACTCCTACTAAGATGAATATGGCACTTACTAGCTTGAATGTTTTGATATTTTTCGTCCACTAGGCTTTGGCACAACTTAAGAGGAATATTGTGGCTTGGTTAAGCTTAGACCCCTTAAAATATATTCCCATATCTTGAAAATATTAATCCATATCAAATAAGAAATTCTCGAGCTTTTGGGCATCCTTATCTCTCGTATATGGCCAAGGTTCAAGGACTTTCACCTTCCTCTTACACTCTAAGGCATTGTTTTCTTATAGATTATTACCTAAGGCCATCATCATAACCTTTATAGTAGTTGTAAGGTCGCCCATTTCCATTTAAAAAGCTATATAACATCTTTTACCTTATTGGAAAGATCTTTGAAAGTATCCCTAAGTTTTCTTTGGGTGTTCTCAATTATAACAAGCCACTTATTAACTTGTGGAGTATCATTACTTCCTGAGCCATTAACTTCCTTCTCTGCTTCAAGAGTCTTAGCTCGCCACTTAAGAGTTTCCTAAGTTTAGGCACTCTAAAAGAGTTTGGGCATCTTCTCGATTTGCATATTTCTTATAGCTTCCGTAACTCCCTTAAGGTTCCTAAGTGCATTCTTGATTGCTTCAAAGCATTTAATATTCATGATTTTCCTCGACATGGTGGGTATATTGATAAGCATAGTAAAATTTATGGGTATGGTTCAAACTAGGCTTTGATACAAATTGTCATGGATTAGTAACTCAATAGTTGGGATGTGCAGTGCTTAAACCTTCATCACCTGAAGAATAAGCCAGCCAATTGGTTAATACACCACCCAAGTTTAGAACTAATGGACCAAATAAGTTTAGCACATTTGGGGCAACTATAAGCATATAAGCATCACATATTGGCAACCAATACATAAAAAAGGCAATAATGTTGTAAAATATGCAATGTGACTAAATACAGCCAAAAGTAATGAAAAGTCAGGACATGAAGTTTTAAAAGAGAATTTACTTCTATTATTAATATAAAACCTTATTACATTGTTAGAAATGTCTAAGGGACGCACTAAGTTACACATTCCAACCCCTAAACTAGTGTCAAACAACCACCAAAGCCAGCAAGCACTTCCCTCTTAAAGAGCATTTTGAGCAAAACTCCATTTAATAAAAGTAGATATAATTTTCTCAAACTGTTCCCCATATTCTGGGTGAAATTTTCTTTCCAAAATACATCAATACAAAAATAAAAATCTAAAAATCACAGTCATATGCTTTCGTACTCGCTGTGGAAAAGTCACCTTGGTCAAAATATAAGAAAATTCCTAAAACAAGAAAGATTAGCAAAAATAGTACACAAGTTGAATTAGTCCTAAATTTGCGCTACAAGACCTCTATCATGTGTTTGATTTATCTACCAAGTTTTATCTTAAACAGAGCTTGTTTGCCTAATCATTTGATTCACAAGACTAACTTATAACACTATTGAATGGCTAGAACTTGAAGTTGTGAACCATACATATTTAACTCTGGAAAATTTTTTGTATGCATTGATTATGTCATGTGTTCTTACTACTCCAATAATAAAGTTTAATTAGTCTTAAGTTCTTCTATTCTAACATTTTAAAAATTAAAAAATTTAATTTTTAACCTAATGAATTTAACAAAAATGATAAATGGTCAATAAAATTAATAGTTGGCCATTATTTATTAATTGCAGTAGTCCAATTATCAATTTTTTTGAATTTTAATATCTTAAAATTTATAATTTTTTAAAAAGAAATATATTTCAAACATAACATGTCCTTACTTATACTCACCTATCCAATAGTTAGAATATAGTTACCAATTTTAATACCTTGAAAATTAAAAAATATAATTTTTAATGCATTTTAGTTAATAAAATTGACAATTGCCTCCTTTCCATTAGATGAAATTGAGGACACTTGTTATTCTTAGGTATACAAAAAAATTTTATTTTTAGATGCATGAATCTCATAAAACTTACAAATAGTTAATAAAATTAGCACAATTGACCATTATTTTAGATTTTTATTATGCATGCATCATATAAAACTAACAAATGATCAATGAAGTTAATAATTGACTATTATTTATTCAATGAAAATTAGGATAGATGTAATAGTTAAAACATTTACTCTTTATTTAGATGTTTAAAAAAAAGTGAAAAGAAAATGCATAAAAAGAAAGAATGAAAATGAGTTTTATAGTGTTATATGTTATGGAAAACTAATATTAAGAAATCTAGTTATTACCAATGGATTTTTTTTTGTTTGAACTAATGACAAGTTCATCAAAAATCTAGTTTTTCAATGGAAATGCATGATTAGTAATATGCTTGTAAAAAATTTCTTTTGTATGGAAAATAAAGTAACTAAAAATCAATCCCTCAAAAAATTTCCATTGAAAATAGCAAAAATATCTTTATTGAAAATCTCTTAGAAATAATTTTTTTTAATGTTACTTATAAATGTAACTAAAATATATAAAATTAAAGAGATACATAAAAATTAAATAAATAAATCATGTAAAATTATTAAAATTTCAATACAATATATTCAATAAAAAATAAAAATACCCAAAAAAAATTCCCAATCTGATTAGTCAAAATCATTATTCTAAGTGTTCTTACTATCTACATTAAGTTGGGCTAAAGGAGTTTGAGGATAAGGAAGGCCTTTCAATAATTCATTAGGTATGCTATGTTTATGTTAGTGCTAGGCACATTGGTGGAGGTGGTAATATATATTGACTATATTCGTATGGAGGCAAGTGGGACTACTATGTCTACTATTGCTACTATGTATAAGTGGCTTAAATCTCAATCACCTTTTGCCTAAGGTGATCTCTTTCGTCAAGTGAGACATCTAAGCCATAGAAATGTACTCAAAGTATGCTATAGAAGTAGAGGATGTCATCCTTACAATAACCATTTATAAACCCAACATATATATCTAACGTTTCTTTAAATCTCTAACTGTCTCCATCCCCATGTCTAGGTCAAAAGGGCCAATTACCCCCCAAAAGATGATCTCCTTCATCTGCTCTATGTTGTGTCCTAACTTGAGTAAGCTCTTTATTCTTCTTCATAAAGGTCTTTTACACATAATTGGACATTTAATTAATAACTTGGAGTTGTAAAACATTAAGTTAAATGAAATGTCAATTTACTTATATAGGATTGTGTAGCTTTTAAGGATACTCGCTGCTAATACTTCTTTATGAGATAGATATGATGGAATGACCCATCCATAGGAGGCTCTTTTTCAACAACAACAATTTACATGTAAAAGAATGGAATAGTTAATACAATTATTACTTAAAACTATCTAAATTAACTAATAATTAACTAAATAAAGGCTAAGGATAAGTTACACATAGTATGCAAAGTTAGTGCATTGACACTGGAATAGAACCTCCACTATGTAGGATAACCTTTGCTTATATCATCTAAAGCCCTATTCCTTTTATGTTGCTTGGATTTTTTATGAACTTCAAGTTTGCGTAGTATCTTCAGAACTCCTCCTATTTTGCATCCTTGAACCAACTTAACTAAGCTGGTATCTTCTTTTTCACCTTATCCATGATATCTTTAAATTTTATGGAATCCTTATACTCAAAAATTTTTCACATCAACTACTCATAAGAAAGGTTCCATATGTAATAAGTAATACTTGACTTAATATTTAATTTCTTTCTATTTGAATTCCTTATTTTTAAGTTTCAAGATATTTATTTTAAACAACTATAGTATCTAAATTTTTTCTAATTAAACAAATTTTGAATAAATATATTAATTATTCATATATTTTACTATTTATATGTCATCTATTTTACCTTATGATAGAATTCAAGAATTTAATATTTTTCCTAGTGATGTTATAATTACATTTATTTAGTTAGAGTCTTGTTTCAAAATTTAGTTAGATACTTTTCTCAAAGTCTATAAAATTTAGATATTTACTTTGAGCTTTTAAATTTATATAATTATTATAAGAATTGTTAGAAAGGAAAAAAAGATTTAAAAAAATGAATTGGAGGTGAATGGCTTAGGTTAAAAAGGAGTAAGTTTGGTAAGTAAAAATGAAAGGTTATGATTTAAAAAAAAAAAAAAGAAAGAAAAAAGTGAACTCATGGTGTACCTAAAACACACTAACAAAATGCTTACTCCCTATATATTTTTTCTTCTTTTTTCTTTTTTTCTTTGTGGCACTCCATCTACCCCTAATGTCATCTTTCTTCTTTGCCTTAATAGTTCTCTTTCTCTCCTTCCACTATTTACTACACTATTCTTCCCTTACTCCATTTACATTTTTTGTTTCTTTTTCTCTTTTTCTCTTTAGCACTCCACCTACCCCTAATGTCATCTCTCTCATTTGCTTTAACATTTCTCTTTTTTTTCCTTTCATCCACCATTTACAACACTATTCTTCTTTCATTTCTAATTGTTATTGCTTAGTATGCCTTCCTTTTAGCCACTAGGAACTATAATCACAAGATGGAGTTGCAAAAAAGCATAACTAATCTTGGTTATGGAACAAAGTTTTAGGACATCCTTCTGGCATGCAAGTCCAAGGGTGCTTAATGAGCCTAAAGCTTGCAGGCTCAGTGGATTGCACTTACAAAAAATAGGCCTACAAAAAAGTAAGCTTAAATCGATAGGGTTAGTATGAATGGGATCTATATGGATCACGAGCTAACTACCTTTTTAAGCCAAAAATAGATTAATTTGTGTGTTTGTGATGTAGACCAGACAAATTAAAACAAACTAGGCTTAGCAAACTAGGCTCACATAGGACTTAGCAAACTAGGCTTATGTAGGCTCTAGCCTAATTCAATTCACAAAGCTTATTAAGCACCCCTATACATGCCATTACAATTTTTGCTGCCATTAAATGGTGAAAGCCTATTTAGGTGCAAGTAATAAGTTTCAAAGTATTATACATTAATATTTTTTCCTGATTAAGCTGAAATCATAAGCCTTTACACACACACACACACACACACACACACACACACATACGTATATATATATATATATATATATATATATATATATATATATATATATATATATATATATATATATTAATTTTCTTATTTTATTTTTTAAAAAATAAGAAGATGATGCCTTAGCTTCCTAAAATATTATAGCTAAAACTTAAAATAGAAATTTTTTAAAGGAAAAATAGTTAGTATCATATTACTATAATTTATTCCTTTAGATTAATGAATAAAAAGAAAAGGAAACAAGAACCTGGGTGCTTTGAAAAAATTTTAAAGGGGTTAGGTGAGTGTATATTATATAATATATTAATATTCTATTTAAACATGTGGTTCCTCTCATACACACGCACATACATACACACTTATATTTATATACAGATTAAAAGATTTATATAACCTCTTAATTGTAACTAAGCTTTCATTTTTACTTGTACTTAGGGAGCTATGAATTAATTATCTATTTTTACCTTATTGTAATGCTTGTTGATGTATATTATATACTTAAGTTATTTCTTTCTTTTCGTAAGATGCTAGTGGTTATTTCTTTAAGGTTATGCAATAAAGGTGTAGCATTATTGATATTGGGTTATAATGTATCATGAGAATGCTTATGCAAACTTGTTAATTACTATTGATTGATTATATTGTTGATACTATATAGAATGTGTTGATTGAATGACAATGAAAAATGATATGGTAAGAATGATGCCATTGGACATGCTTAATATGGTGAGATAAGAGAGACATTTAATAATCTAAAATAATACAAGATCTAATAAAATATTTATAAACGGATAAGGTTGGCTTCGAAAGAATAAGGTTGGGTTTGTAAAGAGATAAGATTGATTAGGGTTCACAAGAAAGTTTAATTGCTTTCTTTTATTATATACTTTATGTTTGTAAAGTTACCTATGTGATTGGAAGGTTGATTATAAGATAATGAATTTATAAGTTAATATATAAGTATTATAAACTAGTGCAAGAATCTCATTAATTAATATTCCATGTGCATATTATTTCTTATTAAATGTAATAAGTATAAAAGAATTATTACTCTATCAATTAAATTGCATAAAAATTTTCAATAATTTTCTTATTTTTATATAAAAGTTATAATTTTAAACAAAATATTGCAAAAATATAAAAAATGATATTTCACTAAATTCACAAGTACTAATTTATAAGGCATAACTCTACTATTCTTTTATTTAATCAATAATTTCAAAAGATGTTAAGGATTTTTGTTAATTACTAATTACATCCTCAAAGAGGAACCAAGGATGCCATTTACTCTCAACAAGAAGTTTCATCTTCTCAAGGGAATACTTTGTTGAAGTGAATAGTATCCTACCATCTAGGTCACTACTACATACTTAGAATCAGTGTAATAATTAAGAATTACTAACATGAAACCTTAATACTTATATTATCTTTGGTATGTCTAATGATACGAAATAGGAACGTGAATAAAATAAAATATTTATATTTAGTATAATAAGAAATAAAATGGACATTTCATTTTATTTTTTTATATTTGGTATACCAAAATAATATAGGAATGAAATAAAAAAAAGAGTAATTAATAATAATATTATATTTAATGCAAAAAAATAAAAATTTTATTAATAATATTTAATTATTAAAATATATAATATGATTAATAATTAAAAAACTTTATATATTAAATTTTATTATCAAATCATTATTAATAAATTTTTTTATAATGAAAGCATAAAAATTTTAATTTATCAAATTTTTATATTAAATATTTTTATAACAAATATAAAATTATTTTATTTTAAATTTTATTATTGAAAATATAATTACTAAATTATTTTAATCGAAAATATCAAAAATTAATATTATTTTATTATGAAATGAAGATCTCATTAATTAATTGATGGAATGATCATTCCTTATAGATTGGACATTTTCATTTCATATTGTCTATCAACTAGATTTTTTAACCATTCTCATTCCTATGCTATTTTATTTTATTCCATCATACTAAAGACAATATATTAAGGTTAAAATTGTCAAAAATTATCAAGTATAAGATGCCAAATTTGATAATATAAGATTAATATATAAATGCTGGTCTTGTTTAGATACAAAGTATAAACTTTCACTTTATGTCTTCATTATAACCACCATTATGCTAAAGATAACTTATGGTTACTTCATTTTATTCTCTTGTTAAACTTGCATATCATGATTTAACTTTGTATAATTTTTAATACTACCATTAGGGTGGAGCCAAATCAAAAAAATAATGGAAAGGTAAGGCATGAAAATTTAAAATATAATAAAAAATATTTTGCATAATTTCTTGAAGTAAGGTTGGTATAAGTAGGCAATCCTATCAAACTCAACTAGAACAACTTAAACAAAGTTAGTTAGTAATTCTAAGAATGCTCTCAGGTTATGACAAGTAAAAGTTGAAGAAAATTTTCAGTTAGTGATGAAAATTGGATTGCATTGACTTTAACCAGTTAAATTCAATAATTAACATATTATTAATAAATCCAAACTTTACTCAAATCCAAATAATTCATCCATTATCCATAACCACCACCTCTATTGCATGTTCTCGCTCCTTTATTCTTTTTTCAAATAATAACTAATATTCATTGTATTTATAGACTTGAAGCTTACTGCATTGATCTCTTCCCTTCCTAGCTATTAACTAACGAGTACTCATTCACATAGACACCAAGTTTCCTATCTATATGTATTGCTTAATTATTTTATCCTTGGAAATGTGTTTTATTTTCTTTTAGTTTTTTTTTTGAAATAATGTTTGGGCCACTACCATAAAATTATGAATAAATGTTAGTTAATGTTATTATCGATATTTATTTTCATGTGATAGTATTTTTGAAATTATACAAAAATTTAAGATGATGATTTTAAATATAATCAATGTATATTTGGATGTAATGATATTTTTTAAATTAATAGAAATTTAAGAAGTTAGTTTTTAACTTAATCGAAGTCTAAAGTTATGGCATTTATGAAGTTATGAAAAATCATAAAAACTTAAGATGTTGATTTTCTACATAATTATCACCTAAAGAAATTAAGCATATCATTGGAAAATGTATTTACATGTTGGTTTTGGACTTAATTAATGTTAAATGGTATCATAATTGTCAGATTACTTTGATGTATAGAATGGTAATTTTGTATTAATAATTTATGTCTATTACTTTTCATGTAACTTATCAATTTCATTCTCATTATCCTTTCATGTTTGGACAAAATTCGAATACAATTTACTTATTCTTAAAAATGCTTTGAATCTTATAGAAGCATGCCCATTCATTCTCATATTCTTCTACTTTTTTGAATTTGAAGCAAAGATAGGTAAGTTTTCCTTATATTTCACCAAATAATGAGTGCTAATATTTACATAATCTTGTGGAGCATTTCCCCTTATTCTTTACTTCAATATAATTGAAAGATTACTAGGTTCCAATCAAAGGAAATAGAGCTTTCTTCAATATACGAGAATTTGCAACAAAGATAAGAATTTTAATGCAGTTAATGTGTAAATTTAGATACACAATAATTTTTCCATAAATGTATATTGATGATTTTGTATAATTTTTTTTAATGGATTCATATATACATAATAATTTAGAAAGAAATAAAATCTCAAAATTTATTTGCATAATTATTTTTCTCTTTTTTGATTTATTAAGTTTATACTTTCAAATTTGCATATTTGGTATTTGAATTACAAAGTATACTAAATAGAAAATGTTGAAATGCAAATGACTTTCTATTTAAAATAATTAAAAAATAAATTTATTTACAATTTGATTGCAGATAACATAATTGATATTAAAAAAATGTCCGATAATAAGATGTCAGTTTTACACCACTAATTAACATTTAAATCATATGTAATATTGGTCATTTACAAAACCAATATTAAAAGATATTTCAAAAGTTTTTGGTGAAACAATGTTAAATTTTAACAAATTAATATTGGACTTAACCGATGTATAACATTATAGTATTTACAAACTACAAAAACTTAAGATGTTAGTTTTATACATAACTATTATCTTAAGGTATCTCAAAAAACTAGTTAGGAAATGAAAAATTTTACATGTCAATTTTGAACTTAACTGATGTTTAAAGGTATGACAACTATCAGTACCCTAAGAAATAGATTATACCTAAGATGTCAATTTTCTATGACTAATTGATATCTAAAGTTTCACATAATGCTTATAAATTTCAATTTTATTGTCTATTTGAAACATTTTGACAATACTTTAGCCTTTATTATCTAACTCTAAAATTTTTTGAATATTAAGACTACTTCCCTTTCATTTTATTTTACACCTTTAAAGTCAATAAAAAATCTTGTCAAAGGACTTTCCTACTTTGATATGTTTTACTTCCACATATTGATAAGTTATTTGACAAGAATGCTTTTAAATGTGAGATTAATATGTGAAAGCAGAAATATTAAATGAGGCAAATCCTTCTATAAGATGTTTTATCGTCTCTCAATGTGCCAAATGAAATAGAGCGAGAGCTACTTTGGTACTCCACCTAAACTATAGCATTAGTAGTAGAGGTAAATGTATTACATGGGCTTACTAATATATAGGAAGATTTATTTTTTAAACAAGATAGTATTCAACATAAAGGAACTAGCAACAAGGATCGGTCAAATTTGCATAAATTGATATAAGTGAATTAATTATTTATTTTAATATTAGTTTATACGTTGTTTATTATAAATTATAGTGTTGTATATGTTAATGTAAAGATATGAAAAGAAAAAAATTATAGAATATATTTTCATAATAAATTATCTCTTTTTTCATATATTTCTAAATTTAGAGTCAATTTATTGCTATTTGTATTTTTTTATATAAGAAAAACATCCATAAAAAATGGTGTCAAGATTGTCATAAATATTTGATATCAAAATGCATAAAAAAATTTTAATTCTCTAGATTTTACATAAAATAACTTGAATAAACAAATTTAATCAGTTCAAATATGAATGTCAATTTTTATCTAGAAAATTTAAGCTTAATTTGTAAAATTGTTGAAAGATGTTAGTTCTTTGTAATTAACTGATGTTAAAGTTTTATAACATCAATTTTTATGATCAATAATTAGTGTTAAATATTATTTAATAGGACAATATCATTTTGTTATAGACAATGATGTCTTATGATAAAATCGATATTTAATAGCTAACATGGATAACTTGACTATATTTTACATACTAGTGCTTTTTAATAATTAGCGTGCAAACTAATATGATGTCATTTTATGTTGCCATTCATACTAACAAAATATACAAATGAACTAGCAAGATAATAAAAATAAAAGACTAAAAAGTAGTGATGCCATTTACAGAATTAAAATTCCTGTAATACAAAGCTCTTTGAAACTAGAGATGAACTCTAATAAAATTGTAAAGTACAAAATTTTCTTTTGCTATTTTAATGCAAACAAGGTATATTCATCAAAGCCTTTAATATTTCCATCTTGATGTGTCTTTATATTTTTGTTCTACTAATATGGTGTTATTTGTTTGGACTTTTTGTTTATGCATGCAAATTTTTTAGCTTAGGATGATTTAGGTTAAGGTTAAGATATATCACTAAAATATTTCTTATATTCTATTAACTTGTGAGTATACACAATTACCTTAGACATAAAATAAATTTCACATAAAAGCTTGCATATAAATGTATAAATTGTTATGATTTTAGGTGTGTGCATGGAAAATGGTTATCTTTGGATTATTAGGATTGTAGTTATGATGCATATAAATATATGAATATGTTGGAGTTTTGAGTATGTAGTTGAGAATATTTATAATTTGTGATGACATAACTTATAAGGTTTGCTTCATCTGTTTGTATGTATGATTTTTATTAAGTTAGCTAATCATTAATCGAAGATGGATGTGTGTCAATTGGTGTAATGCTAAATATGAAAATCACATTGATGAATTCATCAAATTATAGTTAGAAGAGGGATGAAATTTATGATAACCTTATAAAATAACCCTACATTAAATGTTATTATATCAAGGAGATGATAATCGAGCACTTATAGGATCATCTATTTATCTATGACATTAACCTTGGGTATACACGTGGATATGTCACAGTGAAAGTAAATTATGTAACACATACTAATCATGAAAATAAGGGTTTTGATGCTCATTAGAGGATATTGTGGATGAAATTATAGATAATTTTGCTAACCAATGGTATATCCTAGATAGCTTGTTGAGCAATGTGGAGAAACTATTATATCTATGTTGCACTAAATTTATATATTTATCTACTAAGATTTTTTAACTTGAAAGTAGGAAGTAGGTGGAGTGATAAAAACTTCATTACATTATAGGGAATATTGAAATATATGCTTTTTAAAAGTAATATACTATTAGCTCATGTTTATGATGCAAAAAAAAATCATATATCCAATAGGTATAAACTATAAGAAGATTCATACATATCTTAATAATTGTATATTATATTGAAAAGAGTATAAAACATTATATAAGTGTCTAAAATATGGGTTATTACATTATAAATTAAAGAAGCATGATAGCAGCATTAATAAAGTGGTTTAGCTAAGGTGTTATGATATCTTTCCATCATACCTAGGTTTAAATGCATGTTTACTAATATAGAAAATGCCAAAAACTTAACATGGCATGTATAGCAAATGATTTTTTTATGGAAAACTTTATTTTTTAGTATATTTCCTCAATAGAAAATAATTGACTTATTATTCTCCGAATTAGATAATGAAACAAGAAACTTCAAACGTGCACTATGTATAAATAGAATGAATCCTCATGATAACATGAGCAATAAACATAGCATATGGCTTATTATATTAGTGATTTACAATCTCTCTCTTTTTATTATATATAAAGAAAAAGTACATAATATTAACATTGTTAATTTTAGAACTTAAACAACTAGGAAATGAGCTGGATGTTTTCTTATCACTATTTATTAATGACTTAAGACTTATACGGGATGAAGATATGTCAATGTTAGACATATATAGTTAAGAGTCTTTCAAATTGCATGTTATGCTCTTTTGTGTAATTAATGACTTTCTAATTTATGGAAACTTATTAAGATAGCATTAAAAGGTAGAGAACATGCCTTATTTTTCAAAATGACACATGTTTTTATCAACTTAAACATGGGGAAAATAGTGTATTTTAATTATAGAAGATTTTTCTCCTTTCCTACACATATCGTATGGTAAGGAAGACTTTCAATGGTTTATTAGAGGAAGCACTAAATCTAAAGCCTTTAGGTAAAAAATATTAATGTCTTTTTTGGCAAGCCAAGTAGGCCTACAAGTGGCAACATTCTATAGGAAAAAAAGTTAATATTGTTTAATTTTTCATACTAGAAGAACTTATATGTCAAACATAATATTAGTGACATGCATGGGCAAATATACATATATGATAGTTTAGTTGGAACATTCTTAAACAAGTTATAAAATATAAAGGATGGAGTCAAGGCCAAACTAAACTAGCAAGAAATGGCCACATGGGAGGAAGAAGCATTAAAACAAAAAGAGAATCTTACCTTCGGGTTGTCATACCTTGTCTACTAAGGAGGAAAAGTTTTTACATAATGTTAAAGTGTCTAAAAGTTAGTCTTTCAATAGTAGAAACCTTATTTTTATAAAATATCTAAAATTAGTTAGTTTGAAATTTTACAATTATCATGCTTTAATATAACAACTTCAACTAATGGTCATTTGAGGAATATTGCTTAAATGTATAAGATAAGTTATCATGTGACTTTGTTTCTTTATTAATGCAATCAATGCCAATGTTATTCATCCAAAGGATTTTGATGAGTTATAGAAGGATGTTATTGTCACATTGTATTAACTTAGGATGTATTTTTCTTTAACATTAAAGTATCTTTGGTTATGCATTTGGTTAAAATTTTATGGACCAATTTACTTGAGGTAGATATACCTATTTAAGTGATATATAAAGGTTTTAAAAAGGTATGTGCATAATTGAAATAGGCCCAAATGATGTATTATTAAAAGATATATTACTAAGGAGGATATGGATTTTTACACTAAATACTTATTAAATATAGACATTATCAACTTCCCAAACCTTACCATGATGGAAGAATTTCAAGGAAGGGTATATTAGAGGCTCGAATGAAAAGCATAAACCATGAAAAATAGGCAAAAAATGCCTTTATATCCTACAAAATAATGACAAGTTTAAGCATTATATGGATGAACATATTACTCTCATAAAAGAGTTCAATCATAGGAGGAACAAGTAGTAAATACAAGCTAAACATTATTGTTTATTCATCATATGGTTTTACAATCAGGTGGAGACTATAATGGTACAAACATCAAATAATATTTCCAATTAAAAGATGATTAGTAAAAAAAAACCTCACATAAACTTCATGTCTTATCATGGATATGATATCAATAGTATTCTTTCTACAAAAAGGGATAAGATAAGATGAACACTGTCCAAAATAATGTGATCACTTTAGTGGTTCAAGTAATGTATGTCTCTAGTGCTAAAAATAAAAATCCTATCTATATGACAATGTCATATTATGAGCTTATTGAAAACATATAGAAGTTTAGCTATGTTTACTTCAAGGAACTTATGTTTCAATGCAAATAAGTGGAGAATAACAATGATATTTGAGTAAATGAGTTAAGAGTCATATTGGTGGATTTTAATAAGAAAGGTCATAAAGGGGAGCCATTTATAATAATATCTTAAGTAAAATAAGTTTTTAATGTGACAAACTTGGTTAATAAAAAGTGGTTTATAATTCTTTAAGGGAGTATATATATTGTTGGTAATTGGAATAAAAAATAAATAGCTACTAATATTAAAGATACACCTTTTTTCTCATTAAGACTATTTTGGTTAATCATGAAGTTAATTTAGTGGAATTCTATGTGTGAAAAGATCATGATAAAGGAATATAGATTTATGATCCTTTCAAAGGAATTTGCAAACAAAATTTCAAGGTACTAATATTCTCATTTTTAAAGTTATGTTAACATACATAATTGATTGCTTGTTCATTTGTATTTCATTAATTATTTCTATTTCATTAATGCAGGTTTCAAGTGAGAAATAATCATAATGAAAGGACAAGGGTTTGAATATCCTCATATGGGAAAGTATCTATCATAATTGGAACGTCATTTGTCTTTCACTAATAAATAATTTTTGTTATTGAACTTTCTTCTTATAAAATATAGTATTGTTTCTAATTTAATCATAAATTTATTTTTAAAAAAAATAGATCCTTAATGAATTTCTTTAAAGAACCCAAGTGCACTTAGAAATTAAATTATATTGAAATTGAATTATTAAAGGGATAAGGAGAGAATTGAATTGTTGGAGGCATAATGAAAAAGGTGACATTGAATATTAAATTGAATATAAAATATTGTAAGTGTTCGTTCTCTGTGAAAGTTACCAATAAATCTAAAGTTATAAAGCAAAAATAGTTTGTTTGTTGTATTATTATGTCTAAATAAAATCAAAGTTTTTTATTAAATTCATTTACCTTTCTTTTACAAATTTAAGGTTACTTATGCTATTATCCCATGGTTTTCATAAATGACTTTATTTTATACAAGTTTGGATGAATTTATAAAATATTAAATATATTGAATTACTTACGCCATGGCATTTGTGTTTGAAATCATGTTTTCAACTAGTTTTGCATTTTTGTTTATAATGGATTTGGAAGCAATATGATTTCTTTGATTTTATTAAACTATTTTTTCAAGTGTGAATTTGAGTAGCATATCCATTCACTAAGTCTTTTAGACTCAATTCTTTAACTTTTTTATTTTCCAAGTTTTAAAAGATAAACCAAAGCACCTGAAAACATTTTTTAGTTCATGGCACCATGGTAAGCAATTAAACAGTTGGAATAGGGACATCTATGCATGTACATTATGGATGGTGTGGTTGTTCGTAATCTGTATTGCATATCAAATTTATGCATTTAATGTTGGACAAGTGCATTTTTTAATGTGTTGGTTGCTTTTGGCTAATGTCCAAAATCTAATAAGATTTTGTCAAAATTTCAATAGAACTTGATTAAGTAGACAATTTATGATTGATTTACATAAAAGTTTGGTTATTAAAGTCAAATTAGGTTGCATTGTGTGATGTCAAGTTTTGCATCATTCATGAGTCAGGCTTGTAAGATATTGCTTTATGGTGATTTTTTACGTTGATTACATGCCCAAAATTACATCAAATTACCATTATAAGGTATGCTATCAAGTTCCAAAATACCAACTTAATTTGTGGAAATGCCAAATAAATATTCCTTTTATGTATCTATATTAATAAGAATATTTTAATTTGAATTTTGAAAATTTCACAATTTGATTTAATATTCTAATTAATTCCATTAATTAGAAAGTTAATTACACTAAAATTTAAATGATTGCATTTGAGAGTTTTATCCATCTTAGGACTTTCTTCATCATATCCCATTCTATGATTCTATTCAATTGGCACACTAGTAGTTTTGCACCCTAACTTTCCAATCTCTTTAAGAAAATTAAGGATATATTTCCTTTGAGAAATAAAGATACCCTACTTGCAGTAAGCAACTTTAATTTCAAGAAAGTACTTTAGTCTTCTAATATCTTTCATTTCAAATTAGGTTGCTAATTTCTCTTTTAGGAATTATTTTTTAATTACATCATCCCTTGACATGATTATGTCATCCACATACAGAAGTAAAACCATGTCCTTACTTGTTTGTGAGTGTTTGAAGAAGAGAGTATGATCACCTTGACTCTGTTTGTATCCCATGGATACTATTGCCTTTGTAAACTTTCCAAATCAAGCACGGGGAGACTACTTTAATCCATATAATGCCTTTTTCAACCTACACACCTTATTCTTTCCACTTGTGTGGTCATATTTAGGTGGAATCTCCACGTAAACTTCTTTTTCCAAGTTTCCATTAAGGAATGTATTTTTAACATCAAACTAATGTAGTTCCCACCCATAATGAGTAGCAAGAGAAAGTAGTATTCTGATAATATTCATTTTTGCTACTGGAGCTAATGTTTTCTCATAGTCAATTCCATATGTTTGGGTGTATCCTTTTGCAACCATCTTTTCCTTATACCTATCTAGTGTGCCATTAGACCAATATTTCAAGGTATATATCCACTTACATCCCACTAGTCTTTTATCTCTTGGTCTCTTAATAATCTCCCATGTTCCATTCTTCTCCAATGCACCCATCTCCTTATTAATGGATTGAATCTAGTTTTTATCTTTTAAAGCTTCCTATATTGATGTTGGAATTTTGATAGAATTAATAGCTAAAATGAAACTTTGATGCTGTGACGAAAGGTGCTTAGAAGAAACAAACTGAGATATAGGGTAACTAGTACATGATTTTTTTCCTTTTCTCAAAGCAATTGGTAAGCAATTTAGGTTAGGTTCATTGCTATTTAGAGAAATATATAATTCATAAGTATGCGTATCTAAAGTTTCATTAATTATCGTGGGTTGCAAGCAGTTAGAGTTGCTATTAAATCAATTTAGGTTTTCATTATCTTTAGTATACTAATGTTAGTGAACCAGCTTTGGCCTTTAGTGGTTCAAAAAATTTTAATTCCTATGCATTAGAAGATAATAAAGGAAATGTAGGAGACTCAAGAAAAAGAAACTCAATTTCTAAAATCCCTTCTTTTTAAGGTTGGGGACAACTAAAAAAAGACTTAGATTCGTGGAAGGTAATGTCCATAAAAATAAAGAAATGATGACTCGAAGGGTGATAACATTTGTATCCCTTTTTGTCAGAAGTATACCTTACAAAGACACATTTAACAGCATGAGGATCAAGTTTGTCATGATGCTACTTATGTATAGAGACAAAGGCAAGACAACCAAATACATGAAATTGTAAACTTTTCATAATAGGAGCAAAAGGAAAGAAGGTTGTTATGTGTTGTCTAGGACTGACACTACCCAAAATATGAGAAGGTAATTTATTTATCAAATGAATAGCAATTAAGATTACTTCCCCCAATAGGATCTAAGAATAGACATTTGAAATAGTAGAGCTCTAGTGATTTCAAAAATGACAGTTTTTTCTTTCAGCAACTCAATTTTGTTGAGGAGTATCTACATATATAAGCTCATGAATAATCCTATATTCTTTGAGGAATTTAGAAAAATTTTGATTGACATATTCCCTACCATATTTGAACACAAACATTTAATAGATTTTCTAAATTGAGTTGGAATTATATAGTAAAATTGGACAAATAATTGGAATACCTTAGATTTATCTTTTATAAGAAACAATCATATTACTCGAGTATAGTCATCAATAAAAGAAACAAATTATTTGATGCTAGAAATATTAGAAATAGGTATTGGTCCTCATACATCAGAATGAATGAGATTAAAAGGTTCAACACTTTTATTAGAACTAAGAGAAAAGGTTGCACAATGATTTTTGGCAAATTCACAGGCATCACAATGAAATGACTTAACGAAATTATCTTAAAACAAAGACAGAAACATAGACTTAACTAAAGTAAAAGGAGGATGCCCAAAACTCTTATGCTAAAGCCAAATTTGAGAATCAGTGAACTCAAATTTAGTTTATGTAACAACTTTTGATTCGTACCACCTTCATTTTCAATGTTTTGGAGATAATACAATCTTCCCTTTTCCTTAGCAACTCTAATCATCTTTCCCATGACAAGATCTTGAAAGACACAATGAGAGTGAAAGAAAATTACTACACAATTTAAATTTTTAGTCAATTTATAAATGGAAATAAGGTTATTAGAAAGTTTGAGGATATAAAGCACATTATTTAAATGTAGGGAAGGTTGAAGTGTAATGTTGTCACTCTCGACAATGGAGGTATGAGACTCATCAATTATAGTTATATGATGTTCACAAACGAGGGGTGATAAGATAAAAAATGTGAGACATGGGAGGTTATGTGGTCAGTAGCACAAAAGTTAATTATCCATTGATACTAAGATATAGTACTAGAAGAATTAAAAGATAGGGAACTAAGATTCATACCAGTATTTGTAGGAGCGCAATTTGTGGGAGGCTTACTGAGTGAATCAATGAGTGCATGTAGTTGCTTTAATTCAGCTTTACTAAAAGTAGGAACCTCCTTTTCCATTGGTAAGGTTGTGCTTACTAAATCAGAAGTGGTATGATTGGATTAGTTGTGTTGAATACCCTTAAATTCGCCAATGATATTGAGAACTTTGTCCTTTTCATGGAGTTTGAAACAATTCTCCTTGATATACCTAGATTTTTTGCAATAGAAACACTAGCAACCTTCTCGGTTATGCTTAGAGGATTCTTATTTAGGCATTTTACTTATCCCCTAGGCTAATCCATCAATGGACTTTTCATTAAACATGACTACTCAATAGCTTTCCTCTCCACAAATAGTGTTAAACACCTCAGAAAGTGAAGCTAATTTCTCCTTACCTAAAATTTAAACCCAAATATGATCATGCTTAAGATTCAGGCCTGAGAGAAATTCAAAATTTTGATCTCTTTTAATAAAATTGGCTAACATGGTAGTATCTTTACTACATTCTAGCTTCAAATTTTGGTTCTAATCCAGCTTAATCTGCAACCCATTAAGAATCCTATAATATTTTGTTATTGAGAGTGAATCTATTTGGTAGTAAATATTTTTATCTTCAGTTCATAACATGTGGCAACATCTTGTTTCATAGAGAAAGTCTGGTGAAGGTTGCTCCAAATTTCTCAAGCAAAAGGCAGGAACATGTAGTTCTTGCTGATCTTAGGAGCCAATGGAGTTCCAAAGTTAGGTCATGATCAAAGGATCCTTATCATCCCATGATTCAAATTGTAAGTCACCATTTTTAGTTGCAATCCCTTCAATGTGGTTCAATTTTTGACATCTTTTAAGAGTGGTGCAAATAATTTGGGCCCACGATAGGTAATTTTTTTCATTAAGGTGATATGTGGAATGCAAGACAAGAAGATCATTAGGATTTAGAGGTGTGATAGACATGGAATTGGGTTGAATGACTGAGCTGTGGTAGAGGAGGAAATAGTCTCGTTTCCTGTCATAGCAAGGGCTGATAATTGCTGGCAATGAAGTTGCAATGAAGGCGACTATTGCAATGAAGGTAGGAAGGCTAGAATTTGCAAAAACAAAGTCTCCCAGATTAGGAGCTCTAATACCAACTTGAGAGAAACAAAACTGAATAATATTTTCTTGATACTTTTTATGCAATAGGGATTTACAATATATAGACCTATTCTCATAACTATTTGCCTAAAACAAAGCTATATTTTAGGCAACAAATCTAACCTAATAAAGGAAAATAAATCATAAGAAATCTGTACAAATATGTGCAGAATAAAAAAGAATAATAAATCATAACAAATTTGTATAGAATTAATAGTTCTCAACAAATTGCTATATTTGATTTCTACTCTTTCATCTGTCAGTTTTCAAACTTCTTCAATTGGCTCTTAAAATGTATAAAGTTACTCATGTCAAAACCAAGTGATCAGCTTCTTCCATATAACAAGTTTGTGTTACAATTCCTTATGATTGTATGTGGTGTGTTAATCTCTCTAACATTACCTTTGGTCTTGGCAGTGAACTTGTTATCACATTCTTGAAGTTTTTGTATGACCAAGATCCTATTAAACAGTCGCTGGATGCTTCAGAAGATTATGTTGAAACTGATTTGTAAGGATCGTTTTTTTTTTTTTTCACCACACTTGTATATTTTATTGAATTTTGTATCATCTTCTTATATCCATTATGTTCCATTGTTACTTTATTACAATCTTAACTCATCTTTCGCTTTGTAGAACTATAACAAAGCATTGTATTCTATTGCCACTAAACCCTTCAAGCTAGTTTTGTAAAACATGTCACAGAAGAAATTTCCTTCTGTTCCAAAGTGAAGTTTTAGATGACACAACATAATTCAGGGATACATGCATGGTTTATTGTGACACATTTCTCTTGGCGTCAATCTCTGGTGCTAATCTGATATTGTAAATTCTTTAGGGAAACAATACAAAGAGCTAGAGAAGTAGTTCAGTTTGGGGGATTTTCAGATTCGGAATATCTAACAAGAACATTAGCCAAAGAATTTCAACTGCTGGAAGTAAGGTATTCTGTTCAACCTCCTTTCATATCCTCACTATTAAAGTTCATTCCAACGCAGATGTTAGAGTGGTGAACATGGCAGAAGCATGCCTTGCATCTGAAGGTAGCAAATCTCGAAAAATGTTACGAAAAAAAATGTTTCCATTTTGTGGGGAAAAGCTTTCTCTGAAATGAAGCAAATCTGGAATTATTTCAAGTTCTTTCACCTGGAAAGTGATTGAGTTTATGAGGACAATTCTCTGAAACATTATTACTGTTAATATGCTAATCTGCCAGTTTAGATGCTGGTTTGAATAACTGCTTGAAATAGTACAGTGAATATTGTTTTCACTCCAAAAAGCAACACCCATAAATAGTTTCGCTTTAGCACTAAAACTATTCTCATTTGATTTTATTCTTTTTCAGCTTCAAAGAAGCTTTTTTGATGCCTTTTACTACCATTTCAAAAAAGATACTTTGTGAAGATTTGTTGCCACTATTACCTCTTCCAACTTTTCCAAGAGCATCCCTATCCATCAGTTTTCCTGCGTCAACATTACGAAGTACATTTTTTTCCCCCATAATAATATAAATATTGTGAGGTACTTGTTCATTGAATGACCATCTTTAACGTTAACATTCTAGTCCAGGTCATATGGGGTTTTTCATTGCCACCAAAATTAGGATATTTCTCAAATTTATGATTGGAGTTTTGCATTGTCGATTTCTTTATACAATATTTTATTTTTTTGTCTGTCTCTCTTACTCTCTGTAGGATGCCTCCAGGGCTACATCATCTCATCACATTAGTCAACATCAGCTTGTTGATTATGTGTCTTTCAAAGTACCTGATGAGTCTTTCCCAGATATGAAGAATTGCGTATGTCTACTGATGGGATTCATGCATGACATGGACAATTTAAAGAAGGGGCATAATTCTTTGGAAGCTGTATTATTATGTGTTCCTAATGTTTATCAATGTGTTGATCTGTCATTGTATAAGGTAAAGACCTAGATGTACTCCAGTCCATACAACCTTCTGATTTGAACCTTCTAATCACCACCAAGGAAGATTTTAATTTTAACAGTGTTTTTGAAACAGGATAGTCAAATTATCTAATTACTGAATAAAGCCACTGCTGCTTCAGAGAACACTGGAGATGCTTGTATGATGGTTCTGCAAGCATGTGACCTACCGTATTTCTCTATATCAAGATCTGCTTGTATAAACATTTGGAGGTTACAAGAATTGAAGGTAAGTTCCAGCTATGTCCACTACTTTCATTACATAAATTAAAAGATTGATGTATGAAAATGAGGAATCATAATGTTTGGAGGATCTTATTCGGAGTTTGTCCAGAAAATTGTCTCAAATTTCTCCTTTTCCAAATTGGAACTTCCATTAGTTTATCTCAGTATTTTGGGCTTTTATCAATACTGAATTGCACTGAGGTGTACTGTTTACCCAATGTCTCGTGTTTCAATCCTTAAACAACTACGTTCCAATATGTAACCATCTCTCTGAAACTATGTGCACTTAGGACTTTGTTGTCTACCTTGACTTGCTCCGTTGGCAGTTAGTGGTAAGTATGCCCCCTCTCAAATCAAATGCTTCTGAAAATTAGCCTAGCAGCGGTTCCTTTTGGAAATATGATTGATGAGAAATAATCATAGTCTGATTCAACTTGAGCCACATAAGCCATATGCATGGGTCTATCAATATAACATTTTTGTGTTGATAAATGCTGACATAGCGAAAGGTGAGGGTCTTTAGCTTTTATGTAGCTAAATTAGGAATGAGAATGATTAATTTGCAAAATACTGTTAAGTGCTGCATATTAGATCCTTTTTTTTTTTTTTTTTGGGGGGGGGGGAGGGGGGCAGCAAGTAAGACTGCAGTAAAATGGATTTTATTTTATTTATTTATTTATTTAATAAATAGTCATTAGAAAGGTCCAACATGTGATATTTATACAATACTTAAACCATTAGCCTTTTGGCGATTACAAATCTAAACTTTTGAATGCAAATTCCAATATGAACCTTACATTCATTAAAAGGGGGCGCATCCTATGTAGAAACTTATTTTGAGAATAGGATTCCATGTCAACTGAAGGAGCAAGGAGAGCAAATCTGAGCTAGTTTGTGCCCTTCTGCTGTTATTCCAGGAATTTTGGTTTTTAGCCTCTTCCTCAATTGATAAAATATAGCAATGACAAGAAGTCATTAGTACATGCATGAAGACATGTCAGGAATTTTGTGATACTTGCTGCTAATCTTCTCGCAAACATTTGAAAGTATAGATTTGGCATTTCGTTGCACTTCCATTAGCCTGTGTAGGTATTTCTAATATCTAGCTGATAGTTTTGTGCAAATATGGCTTAACTTGAGTTTCTGAACTTAATTCCAGCTAAATGGGCTAATTCATCTAGTTTCATGACTGTCTTCCAATTTTATATCTTCTGTTTGCCAATGGTGGGTGACCTTTCTTCTTTAACAGCATCCAGAGGTGTGGCTTGTGTGTTTGCTGCAAGAAAGCGTGCCTTGGTCTACATCTTGGAGGAGGATGAAGATGAAGTCTCAGATGCAGACTGATTTCTTCTGTCTGCATTTTTTGTTTTCTGTCTTGTCATATAGCTGTAGTTTCCATTTTGTAGTTTTTACTTGACATATACTCACAAGGTCTTGGATTCGAATCCAGGACATGAAGGGGAAAAAGCCTCAAATGTAATATTGAGGGTGCTAGCAAATAACTATAGTTTTCGTGTCACTAATTAACATTCAATGTAATATGTACTTTATATATATGGAAAGCATAAAATTAAATGGCTAATTTTTGCTTTTGGGTGAAAGCATTCAAGATAAAAATAATAAAAAGCTAGAATCAGTAATTTACTGGCTAGGGTGGAGATGTAAATCTCCATTTGCTAAACAACTTGACACTGTCAATTTTTTAGGAGATAGGCACAATAATTTTGCACAGAAACCAATAATTTGACTAAGATAGTTTATCTTCTGTTTTTGTTTTTTCTTTGCTCCCAGCAGAGCATCTGAGAATTCACTGCATTTAGTTTGATCGAGATAATTCATCTTTTGCCCAAAATTATGATGAGGTAATGGATGCTAATTATGCAATTTATCCAATTTAGCTGGTGATTGCTTGTAAGCTTCCACTGGTTCCATTAGTTATAATCAGAAACGAAACTTATCCAATCTAGTGATCGGTTTCACTTCTCAGGGTGGACATCAAACCAGGTTATAAGAATTTAGCAATTTTTTTACAGAAAAAGAAGTTTTAATAAATGAAGGAAAAGAAATACAAAGAAAGAGGGCAAGAAATCTTCATGGAATGTGAAAAGGTTAATTAAAAAAAAAAAAAAACCAAACACGAATGAAATCATTCCATTGGGATTTCTAATTAGTTTTCAATTCCTTTGTAAATTTGTCAAACTCATCTCAAAAGAAACCGCTAGCTTTATAGTAAGATAGGGTAACAAATAAAATTTTATCCCATATCAATATTACCGGCAGTCAGCTATTTAAAATCCTAGCGTAAGGAGTCAAATTTCAGTCCTCTTTAACTCGTAAATTCTTGGCAACTTTTTAGTTTCTTTTCATGTGTCAGCCATTTGCTATTCTAATAGCTGTGAAAAAAGAATAAACTAAAGAGAACTATGCTGTCTTGCCTGTACTGATGCAACTTGGAAACTGTTTACTAATGGAGGAAGGCAAATTCTATCATGTCTTAAGTGAGAAGTTCAGGTGCCTTGCCTTAGGTGATGTGGTGAAATCATATGCCTTGGATGGTTAATTTGTGAGATTTATGTATTGATGACTTAATTAGTTAATAATTAAAATAGTTAAATGAAATGTTTTTATTTTGATAGTCTTATATTTTTAAAATCGTAAAAGATGCCCTACGAATTTTGAGTTAGGCTGAATTGGAGGAAAACATAGCCGATCTCAAATTTCATTTTTTTTTTTTTTTTTGGTTTATTGCAAATGGGCAGACTGATTGTTATTCGTGGGAAAGCTGTTTTTTTTTTTTTAAATGAATGGGAAAGCCTTCATTTTTTGTTTTCGAAAAAAAAATGAAATCTAGTTATAATTGGGATTCTCTTTTCTATTTGTATGGCTGCTCCTAAGTTATAATAGATATAATTATATTTTTGAAAAAAATTTTATTTGGTAAATACATTCAATATTATATTTTTCATAATTTTAAGAAAAATAATAAAAAATTATTTTATTACATAAGATACAATTTGTTGTGTTTTATTTTCTCTGAACTAAATTTATATCTAAAGTTAACGAAATTTGTGTTGCTCAAATTTATACTGTCATCTAAATTGAACAAAATTAGTTGATTTGGTTTTCAAGCAAAACTTATATATTAGATTTATTTTAAAAATAATTACTTTTTAAATAATTTATGATATTTAATTTATAATTATAAAACTTTAACCATTCATCTAACTCTAACAATATTTTAATGTTTATTTAGTTATTCTAATTGCTAAATTCTAGTTCACATTCAATAATATAAATGATACATTAAAACAATTTCACAAATAAATTTTATTTTTTATTGTAGTAATAATGAAATTTCTTCTATCTTAAAATTAGTTTGTTCCGTACATACACACACACATATATATATATATATACGAAGAGTAATGATTTCTTTCGATTTTCGACAAATTGCCTCTGTTTTTTAGAAAATATGACTATTGTTTTGATTTTTTATTAATGAATTAGTGTAATATTTTAATCCCTCCATAAAAATAAATGTTAAAAAATTGAAGAAATTAATAATGTATAATTATGTCGATGAATTCAATAGTATAAAATGTGATATGTATTTACAAATTCTATAACAATGTATGCAATCAATTATTTTTTCTTTTAATATTATTATGTTATCTAATTATTTAAAAATAAATTAAAACGTCATTTGGTTATTGACAGATATAAATTAATATAGTATATTGTGATTCTTAAATACTAAATTTACTCAATTTTATTGCATATAATATTTTGAACTATTTATAATTAGTGGACGCTAATTTTAGGTTTTAAAATCAAATTTTATGATTTTAATGACATAAATCATGCACACTAAATCATATTGATAGTATATTAAGTACAATATTAAATAATAAATATAAAAATTTATATGATATTTTCCGTACATTGCATCGAAGATAAGCCAGTTAAACTAGTTATGTTCATAATTACTCTCATACTAAACAAACTTGGCCTTTTAGTATTTTAAATTAGAAATTTTTTAGAATTTTATTTTATGTACATTCTTCTTATTCTACATATTTTAATAAATTTAACATTTTCGTCAAAAATTTTCTACTCTTTGTAAATTTTTAAAATGTTTATAACTTTTTTACTTTTTGCAACTTTCTAAAATGGTTATATGTAATACGGAATTTGTATATTACAAATGTGAAAAAAATACTATTTCATTAATTAAAATTACAAGATAAAAATTTTGTAACTTTTTGTGATAAAATTATTATAAAATGTAAAAATATAAAAAACTTGAAAAAGTATAATATTGATCACATAAAGAACATATAATTATTATCTTAAAAAAAAATTCACAAAATGAATGGTGATTTTATTTAGAGTTGAAGCATTGCAATTATTTTACGATAATTATATCCCCAAAATATAATTTGCACCATCTAATAATATTTCGTTTGCCTGATAATTTTGACCCAACATATTTTACGCAATTCATATATTAATTTTGGACCATTTTGCAAACATCATTTCTTACGCAAAAATAAAAGCACTTGAATAAGTGTTAGAAAGCTTGACGATTCAAGTATCAATTCTGTCACCTGTCCGTACCTCATTTATCAGTAAGTACATGCTTCCATGCCTTGGATTTCAACCCAAGGTATGGAATACCCCATCATGCATGAAATATGAATGCAGTATAGTGTCAAGATGAGTAGCAAAATGCGCCTCCTTTAGACCACACTGTATAAGCACAAGATAATTATTATAGCTAAGTTATTATGGCTTGAACAAACTAATTTATTGAGTGAACCAGAAATTAGGAAAAAAAATCATGCTTCTATCCTACATGGTTATTACAAATCAATTGTACAAAAGATCTCAATCTTTCAAATGAACATTTTATTTTTGTTTATTTTAATTAAAGTATTTTTTTTGTAAATTATAAAATATTAAGATAAAGAAAATTATTTTTTTATTTAATATCAAAGATGAAAATTTTAAAAAAGTAACCTTTTTATTTTAAAAAAGAATTTAATTTCCTCAATTGCCATAATTTTAAGTATCATTTTTTTTTAAATACAAGCTATATTGTATATTATTCCTTTACCAATATACATGTAATGATATTTTCTTACAAAAAATGCTTTTTAGAAAAACAAATAGAGCCGAGCTCAACTGAATTTCCACATTCTGATATACTTGCTATGGTGTGTAGTCACAATCTTCTTCATTCCAACAGCCAAGCACGTGATGGGAGGTCTACTGCTTTTAGGAATGTTATCAATGTGTGTTTCTTCAGATAATCTTCTTCCTCTCCTTCTCTCAACAGCTCCGGAAGGACTTTGAGAAGTTGACAATAATCCATCCTCCATTAAGCAACGCGCAAGAATGTCGCCATTATTCTGATTCAAAAGCCGTAAGATTCCATCGATTCCACCAACTGCCAAAACTGATTTGTCATTTTGCATATGCTGTAAAGAGTACACAACATTAGGACTCGCTCGTGTCTCCCACAGTAGTCTCATTGTCCTGCATGATACGAACAGTATTGTTTATACTTGCGATTGAGCAAACCACTGCCCTTAGAGAACAAGGACACAAATTTTCTTGTTTTTTATTTCAAAATGAAGGCATTTACATATTGAGATTTGCTACTTCATAAGGTATAATAAGATTCTAAACATAATTTTTTTTTTCTTTTGGGATAATGGTAGAAGTAATAATTTACTTAACATACAAGCAAGGTCATGAATTTGAACTCAGGACATGAAAGGAATAGAAATTCTGAAGTAACATTCATTGTCATTGTACTATTGAAGGTGCTGACCTAAACATTTAGATATAAACATATTACAGCCTTACCTCTTTTCATCTATTTTGAAGCCATAAGAAATTGATACTAGCTATTCGTTGAACAAGTGTCTCATCGAGTCTTAGGTTCAAACTCAGTATCTAATGTGTGTATGATACATGGCTTGCCAATCTTGCTATTACCATTAAGAAAAAAAAAGAAGGGTCTCAGCATTATTCCTTATTTTCCATAAATATATGCAAAGAGATATCTAATTTGGTTCATTATTATTTTTTGGTTCAGATTTTGTAAGCATTTACGTAGGTGTTTCTTAGTGGAAATGCAGGGAACTTAAGAAACTGAAGGCTGCATGGAAAGTTTAAACAGAATACTTGAATAAAGGTAGCTAGAACTAACTAGGAAACAAATTAAAATCTCCAATTCACATCAGTAACTTGAATCCACAACTTGCATTTACCCTTGTTTGCATACCTAAGGTCCCAGCAGTAAGTATATCCAACAGTTGATCCAGCAAACACTAGTTGAGAGGACGAATTGTAACACATGGTCTTTATGCCTGTCAAGAGAATTTGCAATCATATTCTGTTAGGCTAGCTCAGAAATCAGTAGAAACTAAGAAAGAAAGAAGGAAGAATGAAGAAAGAATGATTCTTTATTCTCAAGAAATGTAATCCTGCCAGTAAAGGACTATACTGGGCAGGGTATGCATGTACACACTCAGGCTGTTTCGAGAGGCCTGTTCTCTCCCCTTTCCCTTTTCTATTTCTCCCCCCCCCCTCCTTCTCTCTGGCTCTCCTCTATTTATAAGGCAGCTTCCCTCCCTTCTCTCACATTCGGTTGGGCTCTAACAGAATGCCTAACCGAAATGTTTGTTATTCTGTTTCTGTTCCTCCTCCGTCTAACCCCTCCTTCTACTCCTATTTATCTTGTTTTGATATGCTGTTATTCCTTTATTACCCCTCTATTCCTTCTAACGTACACTTTTCTGATTGGGGGTTTACTAACACTACTCCCCCCCACAAGTTCCACCTTGTCCTCAAGGGGGAAGTCTGGAAATGTGTCTTAGATGGTGGCAGCAGATTCCCAGCTGTTGTCACACTCAAGTGAGTGGAGCCACTTGATGAGAACTTTGAGCTCTCCGTGAGGTCCTTCTCTGGTTTGTAAGATCTGATCCGGTAGGACTTGTAGTTCCCCTTCATCCGAGAGTATAAGAGGTAAAGGTTGGGGTGTTGTTTGAGGGGGTAGGGCTTTCTTTAGAAGTGATATATGGAAGACAAGGTGTATTTGGCTGGTTGCTGGAAGTTGTAGATGATAGACAACTTTTCCAATTCGATGTAGGACTTGAAAGGAGCCGTAAAACCTTGAGCTAAGCTTCTCATTTGGGCGCTTAGCTAGTGATTTAAGGGGATATGGTTGCAACTTGAGATAAACCCAGTCCCCCACTTGGAATTCGACCTCCCTGCGATGTTGATTCACTTGGGCTCTCATGCGGTCTTGAGCTTTGAGTAGGTTAGCTCTGAGTTCTGCTATTCTGTTGTCTCTTTCAGCAAACAGCTGATTAACTTCTTCGATTGAGGAAGGGACAGTCGTTCCTTTCAGCAGTATAGGAGGATCTCTACCATATAAGGCCTTGAAAGGAGTCATTTTGGTTGAGCTGTTGTAGTTGGTGTTAAACCAAAATTCTGCCCAACTTAGCCAGTCAGCCCACTGCTTAGGCTTTGTCCCTGTCAGGCACCTCAGATAGGTTTCTAGACAGCAATTGACCACCTCAGTTTGGCCGTCTGTTTGGGGGTGATATGCTGTACTAAGCTTAAGTTGAGTGCCTGCCAACCGGAATAGTTCCTTCCAAAATTTGCTAAGAAAGATTTGATCCCTGTCAGATACAATGGATGTAGGAAACCCATGAAGTTTGACTATTTCTTTCAAAAATATAGAGGCAACATCCTTAGCTGTAAAAGGATGGCTGAGAGCTAAAAAATGTGCATACTTAGTGAATCTGTCCACTATTACCATTATAGTGTCTTTTCCTTTTGCTCTAGGTAAGCCAGTGATGAAGTCCATTGAAATGTCAGTCCAGCTGTGTTGTGGAATAGGTAGGGGTTGTAATAAACCAACAGGTGCCAAAGTTTCATATTTGTTTCGTTGGCATACCTCACAGGTAGAGACATATTGCTGAACATCCTTCCTCATTCCTTCCCAATATAGTACTGCAGCTAGGCGTTTGTAGGTTCTGAAAAATCCCGAATGACCCCCCATTGGAGAGCTATGAAATTCGGCTAGTAGAGTAGGAATGTGGAGAGAATTTCTGGGTAGTACTAACTTGCCTTTGAAAAGCAATCTGTTTCCTTGAAGATGATACCCAGGGTGAGAATCAGTTTTGATTAGCAAATCTCTAATGATTTTACTGAGTTTCTCATCCTTGTGAACTTCTTCTATCCAACTCTCTAATTCTGGCCATTGTAGGACTGTGAGGGCTTTAAATGTCATTCTTCTAGAGAGTGCATCAGCTGCAGAGTTGTCTCTTCCTGATTTGTATTGAATTTCAAAATCAAATCCAAGTAGTTTAGAGGCCCATTTGAAGTGTTCCTCACTCAATAAGCGTTGTTCATTGAAATATTTCAGACTTCTCTGATCAGTGCAGATGATAAAATGTGTTCCCATTAGGTAATGTCGCCATTTCTGGACTGCCATCACTATGGCCATCAGCTCTCTTTCATAAACTGATTTGGTTTGAGCTTTATCTGATAGTCCTTGGCTTAAGAAAGCAACTGGTCTGTTTTCTTGTAGTAGTACAGCACCTATTCCCTTGCTAGAGGCGTCGGTCTCTACCACAAATGGTTTGGAGAAATCTGGAACATTTAAGACTGGAAGTGCTGTCATGGTTGTTCTCAACTTGTCAAAGGCTTCCTGTGCTTCCTTATTCCACTGGAAGTTGTCTTTCTTTAATAGCTGAGTCAGGGGTCTGGCAATTTTCCCATAATCTTTGACAAACCGCCTATAATACTCTGTGATTCCTAGAAATCCTCTTAACCCTTTGATATCTTTTGGAATGGGCCATAACCACATGGCTTCTATCTTTTTAGGGTCAGCAGCCACTCCTTCTGCGGAAATAATATGTCCTAAGTACTCTAAGCTGTGTTGGCCGAATGCACACTTCTTTCTGTTAATGAACAGGCTATGTTCCTTGAGTGTTGGCAGAACAGACTTTAAATGGGATAAATGAGCTTCCTCATTAGGATTATAGACTAGAATATCATCAAAAAAGACTAACGCAAACTTTCTCAAGTATGGTTTCAGAATTTCATTCATCAATGATTGAAATGTAAAGAGTGCATTGGTCAAACCAAAGGGCATTACCAGAAATTCATAGTGTCCCTCATGAGTACGAAATGCTGTTTTTTCGATGTCCCCTTCTCTCATACGAATCTGGTGGTATCCCGCCTTTAGATCTATTTTAGAAAAGATTGTGGCTTCTCCCAGCTCATCTAGGAGTTCATCTATGACTGGAATAGGGAATTTATCAGGGACTGTACACTTGTTTAGAGCTCTATAATCCACACAAAATCTCCATCCACCATCCTTCTTTCGGACTAGTATGATTGGACTGGAATAGAGACTAGTGCTGGGTCTAATAATCCCAACTCTGAGCATCTCATTTACCAGTTTTTCTATCTCAGATTTCTGGTAGTGGGGGTATCTGTAAGGACGTATATTAGGAATAGTGGTTCCTCCCTTTAAGTGTATGGCATGATCATGTGTTCTGTTGGGTGGCAGACCTTGAGGTTCTTGAAATACCTCTTTGAATTCGTGCAAAACGGCTTCTACTGCTGTTGGGATGGGTTGTGCTGCTGTTTCAACATCGGTCAACAACTTATATTCTAATAGAAACCCTTGTCCCTCATCTTTCAAGGTTTTTTCTAAAGATTTGAAGGAGACTTAGGTTTTTGACAAGGTGGGATCTCCTTTCACTACTTGTATGTCCTCACCTACCTTGACCTTGAGTAATAATTTGCCAAAGTCAGCCCTTATTTCTCCCAATCCAGCTAACCATTCTAATCCTAACACTAAATCAACCCCTTTTAGATTGAATAGGTAGAATTCTTGCTGGATTATCATATCCTGCACTTGTAAGGTGAGGTCTTTGCATTTGCCTTGACAATTCACCTTGCGTCCATCTCCTACTTTCACTGCATAAGTGGCTGTGTTCTCCACCTTTAGTTGAAGTTCTTGCACCAAATCCTTAGATATAAAATTGTGAGAAGCTCCACAATCAATTAGAATGATGACTCTTTTCCCTTTAACTGTACCCCATAATTTCCAGGACTTCTTTGAAGTAAAACCGGCCATTGAATAGAGGGAAAGTTGTAAGGCTTTGTAATTACCCTCTTGCTGTTCTGGATCTTCTTTTTCCTCTATTCCTTCTATCTCTTCCATTTCAAGTTGTTCCTCCATGAGCATCACCCTGTATTGCTTATTCTTGCATACATGCTCTGGCCCATATTTTTCATCACATCTGAAACATAACCCCTTTCTTATCTTCTCTTGTAATTCTGCATCTGTCAAGCGCTTAAACCTTCCTACCCTGCTTCTTGCTGTTTCAGTGGGTCGATTGCTGTAGCTAGTAGAGTAGGTATCCTTATATCCTCCTGTAGATCCTATTTGAGAAGGTTCTTTGTTTCCTCTTTCATAGGAAACTGTCTTGGCTGGTAAGAATCCTTTAGATTCAGGTTTGTCATACCCCCTCTTCACTAGTCCACCTCGGATTAATGCTTGGTTCTTTTCATCAATCATCTGGGCTACGTTCATCATGTCTGCCAATATGGTTACTGGATGTAGCTTGAGCTCTGTTTTGATTTCTTCTCTTAACCCGTTCAAGAAAATTCCTTTAAGGTACTCGGGTTCTGTCCCCCTTAAAGGGCCTGCATAGAGTTCAAACTTCTCTCTGAATTCTTCTACGGTGTTAGTCTGTTTAAGGCTGAGTAGTAGCTCATAGGGATTTTGCATCATGGCTGATTGAAATCGCCTGATTACAATTGTCTTGAATCCTTCCCATGTGGGTCTTGGAGAGCTAGTTTCCCACCATTGGTACCAGCTGAGGGCCTTGCCTTCCATGGCTACTAAGACTGCTTGCAGCCTTTCCTTTTCATCAACTTTTCTGATCTGAAAATATCTTTCTAACCGACTCACCCATCCATACGCATCTTCCCCAACAAACAACGGAATCTCTAACCTCCTCCATCTATCATCACCCATTGCTCCTATTCTCCTTCCTACTTCCTCTTCTTCTGGGTCGATATTTCTGCCTCCACCAGAATGCGCGACTGAATCTGGAGTAGGTCCCCTGTTTGATTGAGTCACGAGAGCCTCCAGCAGCTCCTCCACCCTTTTTAACCTGGCGTCACTCAATTCCCTTCTAGCCTCCCTTGCTTCTTGTTCTCCTGCCATTTGCTGCCTCCATTCTTCGAAGGTTTTCTCCAGAGATTCCAATCTAGCCTCCATCTTTGATCGAACCATGAAGAAGCTACAAGATTCTATCTTTTGCTCCCAAGATCATGGGAGCTCTGATACCACTTGTTAGGCTAGGTCAGAAATCAGTAGAAACTAAGAAAGAAAGAAGGAAGAATGAAGAAAGAATGATTCTTTATTCTCAAGAAATGTAATCCTGCCAGTAAAGGACTATACTGGGCAAGGTATGCATGTACACACTCAGGCTGCTTCGAGAGGCCTGTTCTCTCCCCTTTCCCTTTTCTATTTCTCCCCCCCTCCTTCTCTCTGGCTCTCCTCTATTTATAAGGCAGCTTCCCTCCCTTCTCTCACATTCGGTTGGGCTCTAACAGAATGCCTAACCGAAATGTTTGTTATTCTGTTTCTGTTCCTCCTCCGTCTAACCCCTCCTTCTAATCCTATTTATCTTGTTTTGATATGCTGTTATTCCTTTATTACCCCTCTATTCCTTTTAACGTACACTTTTCTAATTGGGGGTTTACTAACATATTCATGTGATGTGTTCCGCACAGTATAGTGCTTTTGAGAAATTTTTGGCTAAAACATAATTTTTCTGACATTACATATCATATAATATTAACATTCTCAACAAAAAGCAGAGAGAACATAGTTATCCATGTTACCTTCGGCATAAGTGGATCTAAGTCTTGCCACTTGTTCAACAGAGGAAGGATCTGATATTGTGATGCTCCCAGAAGAGGAGCCACTGAGTATCAGCTGATCCTCACTCATACATAAACAAGTTATAGGTGCAGTATGCATCCTGTAGCATATAATGGTTCACATCATGATCTTTTGGTTATTATCTCTTCAAGTTATTCCCCAAATGGCATTGTTTCGTTTCTTGAAAATTAGAAAATATCAAAAAATAAATAAAAAAGCTTTACCTTATGATTCGAGAACACCTCCTGCTGTACATGTCAAAAACACGAACTGTCCCATCCTCGCATCCGACCATGGCCTCTGGATCAAAGTAACTGTAGCATGGAAGAAAGCAGATAAACTCAGGCATGGAAGGTCATAACTAACATCCTATTGGTATGATCTAAAGAAGAAAATCAGAGCAAAGAGGAATGTTGCCACAAACAAGGTTATCCTTGCAAACCGCATTGTGAAATGAAAAGCATATTTTATGAATTGTGAATCAAATTGAGAATTGATAAGGATTATGATTCAACATGAAAAGTTTATATGCACAATAAGATGTTAGAAAAAAATCAAAGGGTCGTAACTATAGGCCAAGATTGTTGGAATTATAAATATGTTAGTCTTGCTCATATTTAATTATAAGAGGTCTGGAGGTAATCCTTCTTTGCATAGCAAATTGTTGGAATTATCAAAATTGCAGATTCAAGATATTCTGTTACAATTCATCTGATTTTAGGAAAGATTCATCATAAATAAAAATTCATTGCTTGATTTGAGTCGATTTCCCTTTGGTCAAATTGAATTGTAAGATTCAAATTGCAAATCTTAAGATTCTGATAACCATGGCTACAGAAAGAAAAGGGACACTGACTGAAATACCACAATCATTTATTTAAAATTGATACGGATAATGCCCATAACATAAGATCAGAATAGCAGCACCTGCTTCACTATCAATATCTAATCCTTCCCCTGAAATTCAGCGCATGATTCTTTTTGGAAGGTTGAAGCTCCTTTTAAGGATAAATCTCCTTTTAAGGATAAATGTTTTGTTTTAATATCAAATATGAGTAATACTAATGTTTTTTACAAGTTCTTGAGCCTCAATAAGACGCAAACCCTCATCTGCTGTTATATATTGTTGATAATGTTTTTTGTGTTCAGGAGGAAAAAGAATGAAGAAGCAGAGAGCGAATTAGGGAGACGACAATTTTATTTTAGTAAAGATGGCTCAGTACATCATAAGATGGACTCCTAATGTTCTATTTAAATAGGGCTACTAAGAAATAAGGACTTAAGCCATAACATAACATAAATCTGTACCATGACCCAATTATTAAATAATACTCTCTAACACTTTCCCTCAAGCTAAATCTTACAAAACTTAGGCTTATTACATAAATTTTAACTCTTAAATAAAATGCAGCTAAACATAAAAACAAAGAAAATTTGATAGACTTCAACTTGAAACAAGCAACAATTGGCGAACAATTCCTTCTTAATGCAAACATTCATCAACCCCATAAACAACAAGGGGGTCCCAGTGACCAAGCCCAGGTGATTGTTTACCAAAAACAAGGTCTTTGCAAAGTCGTAAGATCATGTATGGGGGCTAACATCTGCTTAGTGCTGGAAGGTCAAGGAAGTTGGTGACCTAATGACAAAGGAGTCGGCAATTGAAGCCTTAGTGAATGGCAGCCATAACTATGATGTTTCTAAGATATCAAAATTCTTTGTTGGGTAAGTTTCGACTTGTAGGAAAGGTATAATGATTTGGGCACTATCCCAAAAAGAGGTTTGATGAAATAAACATGTCTGTGAGGATGCGAACTACTTGTACCTGAATAAAAAGACCCTATGAAGTTTTGCTATTCCCTAGGATTGGCTTTGGACCTGTTAGAGACAAGGGATTTGTGAAGCCATATTCTCAATTAAGGAAGACAATGTCTATTTATAATAAAAATATAGAGTTATAAGAGATAGGCCCAGACCCATATATCTTAGCATACAAGAAACTAATAAGCTCACTAACACTCCCCTTTAAGCTGAAGCATAAATATCAAATATGCCCAACTTGTTACAAATATCATTAACCCGTTTTCTTGGAAGAGTTTTAGTAAACATGTTAGCAAATTATTCTCCAATTCTTATATGTCTAAGATCGATAACACCTTGAAGTTTTTGCCTAATGAAGTTACAATCAACCTTTATATGTTTAGTCCATTCATAGAACATAGGATTTATTGCAATGTGAGTGGCTGCCCAATTATCACACCATAATTGCATGACTCTAAATGAATTAATTTCGAGTTGACTAATAAGATAAAATAGCCACACAAGTTTAGTAGTAACATAAGCCATAACTTGGTACTCAAACTCTGCACAAGATCGAGATACCACTACTTATTTTTTACTCTTCTAAGATACAAAATTTTCACCAACAAACACATAATAGCCTGAGATAGACCTTCTGTCCACAAGACACCCTACCCAATCAACATCAGGAAAGCCTTCAATTCTACAATGACCACGATATTGATATAATATTGCACGTCCAGGTACTCTTTTTAAATATTTTAAAATGTGCACAATTACATCCCAATGAGAGATTTTAGAAGATTCATGAATTGACTTACTACACTCACTGAAAAAGTAATATCAGATCTTATGATAATAAGATAATTCAATTTACCCACTAACCTTTAGTAACGTTCTAGATCTTCTAGTAACTCTTCTTCTTCCAATCCCAACTTAATATTTGGGATCGTAGGGGTATCACATGATTTTAAACCAAGCAAACTAGTTTCCTTTAAAAGGTCAAGAGCATATTTCCTCTGTGAAATAAAAATTCCCTTTTTACTCTAGACAATTTTAACACCAAGGAAATATTGAAATGGTTCCAAATCCTTAGTCTGAAACTTAGATTAAAGAAAGTTCTTTAATTCTAAAATTTCCACCTTATCACTACCGATAATTACAATGTCATCAACATAAACGGCAAGAAATATACACCCAAATTTAGAATGTTTGCAGAACATAAAATAGTCATAATCACTTTTCTTCATGCCAATGCCAAACTTTGTTATTATATCACTAAATCTACCAAAACCATGTGCGAGGAGATTGCTTTAAACCATACAAAGATTTTCTCAATTGACACACTTTTCCTTTCTTCCTTTGAGCAACATAATCAGAAGGTTGCTCCATATAAACTTCTTCATGTAAATCTCCATGAAGAAAAGCACTTTTAACATCAAGTTAGTAGAGAGGCCAATGCTGAGCAGCAGCCAATGAAAGAAATAGGCGAATAGATGTTATCTTAACAACAGGAGAAAAAAATCTCAAAATAATCAATGCCATAAGTTTATGCATATCCCTTGACCACTAATCGAGTTTTTAATTAAGCAATAGAACCATATGGGTTGACTTTGACTATATATACCTATTTGCACCCAATAAGCTTTTTCTTATTTGGTAAGGGCACAAGTTCTCAAGTATTGTTACCCTCAAGAGCTTTCATCTCTTCATTCATAGCAACACGTCACCCATCATGAGAAAGAGCTTCTAAAACAGTTCCAAGAATAGTAATATGATCTAGGAAAGCAATAGAAGATTGGAAAGACATAGATAAGGCAAAATATGACATAAAATTAGAAATGAGATAAGATGAAAAGAGGCTGCCTTTCTAGGTGCAACTACAAGTATCTTTGCGATGAGTAATAAGAATATCAAGATCGGAGAATGGAGAAGGTGGATCTTCTGAAGAAGAAGCCATTGGTGGAGGAGACAAAGTTGATGGCTGCGTAGCAATTGGTGTGGCACTTGATGGTGGTAGTGGTGGAACTTGTTGTCTGTAGGAATAAACAAATTTAATAGGTAGGGGGCTTGGGGTGGGAGGGTAAAGTCCTGAGAAGCAATGATATATACTAAGAAATAGTCATCAATAAATTCAGACTGAGGTAATGAATTAGTAACTATGGTTGAATCAAATAAAGGAACGGATTCAAAAAAAGTAACATCAAATATCATAAAATAATGTCTCAAATTAGGAAAATAACAATAGTAACCCTTTTGAGTGTGAAAATACCAAAAAAAATGCATTTTAAAAATCAAAGATCTAATTTAGAAACCTGTGACCGATAATCATGAACAAAACAAGTACAACCAAAGATGTGTGGAGTAAGATGAAATAATGGTTAAGAAGGAAACAAGAGAAAATATGGTACCTTACCATCAAAAACTGGAGAAGGCATTCTATTGATTAAGAAACAAGTTGTAGAAATAGCTTTTGCCTAAAATACCCTAGGAACTTTCATCTGAAATAAAAGTGCGTGTGAAACCTCTATTAAATGACAATTTTTTCATTAGGTTATCCCATTTTGTTGTGAGGTAACTGCACAAGAAGACTAATGTATAATACCATGCTTGAATAAATATAAAGAGAACTAGGTAGAAAAGTATTCTTTAGCATTATTCTTGCGCAAATTTTGATAGAAGTATGAAAATGATTCATAATTTCAGTATGAAAGGCACAAAAAATGTCAAACAACTCAGATCAATTTTTCATCAACCAAAACCAAGTAATTCGTAAATAATCATCAACAAAGATAACAAAACAACAATAAGTTTTGATACAACTGAACAAGGATCCCAAACATTAGGATGGACTAATTCAAAAGAGAATGCAACCCGTTTATTGACTCGAAGAATATAAGTCTGACAATGTTGTTTAGCAAATTGACAAAACTCAATTAAAATTTGAAATGGAACTTAAATAAGGACACAATTTCTTTAAAGATGATAGTGAGAGATGTCCTAATCGACAATGAAACTAGTATGGAGTAATGGTGGCAGTTGTAACAATAGGTGGAGGAGCAGGTTGAGGGAAGTCACCATCAAGCACATATAGTCTACTAGATTCGTGTCCTCTACCAAAAATTTTCTTCATCGAAAAATCCTGAAAAATATAATAACTAGGAAAGAAGAAAATACCACAGTTATAAGTACGTGTAATTTGGCCAACTAATAGTAAGTTGAATGGGAACTTAGGAAGACACAAGACATTAATTAAAAAAATATCCGAGGTAACATTGATTGTACCATTCCCAACAATAAAAGCAGCAAACCCATTAGTTGAAGTAATAGAAGAAGATAAGGATGTAAAAGAAGAAGAAATACCAGTGTCTCCCAATATATGATTAGTGGCCCCAAAATTAATTATCCATCTAGACTTGTAATGCGAAAGACATGCAGTAGATTACTTGTCTGAATCAGAGTAACAGTAAGTTGAGTGGAGGGTGATTGCTGTGAAAGCTAAAGCTGAATCAAACGATTATACTCATCCTTAATCAAAGTTATGTACTCAGATTTTGGTGCATTTATTTCACCCAAACCAGAGTTCAATTTATTGGTTTCCATCATCACAGCAAATAGAGAAATTTAAAATTGGATCAAAAGTATAGAAAAAGAGAAAAACTGCAAGTGAACGATGTTTGAATCACAAAGCCAACAAACAAAGAGGTGCGGAGACAGCTAGGGAACTTGCCAGAGAAAGATGGCTGGTAGAAATAGTGCCACGCGTCGGAGATTGTGCTGTGCGTGGTGCTCATGCACCCTCGAAAACAACGTGTGCGTGATACACGCGCCAGTCAGCCGCTGTCAGAGGTCGCCAATCTACAGTGCCGTGAAGTTAGATTGTGAAAAGCCTGTTGAAAATAGCCAAAACAGTACCGCCCCTTTAAACAGAACCAAACAGCAGCACCCATATACTGTTTTCACAATTTGATGCTTCTAAAAACACAACACTAAATTGTCGTCAATCTTACAATCACCTAGTCACACATAGAGGGAAAAAAAAAAGAAAGGAAAAGGGAAGGAAGAGGAAGAAGTCTTGGTTTGTTTGGTTTTTTTTGTTTTTTTTTCTTTTTGTTGGTTTGAAACAAGATACCTAAATGGCTCTAGATACCATGTTAGAGAGAAGGGATTTGTGAAGCCATATCCTCAATTAAAGAAGATAATGTTTATTTATAATAAAAATATGGGATTATAAGAGATAGGTCCAGGCCCATATATCTTAGCATACAAAAAACTAATAAGCTCACTAACAGGGCCTTTCCTGCACAGCTTGGGTGGAGGGTGAAGAAAGTCACCTTAAACCTCAAAAAATACAACTCCTAGAAGTCTTTAGCCAACAACTCTTGGTTACTCCCTCAACCTTCTTTTAGTTGTTCCCCTCAGCACAAATGACACAACATCTAGAAGTGTTCTGCTGGCTTCTCTAAGCTGCTACCTCAACTTTCGGCTGGTCTTCAAAACCAACATCCTTGGCTGGAATTACACCAAAATAAACTACAACACCTTTTGGTTGCATTCACACCACCAACACTACCACAAACCAAATTGCTCCCAGACTATGTTCATTGCAGCCAAACACAAGCACACTGCTTTGCAACTCAAAATGCACCAAGTGAAAATTTCACCCAAAAATAGAAATGGCAGACCAAATACAAACGGTATACCAAACAGAAACAGCCAACAATAAGGCCACTGCCACCACTTCACAGCCAAAACTGATAAAATTACGCAACAAAAGATGTGTAGAACCAAGTCAAGAAATTGCACTGACTTCCCACAACTGATATAATCCACAACCCAGCAATAATGAAGAGAAACTTCTTCAAATCTCTTCTAGAAGCAATATTATGTAATACTGCAAACCCCTGATTAGTTTCAATTCTTAGCAGCTGCAGCCTGCAGGAATGGTTCCTTAGGAAGATGAACTTCTGGGATCCAAGGTGGTGTTTTATGGATGAAGGTGTGGGAATTGGACCATAAGAACAAGACTGCAAGCAACAGTATTAAAACGTAACAGGCAAGACCACCAAGGTAGTTGACTTAATAGTACCGAGTCATTACTTCATCCTAGAGATCATGAGTTTGACGCACGAGGCCATCAATTTGTGGCCAATGAAAGAATGGAAGACTCGTGAGACCGCTAGCACTTTGATGAGGTTGTGGTGACAGGCTCGCCCTTTGCACAGTAGCTATGACTTAAATTGAACAAGTTGCAATGAGGGAGTATTCCTATAGTAATGTCCAAGGAGGGTAGCTAATGCTGGTTGCCCCTGCTATCTCTTTTTCTTAGCCCAAAAAAAAAAAGGAACAGGCAAGAATAAGAAGGTGATATTCAAGCAATTCAAAGAAAACCCAAACAGCAGTGGCTCCTCCAAGTACACTAGCAGATATCTTCTTGTTCCTCCACACGAACACATCAGCAGGCTTTCCACCACCAAGAACAGAATGAACCAGCTTTTCCCTACAGAATAGTTGGTATATCTTAGCTTTAACAACTGAAGTAACTGACTTCTCGGAATCAGAATCTTAAGAAGAAGACGAAAACAAATCATGATGGTGAATCTCCTCAGTCACCTTCTCCAACAGAGACTCGCCTCCAGTGATGGTGCTCTCTGCATCCTCAGCCATTCTACTTGGTCCATGTGAATCTTCAGATCCAAAAAACTGCAACATGATTTGCAGGTAGTGAAAAATCTTCTAGCGAGAGACTTGAGAGTGTATAGTGTAAAGAGATGACCAAAAACAAGAAGGGAACCGGGTATAGAGACATGGACAAAGGGATTCCCTTGTATTCACTAAAAAAAAATGATTAACAAATAATCAAACCTAGAAATTTACAGGAGCAACACAACCTTCTTTTGGGTTGCCAAAATCACAGCACCCCAACATTTTGAGGAGGATGATACCACTCTGATACCATGTTGATAATGTATTTATTGTTTAGGAGGAAAAGGAAGGAAGAGGCATAGAGAGAATTAGGGAGACGACGACTGTATTTTAATAATGATGGCTCAATATATCATAAGACAGATCCCTAATGCTCTATTTATATAGAATTACTAAGAAATAAGGACTTAAGCCTATAACATAAGCCTATTACTTGTCTATCTCTACCCTGATCAAGCATCTATTTAATAGTTTTTGACATTTCACCTATACAATTCCCGCAAGCAATCATTCTGTTGAAACCAATGCCTGCGGTGTGCTACAAAAGACATAATTTCCATGAACATTTTACGCAACCCATATTAGTAAGGGAAAATCCTAAACCAGTACCATGTTTAAATTCATTTCTATGGAATTTACAACCTAATCATATTATGTTATAAATCATAATGCCTAAAATGTGACTTCTATAGTGTGTGCTACATAGGTCAGATTCTCAAATTGCATCCCCTTTCCTGCCATGTCCTCTGTTAATTCGAACTCTATAAACCTTCAAAGTTCACAAAATATAAAATCTCAAAGCAGCCTTTATAAATTAACAATTCAACATCAAAGCAATGTATTATAGCCCTGCAACAATTGGACTTTCTTCTCACAATTTGAAATCAGGAACATTTTATAAAATCCTTATTTCCAAGTGTACTAGTAACAAGTAGCAGACTTCTCTATGACAGTATTAACTGACTTCTCGACACCATCATAAAATACAACTAAATTCCCAAATTCACTAAGGAGGCCAAATTGAAGAGGGGAGAACTGAGTCCAACTCCAGAAGAGCTAATGTTTAACTTGCTAATTTTAATATAATTCCCAATGTATCCTCTAGATCATGGCTCCACGCTGCATTAAATATCCCTGACTCCCTTATGAATACAACTAGCATATATAAGCCAAAAGAAAGAGCCTTTGTTTTTTACCGCATGCATAAACCTTTTTGAAATGTGCCTTCATGTGAAGGAAATATACTTCTTTTTCCATTTCGCCTCCATATGCATATACGAGTACTGATCAGACCAACAATCTACAAACAAATATTCCACAGGAATTCAGAAACCAAGTAACATGCAAAACATAAGGAAGTTATCAACTTTCAAAAATTTCAACCACGGGCAGTTGATGCTATGATGGTACTAGCAAAAGTGGAAAAAGATAATCACATGATCTAACCACATTTTTCAGAATCTATTAAACATTAATTGTTGTCAGAAGTTGAGAAAATATTGACCAAAATGACCTCTCTTCATTCCCTCAAGGTTATACTTGTTGCTTCACTCTCCCAGATAACAAAAAAATCACAACATTTCCACCTGTCATTTTCCCATTTTATTATTCTTGTGCAGAAACAGTAAATAATGGCATATTCCTGAGTTCGCTGAATACTTAAGTATGAATTGAATATGCACGTGGTTGCCGCCTCAGCCATGTCCTTATAATTCAAATACAAATGCAATGATGCACTTTAGTAGACTCCAAATCATTTGTGTAGATACTAAGGTCTTTCTTAAGTATGTTGTCATACTCAAAGAAAAAGGGGGGGGTAAAGACCAAACCAAAAATCATCCAAGTCTCACATATATTAGAAAAAACAGCAAAATATTTATCAAGAAACTTCACCTTGCTCTCATCAAAATCGAAGTCAATTAGATGGACTGCATCTGGAATCGAGTATTCTTCTATGCATTTGTACCTGTCCAATGACCAGAGGCGTATAACCTAATGTAGTGCCATGAAAATAAGCAGAGAAAGGAAGCAAAGGTAGTAAGAAACCATAAAAGTGCCAAAAATAAAGAAATGAAAGTGCATTTAAAGAGAGACATAGTAACATAAACCTCTACTTTAATTAAGAAGTTTCACTGAAAGAGTAACACAGTCAAGTACTGCAGTATAACTGGGTAAACAAAGATGTGGTAATTTCAGAAACAGAAAAAAAGAAGAAAAGAACACAAAAAAAGATCCCCAGCAGAAATGTGAAGAATTTATCTACAAAATCACCTCATGCCAGCAAGGGATAGTGAATTGAGAAAATTAATCTTAATCCTTAGCAAGGAGCCTTTCTTTTGCATTACATTTAAAAAGAAGCCACAGAATTATTTTGTCAATAAACTCTTCTCTACTCCATTCCCATGTCTAACCATCAATCCTCTTGGCATATCCAGGTATAGCAGTACATACTGAGAAACAAAGAACTTGAAACAGAACTATAGCACGAGACATGTAGAAAGCAAATGGTTCAGGGTAGCACCATCCAACTTGCGTAGGCACTACATACGGACTATGATCATATTCTTTGATCTAGGGTCATCTGTGTTAGATTCCCCCCCCCCCAACTCTCCAAAGAAGTCCACATAAATAAGGTTAAAGCCAAGTAGGATCTAATATGCCAAACAAACAAAATACTACAAGAGAGAAAACCCAACTTTATAAAGGCTACACTAAAAAAACTCTTCTTATGAAAATAACTATATGATTTCCACTCCCAAAATAATGTTAGGTGGATTGTGGACAAACAAGCCAAAACCAGAGTGTTATAATCTCCTAATGTTGTAAGCCTTTTTCCTGCTATTCTACCTCTAAGTAATATTCTAGATCACTATTACAAAACAGAATCAAGAAACAGGTCCCACCAAAGGACAAAATGCAAGCTCCTAATTACAAGCAGCTGAATTCTTAAACCCTATACACCCGTATTGGATTTTAATGATTTTTAATTAGGAAAGACATAAATCTTCCAAATACACTATGTTGGATCAACCCCAGTAGTTCTAGTCAATTCACAATTAAACAATACGATCACTGAATTCATATAAAATAGAACAAACTAAATTATACATAAAAAATTGTCAGACAGACACATGTTATGAAAATTGAAGTATTCTTGTCAATGTGACACAATACTATATATCTATGTGCATTTGTTGCTGTCAACGGACTTAGACTCACATAGTCAATGAAGCTTTTAAAGATGGAGAATATGGATAAAGAACCAGTAGAATGTCATTACCTTATCACCCACACCAGTAAGAAGCAAGCCCATGTTCATTTGGCACTTATCAACCCTAACACACAACAAAGATAAAAGATTAATTTACACCCTACATCAGATATAGTGTGTCCATATCTATCACGCTGGCAGACAACCTCAGAAAACAGATGCAATCAAGAAATCTAATTATGGATCCATCAACAGAATAATATTTCGAATTCTGTGTTAAATTAAATGAGGAAACTGTGATTTCAGCATATGTATGACATGGCTTGAGAAAAGTCTAGTAAAGTTGACCTTTTATATAAATTCACCAATGTAAATGACTCAACTGCAGACGAATAAACACCTCATAAAGATGAATGCTTACGTTTTAGTCACAAAATGTTATCGTGGTCATATTGCAGCTGATTAAGTTTCAGCCATGTAAAGGAGTTCAACGAAAGTACTAATAATAACACAGATATGTCTAGCTATGGATAAAAAATACACTAAAATTTGTTTTGCTGATTAATTGACTGGTACATGAAAACAAACAGTTACCTAGTTGAATGACCTCTCCACTGATCAACATGAATGAGACCTCCTTTTAGGGCCAACCTATGCTGCTCCATCGCTAATTCCTCTAAAATTATTCTGAATGGCTTTTCTGGAAATGCGGATGTACTGGGTCTAACACTAGAATTTGCATGCTGCTTACAGTAAAAGTCTTGCAGCAACTTAGACTTATTGATGATTCCATTCCTACATAAACGAGACACCCGAGGGGGGGGAGCAAAAAAAGGAGATATCAAATTCACGTTTTTTTCCAATGAAGATAGACCAAGACAATGAAGATTGGAATTAAAGCATGCCCACTTTCCAATTAATGGTTTTGAACTTACGAGCTTGCTGGAGGAACTCCAAAGAGGTTACTTTCATAACTTCGTAAGCATTAAATACAATAGAAAGAAAAAAGAGAAGTACCAAAATTTGCAGACAGCAGAACATCGAACGAGGTCGAACATGTCGAGGAAAGCAAAGATCATACAGAGAATGTCATGGTCCAGGCACAGGATTGTGGTCGGAGCTTCTGAGTTTCTCTTCAGTTTCAGCGACCGGTGGCCGGCCGGACCGGAATCCATCCGTCGCGGAGAAGTAGAACACGAGTTAGAGTTACCGAGAAGTCCTCAGATTGAGTGATGAATTTAAGAAACGGGTTTGTCCTAAAATCGTTACTTTATGGCAGCCCTTGGTCCTTAACTTATATTTTTTTTTTTTTGGTATATTTTTATTTTTATATTTTTAAAAATTATTTTTGAATAAAAATATTAATACCAAAGGATGATTAATATTAAAAATAAAAAATATTTTATTTATTTATAAAATTAATATTTTAAAAAAATAATTATAAATTATTTCTATTTTATTATTTTTAAGTTATACAATTTTTAAAAATAAATTATCAGTTCTCTTATATATAAAAATAAAAAAACAAACAACTCTTTTTAAAATTAGAAAACAAACAAAACCTTAACTTCGTGCTCTCCGGTACTTTCAGGTTTGAGAGAAAGGCCAACCCATTCCAGATGCCAGTAGAAAAAGGGCAGATAGAAAATGGACAGAAAAAGAAAAGCATGGAAAGAAAATACGCGAAAATTATTGGATTATGCATTTTAATGTAACTTTGAAGGAGTTATGAAAAAAAATTGGAATTTTTTTGTAAAATTTTTAATTTTTAATAAAAATTATGTAAGTATTTGAAATATGCAATATAACTTTTTTTAAGAAATATTATAATATAAATAGTCATATTTGTCATACAAAAATATTTAAGTGTTTCATAAAATGTAAAAAAATTTAAAATTTTATGAAAAAATTTTAAGATTTTACGAAAAACTTACATGAAACCGTATCGTTATGAAGCAAATTCCAAATATATTTTTTTGGCTTATTATCATGCATATAAAGTGTATTTTTTTTTTTAATTCTGCCATATGAATATCATATGTACGATACAAAAATATTTTGATGCTTTATGAAAATGTTACAAAATTTATAAAATTTTATGAAAAATTTATAAAATTTCAGGGAAATTGGTATGAAAATGTATCACTGCAAAGCAAATCCCAAATATTTTGTTTGGCTTATTATTTGGACATAGGTAAGAAAAATGAAAAGTTGTAAATTTGGATAGAAAAGTGAGAGAAAAAAATTAAATTATGCAAAGTGAGAGAAAAAGTAAAATTATGAAATGATTTTTTTAAATTAAAAATGAATAATGAATGTCATTGAGGGAAAATTTGTCCTATAAAAATAAGGGAAATTTTGAATAATTATAAAGCTCTTTGCCTCACTTTTCACAACTTTCATCTACCGGGGGGGGGGGGGGGGGGGGGGGTTTAATTTTCTAGTTTTCTTTCCCACCGGTATTCTCCATAATCCCCCACTAGGTAAACTAGTTTTCACTTCTTTTCTCATTTTTTTTCCACAAATTTTTTTATGAGTCCGGACAAATTGTAGTATTCTTGCAATTTTGACACAGTAAGAGATTGTTTGATCAATAGGAGTAGTATGCAAAATATAATTTTTTTAGAAGTGAATTTTTTTAATGAAATCTTTTGATATTTAATAGTTTATATTAGTCCTGATTAATTTTGAGTTGAATCAAATCAAATTTTATAATGTAAAGTAAGCACTTTCAAGCTCTTTTTCTTTATTTATAAAGTTTAAATTTAAAATTTTATTTAAAAAATGTCAAACTTTTTAATCTTTGGATCAAATGTCATTGGTAGAAATATAAAATCTTTAAGTTGTTTGGCTAACTATTAATCAATACTATAAAGGAAGTAAAACTTCCAAACAAATTTTGTTAAACTTTTATTTTTCACAAATATGGGAAATTATTTACCCATGCCCCTTTTAGTAAAAAAAATTCTATATCATTTATATAAATAGGGAAAGTTATTTACCCACATCCCTTTTTAGTAAAAAAAAATTCTATGTCATTTATAGATAGAAATACAAAATTATCCTTACTTAATTTAATTAATAATTACTTTGACATTTTTATTTGCACTATTTAAAAATTATAATAAATATAATTTATTAATTATAAGATATAATATAATTATTAATCATATAAAAATTATATAAAATAAATATTAATTTTTTACCATATAATTAGAATAGAAATTTAATTCTAGATAGAATTGTATTTATTATATATCTATTATATTATCTTATATTTATTATAATTAAAATTATTCCCATTAAAATAAAATGAAATGAAATTGATTATGAAAAATTTTAATACCAAACCAACCATTAAGAAATTAAGGAACAAAGTAAACATATAAAATAAGGTAAAGCGTGGCGGGCTACATGGTGGAGTTTGCATAACTTGCAATTTAAATGAGTAAAAATGAACAAGTTGTGGGGCTCGTTCATAACCCGAATTATCATTATATTTTTAATAGTAATAGAAGTGACTAAACTTTTATGCTTTGTTTGGGCGGAGGTGAAAATGGAGGAAGGAAGAAATAGAGTTGAAAGGAAATGGAGAGGGAAGTAATTAAAGGTGGAAGACTTTTCACCTAAATTGTTTGCAATGAATGAAAATAAGAGGGAGAGAAAATAAGAGTAAAATTAATTTTTTTATTTGAAATGGATGAAAATTAGAGGGGGAGGAAATGGAATTGAGTCAAATTATCATAATATCCTTGTTTAGTAGAAATGTAAATAATTAATGATAATAATTTATTTTAAGAAAATTAATTATATATAATTTATTTTTTATTTGATGATATTAGTTAGTAATTGATTATACATAATTTATTTTATTTTGATGATGAATGAAATAAAAAATTTTAATAAAAAATATAATAAAAATTACATAATTACACAAAAATTACTATTTTTCTAGTCTTGTTAATTTGATTATTTATAGAAGAAGATATATATCATATTATTTAACTATTTAATACACACACATATATATATTGTTATTTCATATGAATAATTTATTATATATTTTTAATTTAATACATATTCTCATTCAATTATATCTTAATTTTTCAGTTAAAAATTAACAATAACATTCATATAGTAATTTCAAACAGAACTTGGATATATTCCTTTTACTTTGATATAAACACATTACAAAAAGAAAAAATGGACAAATTGAAGAACTGTGCGTTTACATCTCATTCAAAATTCCAAATTCAGAACATGTGATATCTGTCATTGTATATTTTGTAGAAAGAAGGGAGGAGGAATTACTGAAAATTAATAAAGAAAATAAAAAATCACTTAATTATAATAATTAGGAAGTTAATTCTTCAAAAATAAAATAAAAAATTTAATATCATGGATTAGGTCGCCTCCAATTCAATATCAGGTCAAGTTAAATTGAGATTGATCCGACTCGGATCAAGATGTTTCCAGATCCACCGACCAACGACCATTTCCCTCATGCTCAACCCTCTTGCTAACCCTGGCCAACAATAAATCGAAGATAATAATCACCCACTTCGCTCAAACCCTTTTCGGCTGCTAGCTTCCCACCATGAATAACCATTTCCACCGTGAAGCATTCCCCAACACCCTTACCAAATTTTTTCAGCAACGACAGAACACATGTGAAATACAATGGGAAGCATAGAAAATACCTAATCGGAGTTCCGTCAAGAGGGTGCGGCGGCAAGAGGCGTGATTGCACATAGACTAAGTTGAGAGCGATAGGAAAGGAGGAGGACGATTGCAAAACACCTAAAGGGAAATAGATGGAAATAAGGATGGATGTTTTCCTTTTCACCTCAATTTCACTCCAAAATGAGGGGGAAAACATTTATGCTGGGCCTCATGTCTTTTTCCTATTCCCATTTCATCCCCTTGCATTTTCACCCCTAGCCAAACAGGTGAAATTCGTGTTTTCACCCCTATTTTCACCTCATAACTTCCTTCCTCCTCTCATTTCACCTATTCCAAACAAAGGCTTAAATACATATGGTGAAGAAAGATACAAAGTGTTCAAGTAATATTGGATTAAATGAAATTAAAAAATATTCATTTTTTTATGAATTACGATTGATTAACTAAATTTTTTTTATTTTGCATAATAAGTTAGGCAAATAAAATTAAAAAAATTATATTAAACTATTAAATATTAAATTAGGTAAGATTAGAACTTTTTAAATACTTGAAAGATAAAAAAAAAAAGAGACCCAGAAGCAATTTCACAATCACATAAATTGCTTACGAAAGTCTGCATTGAGAACAAACTTTAAATAGATCAGATATAGATCAATTATTATTATTTTTGTAAAAATGAACACTTCTGATAGAGATGTAAAATGGGGTGGGCTTGGCTTACACGGGCTCGCCCGCAAAAGCTCACATTTTAATGGTAGGCCGCACATTTTCTCTTTTTTTTATTTTTAAAAATAATTAAATTATTATAAAGATACATACAAAAATAAAAAATTCAAACTCTAAAAATTAAGAAAAATATCTTTAATGGGATATTAAATTGAGTTAGATTAAAAAATATTTATTTTTTCATAAATTATAATTAATTAATTAATTTTTTTATTTTATGTAATGAGTTAATCAAATAAATTTTAAAAAATTATATTAAGCTATTATACATTATATTAAAAATTGATTTGGATTAAAATAATATCTAAATATATAAAAAATTATTAAAAAATTAAAAAGATAAAAAATTTTATTAAGCTTGCAGGAGCCTACATTGAAAACAGACTTTATTTTATAGGGTTCGAATGGTCCTGCACTCACACGGACCCTGCATAAGCCCACAGACAATAAGCCTGTTTTACATGCCTAACTTTTGAGATCTGCACACAGTACTAAACAAAAACCACAAGTTAAATACATTAACAAGAAAAATCATCTAAAAAACTCATCCACCGACTTTGCTGACAATTCCAACAACCTTGAGAAGCTGTTAACCCCATCCACATCTTAAATGTTGCTGGTATCATTGATCGATTGGAGGATGGAGATTTCTCTCTCTTTTCTCGTTCTTGATCTCACTCTCCCATCTTCAGTTCTATTCTAATTTTTATTTTATGTTTATCTCGAATTGCAGATTTTAGGCAAACAACGTAGGATGCAAGCTTCGATCTCTGTAGCAGATTGGAATGAGAAGGATAAGCACAAGAAGGAGCTGAAAAATGTTCGTTAAGCAGCAAATTATACAGTTATTTGATTTACATACTTTTAAAATTGATGGTTTAAAATTTGTGTTATTAGTAGCACAATTCATCCATTTCCTTATTGAGGTCTCCCCTTTTTTAATTTTTTTCTTTTTATAACAATGTTAAAGCTTTGCTACTAATCTACTAATGATGATAATGCATGAGCCAAAAATTCGAAAATAACATCCATCTACTTTACTTTTTATTTTAAATTTTCATAAAGGATCTAATTGCTGATGCAAAAATGTTGATTTGGTATGTCGCATAAATACACTAAAGGAAAAGAAAAGGGTTTGCAACATCTATTATTATTTTAAAGAATAGAATTTAGTTGCGGTCGTTGGCAAGAGCTATAACCATTCTTTGTTATCTGCCAAATGTCTGATATAAATTTTAAAACAGTTATTCATTTTCATTTCAACCTTTCTTAGATTTTGTAGTTTTCTAATGGTCTTTCTAGTTGCAATATACCTTTTTCAATTAGTTTACATAAACTTTTAATTCATTATTTTTTCCAATTTTTAAATTTTAATTAAATCTTATATTACGGACTTTTTAAAATTAATGTCCAATGTCAAAATTAATATATATTGTGTAATTAACTAGAATATGTATAGTTCTTTCATACTTAAACTATAATGATGGATATCAACAAAAAAATCGATTAAAAAAATGCTTACATATATGAGAAAAATTTTTAGGTTAATCAAAATTTCTAAAACCTTTTAAATTGGACTCAAAACTTGTCTTAATTTTACTTTTTCCCCAATTATTTATTTATTTTTGAATGAATCTATATGTTAATAAGAAACAAGTTGGTCAAGTCTTTTTACTTCACCTAAATCGGAAAACATTTTTTTAATTCAAATTTATCCTAAACCCAATTGCTGGAAATACATTAAAAAATAAAAGGTGAAAAAAAAATATTACTGGATCTCAACACTTACTGGAATTAATGTATTAATGCAATAATTATTAGTTATTTAATAATTATTATTAGAATTTATTTAAGAAAGGAAAAAAAAAACCCTTTTACACCCAAAGGATGAGTTGTTGTAATATTCAAGAGATCACATCGGGATCAAAGTATACACAACTGTTCTCATTCATTTCAAAGTGGGAAGGAACTTGCTTTTACTTGCAGGTAATAACATTCAATAAAACTTGCCGGAACAAATCACTCATATAAAGGATATTCCACCACGGTATTACCATTCTAATAATTTTAAGAAATAGTGATATTAGTTAGTATATTTCGTTTACAAATTTCTTATAATTCCATTAATTATATAAAATATTTTGGATTCATATAAGGAAGGTGCTGATCAATTTTCTAACAAGAAAGCCAAAAGAAAAACAAAAAAAAAAAAAAAACAACGAAGCCTCTAAAAAATTAAGAGACTTCCCAATTTTAGATTATGGCTTCTATTTTGTGGTCTTGCTAATTTTGGTCCAATGACTATAAATATTCATTATTTGACATGTAAATAGAACAAAATTTGTACGTAGAATAAAAAATGATACGTGATCATTATTTACATTTGTGAAGACCTTCTTGTAATTATTTATCTTAATCGTGAACCTAGATAGTAGTTGATTTCATGTTCTTTCTAAGGAACACGTGCTTTAAGCATGAATATAAAAAATTTTGGTTTGAATATGCTAGAATCGTCTCTAAAATAGATATTCAATTGATGAATTTTTAAGAATTTTTTTTATCAAGGATAATAATGATGTCTCTTTTCTTGTTTAACATAATTTCTATATTATTTTTAAAGAAACATCACAGTATGATATCCTGTTTCTAACAAATTTACAGCAATTCTTTATAAAAAATAAATCAAAATTTAGTTTATTTAATATATCTCATTAACTTAAAAAAGCAAAAAACGTCTTTCAACTTTGTGATAAAGAGGCTTTTTCCTTGTTATATTTGAAATCTGAGAACTAAATCTTAAATTACATAAAATATTGAAATTAACATCAATGAATCTATGATTCATTTGATTATACGTCATCACCAAAAAAAAAAAATTGATTATATGACTGTCATATAAATTTTTTTTATAAAAGTAATAATTTTTATATGTTATTTTATCCCAATATTTTTTCATGTGTAATTTCAGTCTCATTTTCTAATATACATAATTAAAATTTATGTCTAATTTGATTTTTAATTTATATAATGTATGAATTATGTAAAATAAAATAAAGTTACAGAATAACATTCACTGAGACTGTGATACTTATTTTAAAGTATACGATATGTGTAATTAAATATATATGTATTAATTAATTGAATGACAAATATTAATTTTTATTTTTTATAATAGTTTAAAAAATAATAATATGAAATGTAATTGGAATTAATAAAATTGAAAATTCGTTGATTTCAGAATTTATCTAACAGATTGGAGAAGGTATTGCAGATTAACTCAATGTTGGGTTGAGAAGAAAGAAATGAAAAGAAAAGAGGATATAAAAGTTCAAATTTTAAATTTTTTTATTTGGATTGAGAACAAAAAGAAAATAAGCTTATATTATTTTTATACAATAGAATTTAAAAAAAATTATTTAAAATTAAAAATTTTTTCCCTTCTTTTTATTTTCTGCTCCCAAATGTAACATAAGAAAGAATTCAAAACTCAAGCAATAAAACGGAAGGAAGATGAATATGTAAAACTGTTCAAAAACTGACGGACACTTCACAACCAATACAGAATGGCTTAAGCTGCTCCACAGGGCTGCAGCAAAATTCTGTTTCATTTCAAATTATTTAAAATTTTTAATTTAAATAATATTAAATATTTTTCAAAATTTTTACTCTCTCTGAATTCTGATCTTTATATATATATATATATATATATATATATATATATATATATATATATATATATATATATATATATATATGTTTTAACCATTCTTATTATTTAAAAGAATTTAGAGGGGTGTTTGAATAAATCACTTTAGTAATAAAAATTAGTTCTACACATGTACTCTATTTTAATAAATTGTTGTTAGATAAATATAATTAATGTTACCTTCCATTTTCAGAATCGTAATTAGATACAACAAATTTTTAAAATCATGATTAAAAATAATATATATATATATATATATATATATATATATATATATATATATATATATATATATATATATATATATATATATATATATATATTGTAACGATAAAACGTTTAAGCGTTGGCTTGTGGAACTTTATGTTCTTGAAATTTAGTATTGTATGATACTCAATTAACTCCCACGCAATTTGGAAATTGATTTTACACAAAAAAAAAAAAAGGTCCAACTTCAAAAAGTAAATTTTTTTATTATTTTATTAAAAGAATATTACACTTTGTTTATATGAGATTTCATCATCTTTTACTTTATCCACTTATAATTTTAACAATTATAAGTTATTTACTTGTAATTTCAACCGTTAGCATTTTATCCTTTTAAATTCTTTTCTTTCTAAGAAAAATGTAAAACAATGTCATTTTGATTGTTGTATACTCCACATTTAAGCAAATCTCCAATCCTACGACTTCTTTGTCTTTGCTTCTTTATGGATTCTTCGTGCTCATTGATTTACTTCTAAGTCAGTTTTCCCAATTTTGTTGCTTCCTTTCAAATAAAATGGATTCAAACATTTATTTTGTAAGCCTTCCACACTGAAGTAGAAATAGAATTTCAATTTGGAAAATTTGTTTTTTGTGTAATTGAGAATAGCTTTGCAGAATATTGTCCAAAACGATTATGTTTTTGGACTTTTACTTCCTTGCATTGTAGAGTAGATGATAATAAAAAAACGATACCATTTTGATTTCCGTTGGCTTTTTGGAATGGAAAATGATTTTAGTGGATAAAATATTAATAGTTAAAATTACATGTGGATAAATTTCAATTTTTAAAATTATAAATAGGTAAAATGAAATCTTATATCAATAAAGTATAATTTTTTCTTTTATTAATAATTATAGAAGTATTATAATGTTGAAAATTATAATCACTTGTTTCTTTTAATATTAGGAAAAGGATTGCCATCCAAGAAGTGCTTGAGCAAAGAAAGGGATCTTGCAGGTTGGTAGCTTGGAACTTGATGTCCTGCTTCTCTCACAGTGACAAAAGTTAGCCCCCCTTTGTATACTTGTATGTATCCACCAACCTGTGTCACATGATATATATATATTATCTTCTATGAAAAAATTTTCAATTTTCATATATGAAATTCAACTTTAATTCAATTCGACTCATCATCCTCTAGATAATCAACAAATAGTAAAATTTCAAATAAGTAAAAAAATTCTCACATAATATTTATAGTGTTGATTTAGTAAATATTTTATTATGTTACTTATATTTTATGATTTTTTTAGGTAATTCTTTTTCCATTTGCATGTTTGTGAAATTTAGCATTAGAGTCATAATTTTAAATATTTAATTTGTTTGAAAAATTATATTTTGTACAAATTTTAATGTAATATGCACATAAAAAATTACAAATCCATTTAAAATTATGTAAAAAATTTCATTCTTTTATTTTTATATAGAAATGACAATTTTAAATAAAAATTATTAAATGAGATAATGCAAGTAATTATAATATTTATTCGCAATAATTAAAAAAAGGGAGAAAATATGTCATAGGGCTGTTTGTTAATTAGTGGTTACCTCTTCAAATAAGAACCAAGGATGCCATTTAATCTTTATTGGAAGTTTCATCTTCTCAATTGAATACTTTGTTGAGGTGACTGGCACTGCACCGTCCAAGTCACCACTACATATTTAGAACCCATAATAATTAATTAGAAACACTATAAGGTATAAAATTCAAAGATAAAATTGTCAAGTAAGAGGAGCAAAATTGATAATAAGGATCAAAATATTGGTTATACATGAAGGGATATAAATTTGATCCTACTATCAACTAAATCAATTTTATACTGTTATGTCAGTAAAAATTGTTATAATTTTTTGCTGTTAGGAAAAATTATTATATTTTAATGATATGGATCTTATTTGTTTATTAATACTGTGAAATATTTTATACTAATAATATATCAAATTTAAACTCCTGCTATATTTATTTTGTTGTAAAGTATTTTTTATAAAAAAAAATATCATTTATTTATATATTGATCAAGGAGTGGCATATTACTTATATTTGTAATTAAAAAAAGCCTAAAATCATGATAATAGAAAAAATATTTTTTTTAAAATAAAAGAAGTTACTTTTTTAAAAAAAATTATATTTAATATTAAATAAATAAAACATTCTTTTCATCTAAATATTTTATAATTATATTAAATATTTTCTGTCAAAATAAATAGAATTCTATGTAAAAACATATATATAGTTTAAAATTTCTCTTTATGCTCTCATCGTTCTCATCATCAGTTATGCTAAACATAACTTGATGACTTCATTTCGATTCTTTACTTCCTTTTCAAATGAAAACTTGTTTTATTCAGAACATAAGAAGTGTAGTACGTAAATTACTTGTTTTATTTCAGAACATAAGAAGTGTAGTACATAAATTTTCACTGTAGAAAAAATTCGAGAGATATAGGCAGTTCCACTTCTAATTACATTTGATATCCGATTAGCAATTTTATCAGATGCTGCTAGTGCTGCATTACAGCCCTAAGGACACCAAAGCAATTCTAAATTGGAAATAGTCTCAAAGAGATGAATGATGGGAAAGATTTTGGTGCATTGGATGTTCCATTATTATTTTGCAAAATACTAACAAATATAAGTAAAAAAAAAAGGATCATAATTTTTACCTGAAAATCCAAACCAGTAGGCCATTAGAAAGGAATTCATGTAGAAGGGGAAGAATTGTTAAAGGCGAATCAAGCCAGCCAGAAATGACATCACTGCAAGGCTCCCAATGATATGTGAGTTTGGTAACATTGGCATGAAGGGCTTCTTGTGTGTCTGCCCGGTTCATATATGCATACACATAATCCTCACTGCATGGATCAAAGATTGTCTGCGACACAAAATTAATTATTTAATCCTTTATTTATAAAGATTATAGTTATTATGTTTTTTAAATTTCATAATTAATATTATTAATGTCTCATTTTTATTATTATAATTATTTGATTATATTTTCATATATAATACTAAAATAAATAATTAAAAAAGAATATAATAAAAAATACATATATATTTAGTATTATTAAAATATTATTTAGTAATAAGCTTCAATATTTTTTTATTTATTTTAATATTTCAAGTAAATAAAGAAATGAATAATTATAATAAAAATAAAAATAGGCAATCAACATTCCATTATAATTCTTTTTTTTTTAAATTTGATGGCCTAACGTTGCCGTGAAGAGAAAAAAAAGACCACATTTATAAACAATGACCTCACTTTATATACAATTAATTACAATGACATATGGTGACAGAGGAAAGATATATTTTAGTGTGAGTGCCTATTCTTATCAGCTTCCTTAAAAATTTAAATAAAATTATATATATTATCTGAAATATTTTTATTAATTTTTAAAGTGTACCCCATTGACCGTCAAATCCTATCTATGCCATTGAATGCATCTCTTTATTTTCCTAGAATTATGCTGATCTCTTTAATTCCTTTGTAATCGTTAAATGGATCGATCTAATGTCTTCATGGATCGATCTTTAACAAATTGGATTGGGTCTTTGCATATTGCCATTTAGGAAATTTGGGTTTTAAAGTTCACAAATTGTGGATTAGTGGATCGAGTTTATGGATTTTTTTAAAAATAATTTTAAATATTTTAAAATAAATTTAAATAAAATATAATAATTATAAGTTAAAATTCACATTGTAATAAATTTTTAATCCACATTAATAATTCAAAATTAAAATAATATAATAAAATTAATTAATTTTAAAATTATTAATTTAAAAATAAAATTATTTGTTACACTTATAAGAAATTAAAAATAATAAAAAATAATTTGTGTTTGAAAATAGTTATTTAACTATTACAACTGTTTTCAAAATGAGAATTTGACAGGAAATAATCTTTAAGGATAGGAAGAAATAAAATATGCGAAGACCAGTGGATCGTTAGAACCTAAATAAGAGTATAGGAAGAAGATTTGGAACTTGCATAGAAAGAAGAAGATTTGGAACTTTATTTTTCCTTATTGCCCTAGCCTATCTATTTTATTACCAAAATGACCTTTTGACCTTTAAACTTGCCTACAACTTCCCTGCCTCATTCTTTTCATCATCTTCTTTTGCTCGTTCAACTCGTCTCTCCCACTCACCCCCTTGTTCCTCAAATTTGCAGCAAGTTAAGCAAGAAAACGCAAGTCTTCGCTCTAAAATTTCTGGTTAGAAAAATGTAATTTTCTTTGATTTAAGGTTTTTGGTTGATTATCTTATGGATTTTTGCTTTGGATAAGGAATTGGGAATTTTGGAGCACTTTATCTAAAATTCTTGAATTTATATTTATTAAGGCAAGTTAGAAGCAATTATAAATTTCCATTATCTCCTCTATACTTAGTAGTAAGCAATTCACTTAGGTTGGACTAATTTTATACAATTTTGTATTGAAATAAGGATGAATAATAAATAATGATGATTAAATGATGAAATTTCTTGTTATGGTATGATTTTCTTATTGCTTATGGCTTGAATGTGAGTATGAATATTTGTTTTGGGGAGAATTCTTGTTTAAAGGTTATGTATTGTGATAACTTGGTGATGTGGTATCTATAGTGAAAATGCAGAAAAGAAATTATATAACATAGCAAATAGTCAACTATGGCCTTAAGAATAGCTTTCAAAGGGCTTATAGTCGACTATACCAGGAAGTTTCCTCTCTAGATGCATGTAACTAATTATAAGAGGGTCAAAATTTGCCTCTAAATCTTTATAGTTATTTATTTAGTCAATTATTGCCCTGTTGCTTCCTATTTTGCATATTCTATGGAATTGTATGATAATGTAACAATGAAATGCTCACATATTTACATATTTAGCATATTAATGCACTTATAACTGAGTTCTGATGCTAAAAATCCTAGAATGACATGTTTGTGATGAGAAATGTGAAAAGGGGAGTTGAAATGTTGAATAATGATAAATAATCAAATTAAAAAATGTTTATAAGGTGGATACGGTAGACTCAAGAGATACAAGGATGGAGTTTATAAAAAGATAAAGCTAACTGGGAGTCACACAAGAATATTTGATAACTTTTTTGCTCATTATTTATTCATTGTAGTTATATTGTGTGTCACTTTGAATTAATTCTCTTGAATTAGATAGACAATGTATTATTATTATGTCGTTTATAATGTTATCAATGATCAGTTGTGAATGGCCAATAAGATGTGTGTAATATAATAGTAGTTTGATGAATCAAACATTTCTTTGAGTGTAATGTTACAAGATAAGTAAAGTGACAATGATTAAGATTTTCTTCTTGTACTATATGCCCATTCCCTTATAAGATAAATTGATTCTAGAATTTATTTATTTTTTCTTTATCTAGATTATATGAAATAATAGATGTTAAACTTATGAAACAACATAAATACATATTTCTTAATATACATTATTCTTGCTTACTTATTGAGATTTTACTCATTCTATTTCTTTTTATTCTTTTTCAAGAGAAATCTTTCCCTTAGGTACTTAACTATTGTCTAATGGAATAAAGTGTGTCTGATTGAGCATTTTGGCGTTGGAATGAGTCATTAGATAATTGGAATAGATAGTGGTACACATACCTATTTGTTGTATAGTAATTTTGCATTTGTTTGCATGTTATTATTAGGGTTGCTTATATCCATTGAGGATTAGAGTATCATAACATTTATTTTTTCAAAGCTACATCTTTTTAGTAAGGCTGGTAGATAGTTATGAAGGACAACCTTCTACACTAATCACATGCCTTGAAGTGAATTGTGATATCATTAACTTAGAAATAATTTATTTACATTAGTTTGATTTGAAAAATAAAAAATTGAGTTTTGGATTGAGTATTAGATTGGTTGGATAAAGATTTGCATAGTATATTAGTTTAGTTTAAAAGTAAAAATATACAAAAAACTAAAAAAACACAGACTTATCCGTGGATTGTTTAGTCAAATCCATATAGGCTATAAACCCAATAGACTAAACCATTTTAGGTTCACATTTAATTGGATTCACTTTTTACAAGTTCTAATACATAAGTTTTTTGTAAACTTATGAACCCATCCTTAGACTTAAGTTAGTTTCAACCAAAGGTGGAACCTTATTATCATTGGCCCTTTAGCCTTTGGAAAATTTTTAATTTGATATAGAATAAGAAATTTATTGGCTATTCCTAAAAATAGTACAATATAGATTATAAAATTTATTTGTACAATGTTATGTACAATAATTTTCAATTGTAATTGCGTGAGTTGTATTCATAAAAAAATAAATATTTATACATTGGTATATAAAAAAGATTTAAATTTGATTAATTGTCAATATAAATTAGCTTTACACTATCATTTATCTATATATTTTAATGTTAATAAAAATTATTAAAATTCTTTTATTACTATTAAAAATTATTAATTACTATTACTATCATAGTGATACATTTTCTTCTTATTTAGTGATGATATAAAATATTTTATATTGAGGGTGAATCAAATTTAAAACTTATAAAAGATATAGTTAGATATTAGTTCATATAATTAAGAAAAATAAATAATAATTTTTAATATAAAAATTTGACTTATAGGCTAATTTTAGTATTTTAATTTATGGATTATGATATGGCTTTTACAGCCAAATAGAAAAAATGACTTTAATTTTTTATTTTTCAATTATACAAGAGTAGTATTCCATGAATTAGAAGGGGTTTACTAGGCCAAACCAAAACCACTTTTTCAAATAAAAAAATAAAATTTCTAATATATGAGCTTCAACTATTTTCATTTATATTTGAGTTTATTAAAAATTAATATAATAAAAATTAAATATATAAAAATAAATCATATATCATAGGATAGAATCAAATTTTCATTAATTTCAAAAAATTACACAAGTAATTTTTTAATTTAAATTATATAAATCATAAATGTTTGTTTTCATTAGTTATTGTTATGCTTTACTTTTTAATTTATATTTTGTATGAATATTTTAAATGTTTAATTATTATTAAATTCATTATATTTTAATTAGAAAATTTTTTAATCTCCTTTAAAATTTATCTCATCGTCTGCCACTAGTTTCAACGGCACTAAATTCTTCTATTTTAAAATTACATTCACCTCCAATAATAATAATAATAATAATAATAATAATAATAATAATAATAATAATAATAATAATAATGCGTGTGTGCGGCTCACTCCGACAGCGGGTGAGCTAGAGAAAGAACTTTAAAGTGAATAAAGTATAAATTACTAATAACTTTAATACGAGAAAATGTTTAAATTTTTGGGTAAAGCACATTTGACTTTTATAAAATTTATCTTAGTTATGCTTTATTATTCTAATTTCAAAATTATACATTTACTTTTCCCAGCATAAATATGAGTATGTTTAAAATATATAAATAGAGACAACCATATACTTCTGAAAATAGGGATACAAGTTTAATTAAAGTAAATCATTAGAAATTTTAGTATACTTTATTCTCATTGTTTACTTTTGCGCACTATATATGAATTTTCAAAAGATGTTCAAATATCTTAAAATCCTATAGTTCAAAAAAATTAAAAGGCGGCAACCCAAAAGCATAGGCTGTGCCCGCCCCTGATTCACTGAGATATTGTATGTGAGTTAATCTCATTGGATAGATTATTGCGTGGGAACAGTACTAACTAATTAACTAATAAATTATTTAAAAATATATTTTGTTTCAATTAACAACTCTTGTCTATGTGTGTGTGAAATTATGTTATATTTGCTAGCCATACAAATGTTGTCTCAGTAATTATAACGATTCGGCAGTAGTTATTACACATAACTAAAAAGTGTCCTAATAAATCTTAGTCAATAATTATATTTATATAACTTTTCGTTAAAAGGTGCTTGCAACATTTCTCTGTTGGGCTGACTTTTGTATGTTACAAATTATCATTTTCTCTCTCAATCTCGGACAATCAATCATGAGGGCAATTTGAAAAATATTTGCAAATTTACCTTATCGATTCAGCAACAGTAAAAGTTGAACTTTACCTCCTATCCATTGAATAAAGAAGCAAATAGGTGAAAAATACAATTAATGCAAGCCATGCTTATAAGCCTATCAAAGAGGCCATTTGGTGCAATTTCATGGTAGAAGCAAGAAGCCACAAAATAGAAAAGGAAGAGCAAGGCTGCTGTGATTCATTATTTGAGCGTTTGTGAATATTTTGAGTGTGCAATATATTAAGCATTTGAATAATTTAAAGTATATTTTATACTCGCCACCTAAATGAATTTTATCTATGAAAAATTGTCACACAATTGCTATTAGTATTTGAGTATTTTTAAGTAAATGTAATTTTTTTATTTTAATGAGTAGAATTAAAATATTCTCTTTTGCATTCAATTAAAAATTTGCCAATTTATTATTCTCTTTTGCTTATAATTTTACTTAACAATTTGGTATTAGAACTAGGTGGTTAGGGACTGGTTTCCAAGAAATGGTGCTTGAAGAAACTCTTTTCATGTATAGTCTAAGACTATAAGTCTACTTCATATAAGATCAAGTAATTTCTATAAAAAATTGTAATGATAGAATTACAATTTATTGGGAGCATTGAAAAGCTAAACAATAATAATTATGACATGTGGTCAGTATGCGTGGAGTCATACTTGCAAGGATAAGATCTTTAGGAATTCATGAATGATGATGATACTACAGAACCAAAATAAGGAGATGCCAAAACTACTATAGATAGAGAGATGATGGAGCACATTAGAGTTGTGAAGAATCCTAAGGAAACTCAACATACTCTTATTTTTCAATTCAAAAGAGAAAAATGATATTTGACTTTAGTTGATGGAAAATGAGTTAATGTAAAAAGAATGATATTTGACTATTGTTGTTGGAAAATAAGTTAATGTCTATGTCACAAGGTGACAAGATAATAGCCTAATATTTTTTAAAAGTCAAATCTATCTGCAGTGACATAATAGAAATAGATCCTCTGCAGTGACATAATAGAAATAGATCCTAAGTCAAAGATCTTGGAAGCTCATATAAGGATAATAATTATTTATGGTTTGCAATTAGAGTATAGTGGTTTTATGGTAGTAGTACAAGGACATTCCATTTGACCAAATAGATCCTAAGTCAAAGATCTTGGAAGCTCATATAAGGATAATAATTATTTATGGTTTACAATCAGAGTATGGTGGTTTTATGGTAGTAGTACAAGGACATTCCATTTGACCATCTTTAGAGGAGATGGAAAACTTATTAATAGTTCAAAAATCACTAGCAAGAGTGTCACTAAAAGGTGAAGAAGAAGCACTTTTTAGTGACATCAATAAAGGCAAGCCTAAAGATTGAAAGGGAGTAACAAGGAGGAATAACAATTAGAGGCAATAAGATAAAGGCAAAAAGAACATAAAATTAGAGGGAGCATCATAATAATATAACCAAAGGCATCTTGTAGCAAACAAGCACTAAGATGATGAGTGCTAAAACTATGGAGAGAAAGGTCACTATGGCAAAAATTATCGATCCAAGAAAAAGAATATTGAAGGAAATATAACAACATTTAATAGTTATGGAAAAAGCTATAAAAGTGAAGGTAAATGGAATATTGACACATTATTTATTGTGATGGAACAAGTTATAAAATCTTTCTTTGATGGAGGGGAAAAAACTAATTCTTATGTAGAAGACTAAGCATTGATGATATCTATTGCATAAGTGATACACTACAATAAGAATTAGATTGTTAACTTTGGTGCTCAAGCCATATGATTAGTAATAAAGACAAATTAGAGGATACTTTAAAGTATAAAGGTAAATGAATAATAGTAACTGCTAATAACTCTGAACTTTTAATTATTTATATCAGTAAAATTGTTATTATACCTTATTGTAATTTTTAAGATTTGCAACTTGAGAATGTTTACCATATGCTTGGCATGAAGAAGAATCTATTATTAATGTCACAATTAGCAAATTAAGGCAATTTTATTTTATTTGGGTGCTAAAATAAGGTGTACAAAGATATGAAGGTGTCAAGGACATAGATCATGGTTAGACAATGACTAAAGTTTATAAATGTAATATCTATAAAAGTAGCATATGTAGACAAAATATAAATGAATGAGATAATTGATTTTTAGCATGCATATTTAGGACATGTTAGCTTTCATAAGCTCACAGGTATGATAAGAAAGTTTATGTTGAAAGGATTTCCCTAATTACAAATTCAAGGTGATACAATATGTGTTGGGTGTTAATATAGTAAGGCATATCAATTATCATATATATATGGAGTCAAATTATAAAGAAAAAGATATATTAACATTGGTACACTCAAATGTTTTTGGGCTAGTGAAATAATCTTTAATAGGTGACATAAGGTACATAATTACATCCATTGATATTTTTGAAGATATGTTTGGGCATTTTTCATGAAAGAAAAATATAAGACCTTAAATAAGTTCAAGTAGTTTAAAGAATGGGTTGAACTTGAAGTTGAAAGAAAGATAGATTGTGTTTGCATGGATAATGGTAAAGAATATTTATTAAGAAAATTCTTAAACTATCTTAAGAAGTCCAAGATAAGGTGACAGTTCGCTCATCTTAACACTCCATAACAATATAGTATTATTGAAAGAAAGAATTCACTTTGTAAAAATTTTTTGTAGCATGTTACATGTTAAAAATGTTCCAGGACAATATTAGGCAAAGTGCATGAAAACTGTAACCTATGTCATTATTCAATTGCCACAAGTAAGATTGAAGTTTACTTTATCATTTCAAAAGTTATGGAATGTAAAACTTATAATCAATAATTTCAAAGCATTTGGCTATATGTGCTATGTGTTTTTTTCTAATCATTTAACAAGCAAATTTAATAAAAAGGTATTGAGGTATATCTTCGTTAGATATGATGAAAAGAGAAAAGGATGGAGATGCTTTAACCCAACAATAGGTAAATATCATATTTCTAAGAATGTAGTATTTGATAAGGCATCATCCTAGTGGTCCCCACAATGTATGATATTGCTTGATATAAAAGAAATTGAAGATATGTTGCATAAAAAGATAAAAGAACAAGATCCAAATGAAAAATGCTTTAAAGAGCTTAAACCATTAAATAAGTTAACATCTAAAAAAGACGAAAATCCATGGCAAACTAATGTGTATTAGCAACCAATAAAGGATACTCATGATGAAACTAAAGGTAGTTATGAAATGCAACTTGTATTAGCTGAAGAAGAAAGTGTTAATGAACCATTAACATTTGAAAAATATACTGAAAAGGTTGAATAAAAACAAGAAATGAATGAAGAGACTGTAGCTTTAAGTAAGAATGAAACTTGCGATCTAGTACTAAAGCCAAAAGATGTATAATTTGTTTTATGCAAATAAGATGTACAAAGTAAAGACTTATCCTGAAGGAACATTGGAGAGATATAGGGCTTAACTAACTATTTATGGATTTTGTTAACAATATGGTTTAGATTATGATGAAACTTTCAATCTACTAAAAAAGATTACAATAATATGTGAATTGGATTAAGAAACTTATATAGAGCAACCATGAGAATTCTGAAGTAAAACTCATCTAGAATTTGTGTACAATTTACAAAAAGCATTTTATAAGCTAAAGTAAGTACCAAAGGCAGCGTATGGAAAAATTGTTGAGTTCTTAGTTTAAAGTAACTTTTCTTTCACATTAGTGGATTCTATCTTGTTCATGAAAGAACAAGAAAGAAATTTGATAACTATAGTTATATATATGGATGGTCTAATCATTATGTGAGATGATAATAAAGAGATTCATTAAACCAAAAAATTTTTTGTAGTTCATTTTTAAATAGAAGAACTCGGAGAACTTAAACATTTTTGGGGATTGAAATTGATAGAAATAAAAATGGGTAATTTCTATGTTAATAAAACATATGAAGGATTTATTGGAAAAGTTTGGCTTAATAGATTGTAAGCCCATTTCAACCCTATAGGAGCCTAATGTCAAATTATATGCAAAAGGAAGGATCTGGATACCATGTATCATCAGTTACTTGGTAGTTTAATTTACCCAATTTTGACATGTCTGGATATTACTCATGTAGTTAATATAGTAAGTTAATTTATGCAAAATTCAAGAAAGCCTTATCTAGAACTAGTTTGACATATCTTAAGATATGTGAAGGGAATAATAGACTTTAATCTCTTGTACAAAAGAAACATGTGTAAATTAGTCAGCTAATGTGATGCTGACTATATTAGTGATCTTGACATAAGAAGATCTATTATTGGTTATGTATTCAGTCTTTCATCTAAAGTAATTTCATGATGTAGCAAAAAGTAACCAATTGTATCATCATTAACTATTCAAGTAGAATATTGAGTAGTAGTAATGATAGCTAAAGAAAGTGCATGGTTAGCATAATTGTTTTAAGATCTTCATCGACTAGTTCATTATGTAGTTTAATTAAATTTTAATAATCAATTGACAATTCAATTGGCTAAGAACTCTGTCTTCCATGTAAGAATAAAACATGTGGAAGTGCATTATCATTTTCTTTATGAGAAAGTACTTCAAAGAGAAATAGATATGCATAAAAGGGGTACAGAGAATTAAATAGTTGATATATTCATCAAAAGACTTAATGTAAGAAAGTTTGAAAAGTTTTGAAAGTTGTTTTGCTTGATATCTTAAGAGAGAGTTAGTAATGAGGAAGAGTGATAGAAATCATTACTTTCTTTCTTAATCTTATGAAATTGGTAATGTAGGCAACATGAAAAAAATATTTACAAGTTTACTAGTTGATTTAACAGTAGCAAAAGTTGAAATTTACCTTCTATCCATTAAATAAAGAAGCAAATTGGTGAAAACATATTTAATGTAAAGCATGTTTATATGCCTATAATAAAGGTTATTCAGTGCAACTCCAAGGTCGAAGCAAGATGCCACAAAATAGAAAGTGAAAAGCAAGGATTTTCCATGTTGGATTGATAAATTATTAAAATGTTTGTAAATATGTTAAGTGTATAATGTATTAAGCATATGAGTGATCTAAAGTATACTTTGCACTTGCCACTTAGATGGAACTTGTATATAAGAAATTATCATGCAATTGCAATTAGTATTTAAGTATTTTTAAATAAATGTAATTTTTTTATTCTAGTGAATGAAATTAAAGTATTCTCTTTTGCACTTAATTAACAATTTGCTAGTTTATCATTATCTTTCAATAAATTACCTAGCATTTTACTCGACAATAACTCTTAGCCAACTAGAATCATTATTTTTTTCTTTTTCTAGTGTGTCTTTTTCCAAATACCTATTAGGTTGATTTTGATAATAGAATGGGAGAATTGCAGTTTATCAATTCTTTGTTAGGCCTTATATCCTAGTGGTAGAATTATTTGAAACTACTTGCAATTAAGTGGGAAAATTACTATCTTAAAGTTAGTTTTTTTGAAAACCTACCTTAACATTTTGTTCTTCTAATTTTTCTCTTTATTATTTTTTCCATTATTTAAGTAACTTCCAACATAAACACCATCATTCTTTCTTAACTTCTAATGTATATAAAGTCCATTCTCATGATGAGAATTTAGAACTTAAGGTTTTATCTCAGTTTTGTCGATCTTAAAATAAATTAAAAGAGAAAAAATTAGAGTTAGAAACTTACAGAGATCTTCTTAGGATGGATTGTGAGTTTGGAATTCTTGCACAAAGGAGCATAAATATTGTAGATATCAATGAAGCTGAATTCTTCACCTGCTTCATATACAGCTACATTGCACTCTTTACTTTGATTGGTTGCTTTGAGAGAGAAATCACAAAATTTATGGATATTTGATATTGTTTCGTCTGAGATTATGGCATGTGTGTTTAGGTAATCATACCTTCCTATAGTGTCTGTTTCATAGTTGATTACTGCATTTCCAATCTATATAAGAGAAAATAGTCATACATGTGAGCTTTTTTGTGAGGTTTCAATTATATCACTTCCATTTTCTTATTCTAAAATTAGGCGAAAACTTCCATAATATTAAGAAAATGGTGTTACAGGTACTATAAGATTATAATCCTTCATTTTGGTGAGATTCCTTAAGATAAAGGGCCATGATTTTGTGCTATCAGGAGCACTAATTTCTTAATAATATAATAGTTTTCACCTTATAGTTAATTAATTTAAAAAATAATTGAGTTATTTCTAAAAGTTACTTCTAATGATGCTTTTAAGGAATCAAATGAAAAATAATTTAGATTTTTTAAATTATAAAGTATTTTAATTTACAAATACAAGTTGGAATTTGGATTTATTAGTTTTATTATATATCCAACTTATTTAGGTACAAAAATTTATGGACTATGAATTTCAAACCCATCAAATGTTTTAATGGATTTTGGACTATCACGTTTCCACATCCATTGAAGCCTAAATTGGTTTACATAAAGCATATTTTCCATATGACAAATTTACTTTAAAATTTTCCATTTGCTTTATTTTGAACATGCTAATAATTATCTTATTGGCTAAAATTTAATATTTATTTTTGAAAAGAAAGATGACTATCTAATAGTCAATATTTAGTGGTTATTTGAAAATTTTAATTGTTAAAGAGAGGAAAATTCAAAATAAAAAAGAATTTGAATTTTAAATTGTCTAAAATATGATAAAATTAATAAAAAATAATATATGAAGTTGAGATGCTCTTTTTATAGTTAGAAGAATAGTTTGAAACAATAATCATGTAACATGGCTAGTTGAACCAACATTTTAGAAGAAAATTCACCTTTAGTGAAATAGCAATTCAATTGCTATCTTGGACAGAAATCAAAATCATGTCAAAAAGTGATCGGATCTTATTTCCTATAATACATACATGGTATATTTAACATATGAGATATTTCAAGAAGCTCCTTAAGGAAGCCAACCTTTTATAGAACTATTTTTTAAATTTCAAACTTGAAGCCTAAATGTGACTTAGAGCTAAAGATTACTTAGAGCCAAAACAAATATGACTTGAAGCCAAAGTTGCCTTCATTAACTTTTTCTTTATAAAGAGGTTGCATGCCTTTGAAGATAAGAAGAACAAGTATTGTAGTACAACTTGTAAATTTTCTCTTACTTTCATTTAGCCAAAAATTGAAGTTCTCATTTCTTTCTCACTCTAGAACTAAAACATAAATATCTATTTTAAAGAATATTATTAAGTGAAAGCTTGTAATATCTCTTAAAGAGATTGTGAGAAAAATCTTTCTTGAATTTTGTTAAAATATTAGTAGAGTTTGATGAATCTTATAAAGTTAAGTAGTGATTAAAATTCTAATAGAGATTGGTAAATCTTTTAAAGTTACTTGGTGATTAAAATCTTAATAGAGATTAGGAAGATCTTATGAAGGTATATGATTATGAAAATCTTAATATAGATTGGGAAAAATCTTGTTAAGTTAGGTGTTTGAGGTGGTTGAAAATTTGGTGGATACCTCAAGTGATACTTAGTAACTTGAGAAGAGATAAGTAAATCCAAAAGGCATTCCTTTTGAACCATTGAACCTTTATAAAAATTCTTGATGTTCTTTTTCTTTCTATATTCTTCTTTTTATATTTTTTTATGTTTTAAAATATCATTTTCTTAAGAAAAGAAGTTGCATGATTTTTTATCTATTTTAATTAAAGAAATTTTTTTAATCTGAAAAGAACTACAATTAAATTATTCTCAAATCTTATTGAATGATTTTATATTTTTGAAACTACATATTCATCAAAATTCTAAGAATTTTAATTACATGTCATGGTTTTATACTAAAATGTTATTACAAATTTTATTTGCCAATTTTTTTGTCAAAGTTAATTCACCTTCCCTTTTGACCTATAAGTTCTATCAATTGGTATCCGAGCTTAGTCTCACATTTTTAAAGTCCAACAACTTTGTAAGTTAAGATTTTGTAGGTAGTGGAGCTTTTTAACCAAAATTATGGATTGGAAGGACATTCTATAACTAGACCTCCATTCTTTAATAGTGTATGCTTATTGGAAGTTCAAAATGATGATCTACATTAAATCTACTAACATTGAAGTAGGGAAGGTTAATTGAGGAAGGCTATAAAGCATCTACAAAACTTAAAGGAGAAATAAAAATGCTCAAGTTCGAAAAGGAATAGATAGATATTGATTACAAAAGGAAGCTACACATGCTAAAACCATGTATGTTATTATGTGTGCTATAATATCTCATGAATTTAAAAGATCTTCAAATATAAATCTATAAAAGTCATAAAGGATAAACTTGAAGTGACTTATAAAGGCATAAACCAAGTAAAAGAAATTAGGAAAAATATGCTTGTACATGAATATGAAATATTCAAGCTGGAAGAAAATGAAAAGATAAAGTTTATATTTGAAAGGCTTTCAGCTCTTGTCAATGATTTTCATGCATTAGGAAGAATCATTACTAATAGAGAACTAGTGATAAAAATCTTGAGAACTTTTCCAAAAACATGGCAATCTAAGGTAGATGCCATATAAGAAGGAAATAATCTCTCCACACTTACTTATGATGAGTTAAAAAGAAAACTCTTGGCATATAAAAAAACATATAAGAAATATGATCAAGAAAAGAAAAGCAAAAAGAAAATAATAGCATTTAAAATACTCTTACAAAATGATAATGAAGAAAATGATGATCTTGATTAAAAAATAACAGAATAAAAAAATGAGTTAGCTTTTATGATAAAAAGATTTTTTAGAATATGCAAAAAAAATAGTTTTAAACCAAGATTACTTTAGAAAAAAGAGCAAAATAAATAAACAAGCAACTAACTTTTGGTTTGCTTTGATTGCAAAAGACTTGGACATAAGAAAAATGATTGTCCTAGATTAAAAATAAAGCCTTTGAAGAAATTAATCAAAAAGAAGGTTATGATTGTAATATAGGATGATAAAAATGTTTCATCCAAAGAAGGGCTTGAAGAAGAAATAGATGATATTGTCAACTATTACTTCTTGGTTAAAAGTGAAGAAAATGGTGAAGTAATAGACAATAAACTTGAATCTCTTTTGTCTTATGATAAATCAATGGAAGATTTTCACAAAGCTTTTCCCTCAAAAAAGAAAAATAAATTTTAAACTCATTTAAAAAAATCAAATTTTAATAAAAGTTTTAGAAGCTTTAAAACATGAAAATGAAGCTTTTAAAATTGGGATAAAAGAAAAATCAAATTTTAGAAAATAACTTTGATTTTATGACAAAATTAATTAAAAAATTAAAAAAGGAAAAAAAAGATTTGCTAAAGTAAAAAAACTTTAAAAAAAGAAAATCAAGTTTTAGAAAATAATATTAAAGTTATAAAAAATCATAAAATAAGATCCAAATTAAAATATCAATCTTCAAACTTTAAAATGAAAATTTTTCTTTAAAAAAGAAGATAAATACTTTAATAAATGATCTTACAAAATTTGTCAAAAGAAAGAATAATTTAGATACCTTTTTAGGGATTCAAAAATATTCCTTTAAAAAAAAGGATTATAATATTTTCACTTATATTATGACAAACATTATAATAATTTCTTTGTGAAAGCTTTTAATCCATCAAGCTTTTATGTAATATGTAATTATTGTGGAGATAAAGCATATATTGCCTCTTTGTGCTATTTAAGAAAAAGAATATTTATAAAGAAAAATTAAGATTAGATGCCTAAAGAAAAAAATGATAAAAAGAAAGCATTAACTAACCCTCAAGGACCTAAAAAGATTTGGGTACCTAAGAAAGATCAATCTTTGTTATAGGTGTGTTTAAAATTTACAGTAAAAAATGATGATTGATTTCTAAATAATGAATACTTAAGGAACATGATTGAAGATTGAAATAAATTCTTATCTCTTAGGCCCGTAAATGGAAGATTTGTCATACTCAGAGATAACACAATATGCAAAATCATTAGTATAAGTAAGATAAGTATGAGTTTACCTTTATTAATAATGTTAGTTTAATTAATGACTTTAGAAATAATCTTCTAAACATTAGCCAATTATGTGACAAAAGATACAAAGTGATTTTTGAATCCTCACATTATTTTATTCAAAATAAAAAGGAAAATAAAATTTGTTTTGTTAGAAAATGAGTTAATAATGATGAAAGTTGGCCATGACATAATAGATTTGGACATGTTAATATGCGTTTCATTTCAAACCTTTTAAAGAAATACTTAGTATTAGTTCTTCTAAAAATAGATTTTGAAAAAGACCATATATGTGACACATGTGAATAAGGTAAGCAAGTAAAATCATCTTTCTAATTTATAAATGTGGTTTCAACTTCAAGACTACTAGAACTCCTACATATGAATTTATCTGTTCCAACCAAAACATTAAGCTTAAGAGGAAAAAGGTATAATTTGATGTTTGTTGATGATTTCTTTAAATATACTTGGGTGTATTTTCTTGCACACAAAGATAATACTTTTAAAATATTTGAGAAATTTTACAAAAAATTTGAAAATAAAAAAGATGTTTGCACACCAATATTGGAAGTAACTATGGTAGAGAATTTAAAAATAAAAAATTTTAAAATTTTTATGATGAAAATAACATTAGTCATAACTCTTCTTATCTTAGAACTTTCTAACAAAATGGGGCTATAGAAAGAAATAATAGGACCTTATAAGATATAGCTAGAGTAATGCTCTATGAAAATAACTTGCAAAAATACTTTCGGGCTAAAGCTATTAATACATCTTGTTATATTTCAAATAAATGCTTATAAGACCTATTTTGATGAAAACTATATGTGAGTTATGAATAGGAAGAAAACCTAACATTGATTATTTTCATGCCTTTGAATGCTAATGTTTTATTTTAAATAATGGAAAAGATAACTTTATAGAATTTGACTCAAGGAACAATAAAGGAATTTCTATTGCGTATTCTAACACAAGCAAAGCACAAAGAGTCGATAAAAGAACCTTCATAATTGAAAAGGCTATGCATGTATTTTTTGATGAATTTAATGCATTTTTCTTAAGAAAGTAAGCCAATGATAAAGCTCAAGTAATCTTAAAAAAGAAAATATCAAAGGAACAAATCGAAACAACTAAAGAAAAATAGTTTGAGACTCTTCCTCCAAATGACTAAAGAGGTTGTTATCTTGAGCAAAATACTAAAAATAAGTAAGATGATTGCTATTTGAAATAGTATGATGGAATTAATGATAATCAAGTTGAGAAGTACTAACATACATCTCAAAGAGATAAAAGAAGTTTACTAAGAGAATAGAATAATCATTTAGCTATCCAAATAAATTTATCATTGGTGACCCATCTTAAAGTATGAGAATTAGATCCTTTTTTAAACATAAAACTAAGTTTTGGTTTCACATATAGAATTAAAAAATATATAAGATGCTCTCAATGATGAAAGTAAGGTTAAAGTTATGAAAGAAGAGTTACACCATTTTTAAAAAAATGAAGTATGGAAGCTTATACTATATTTTTCAAATTATCCAATCATTAGAACCAAATAAGTATTTAGAAATAAATTAGATGAATCAAATAAAGTGATAAAAAGCAAGGTTTGTGGCATAAGGGTACAATCAATAAAAAAATATTGATTATAATTAGACTTATGCACTTGTTACTAAACTCGAATATATAAGAATGCTACTATCTTTTACATACTTAAAAAATTTCAAACTTTATTAAAAAGATGTGAAAAGTTCTTTTATAAATGGTTTCCTAAATGAAGAAGTCTATGTAAAATAACCTCTTAGATATGAAAATGAAAAAAAAATGATTAATCATATTTTCAAACTTACCAGGGCCCATTATGGTTTAAAACAAACTCTAAGAGCTTTATATGAAAGGCTTAGTATATTTCTTGCTAAAAATAGTTTTATAAAAGGTAAAGTTGATATAATTCTTCTCATTAAAACCATTAAGTATGATATACTAATTATTCAAATTTATATTGATGACATTATTTTTGGATCTACTAATGACATTTTATGTAAGGAATTTTCAAATCTAATAAAAGATGAATTTGAAATGAGCATGATCAAAGAACTCACATTTTTCCTTAGACTTCAAGTAAAACAAACAAAAGAAGAAATATTCATAAATCAAGCAAAACATACAAGTGAGCTCGTAAAGAAATTTAGGATGGAAAATGCAAAAGCTATTAGCACCTATATGAATCCATCTACAAAACTGGACAAAAATAAAAATGGTAAGCCAGTTAATGAAAAGTACTATAGAGGTATAATTGGTCACTTCTTCATTTAACTATAAGTAGATTAGATATTATGTTCAACATTTCTATATATGTTAGATTCCAATTAAATCCTAAAGAATATCATTTATGTGTTGTTAAAAGAATTTTTAAATATGTACTAAGAACTAATAACTAAGAACTATAGGCTTTAGTATTCTAAGGATAGTTCCTTAGACCTAGTTGGATATTTAAATGTTGATTTTACAAGCTGTAAGTTAGATAGAAAAAGAACTAATGGAGCATGTTAATTTTTAGGACAAAGAATTGTATCATAGCGTAGGAAAAAGCAAGCTTTAGTTGTATTATCAATAGTTGAGGTAGAATATATGGCAATTAGAAGCTGTCAAACATAAATTCCATGGGTGAAAAGATAGCTTAAAGATTATGGTTTGAATTCTCCTTTATCCTATTTTTTTATGATAATAAAAGTGCAATAAATCTAATAAAAAATTCTATTCAACATTTAAGGATAAAACACATTGAAATTAAACATAATTTTATAAGTGATCATATGCTTAAAGGAGATGTCCTACTTGAATTTACTAATAGTGAAAATCAATTAGCAGATATCTTTACAAAAGCCTTTCATGAAAATAAATTTTGTTACATTAGAAAAGAACTTGATATCATTAGTATTGAATAGATTTAGATTGCTCCATGTACAATTTATTTGCTATTATACACCTATATGGCATTACATGTATTTTTCTTTTTAGAAATGGGACTAGAATTATTAAGGAATAATAATAGGGTTGCAAGATAGCAAACTCATTACTATCTTAAGCTTTTAGAAGGGTTGGAATAATTAAAATTCAAAAACTTGATTTTTTTAATTGTGTATAAATATTGCTTGGGCACCAAAAGGATATTCCCATTAAACTTACTATTATATGTCTTATCATTTTGTACTTGAAAATGCTTTTATCTTCTTACTAAATAAAGTTAACATTTTTAATCCTAATTAAAGTATAATTTAATCCCTTAAATCATTTATAAACCACTAACTACTCTAGTAGGAATGATTCAATTTGATCCTAAGATATACTTTATGAATTTGTCTTATATGAAGAAAATGGATTTTTAATTTGTCTTACTAACACTATAACGTTCTTGAAGCTTAAAAGCTAGCCTACATTCCTTGTTATTTCAAAAAACTTAGAACCAATTCAATTCTTGGCCTTCTAATGCTAGAACTCGTGATCCTCTAGCCTAGAAATATTAAACCTTTATGATTAAAACTAATAATCCATTTAACTTCAAACTAGAGATTTTGTTTTTCACTTAATATCCCTTACAGTACCACCTTTGTTTTTCAAAAAACCCATATCTTATTATCTCCAAAATGACATAATAAAAAACTTTAATTGAATGGATTTCAAGGATGAGTTTGTCACTAACAAATATGAAAATAACTTCGAAAAGAGAAGATTTGTTAAACCCAAAAAGGTAGATGTTCCATCTTTAGAAAATAAAGGTATAAAATGCTTCAAATGATTAAAATAGATACAATAGGAAGATTTCTTGGAAATGGATGAATTAGTATATGAAAAGCACACAAAGCTTTTCTACATGGATGTGAAATCTTCAAGGGATGATGAGGGTCTAGTTATTTTTATCAATGAAGAAGAATAAAAAGTGAGCTTGGGATTTATGGTCAATTGATTAGTTAGGGGAGCCTTTTCTATATTGTAATTTTCTAGTTTTTAAACCCGTTTATTAATGTTAAAGCTGTTATTATTCTTGATGATCCTACTTAGGTTCACTTTAGCTTCTTCACTTAGTCTTATATGGATACCTATTGCTGAAGTAATTAATATTAGAGAAAGAAGGTAAGGATTAGTAGAAAGGAATTTGAAAAGAAAAGTGATAAAAGAAAAGGAAAAAATGAAAGAAAATCAAGAGAGATAGAAACAAGAGAAATGAAAAAAGCTACTAAAACTCTAAAGACCATGAAATTTGGAAATAGTAGTGGAAAGGATAAAAACAAGCAAAAAGAAATTAAAAGAGAAAGAAGGAGATCAAGTAGAGTTAGGAAAGTTAGAAAATTTCAAAACTACATGAGGTTAAACTAAGAAAGCCGAAGGTAAAAAAAGTAATTAAGCTAGAATTAAGTAATTTATCTTTTGAGGAATTGGTAAAAATAATTCATATTGAATCTAAAATTGAAACTGTAGATGAGGATTATAGACATAAAGGTAGAAATAATCATGTAAAGGAAAAAATGGTTGAAAGAAAAGATTTGAAAATTAAAAGAAAAACTTAATATAATAGATGAGCAGAAAAAAGAAGAATAAAATAAAGAAGATAAGGAAGAAGAAATAGAAGAAGACAAGAAAGAAAAGGAGGAAGAAGAAGAACAAGCTACTAAAATAGAACATTAGGTGAATAAAGTATGGCATGAACATTTAATAGATATAAAAGAAAAGGAAGAATTAGAAAAAATTGATGTGATGGCTAATAATGAAAATTTGGATGAAGAAGAACCTTTAGAAGACTCCCTACATGAGAGACTAGAAGTAAATGAAAATCCACAACAAGCAAGTCAATCTAAAAATGTAGATATTCAAATTGAAACATAAGAAGATATTATACTAGAATCTGAAAGTAGTAGTAGTTCATTTTAAAGTTTTCTTGGCCTACAGCCCTTGTAATTGTGCTTTAATTACTGAACTTCTCATGTTCCACTATCATTTGAAGATCTTTTTGTATTTACTAACTTAGCTAAGTTGTATTTCAAAAAAATGGGTAGACCTTAAACACCTATCTAACGGACTGAGTTCAATGCAACTTAAGATAATGGACCATTTAGGTAGAACAACCCACCTAACCTACCTTAGCTTTGCCCTATACTAAAAAATCATAACCATTTTTGAACATATATCTAATATATTTGACAAACCTACCTAGGCAACTCTACTTTTAATCACATCTACTACCAACATCCTTACTCCACCACAATCTCATCACTCTAACATTTTTTGATCCACCATCTTTTAATCCTTCTATTTTTTTTGGGCTGATCTTATGGTCTATTAAGCATGCTTGCCAACTATGCCCTATCTTCCACTTGTGCTAGATTAAGCGGGTCCCTCCAATTCCAAGCTCAATGATGAAGCTAGACTTGATAAGTTTGAAAGAGATGCCATCAAACTTTCCGATAAAGTTGTTAATGGTTTTCAAGACTTACAGAGAGTCATAGATCTACTACTTTTTCAGATGAAACTTTCTAAAAAGCCTTAGATAGTTTAGTTTACTATTAAGCCTGGGTATATGCATTATAATTTTATAGTACTTTTATCTTTGCATATGCATCTAAGACTATTAAGATAATTTACTTTTATTGGTAGTTTTAGTTAGGATGTTACATGTTTAATGCATAAGAAGATATTAAACATGTAGCAAGCGGGACTTTGTCTTTTTGAACAGAGGACTCGTACAGATAAATGATGCAAATCAAGTTTTGGTGAGAGAAATGATCAGGGCTCCTCAGACCACAAAGTCCCAAAGCAGGATGGATTCTTCTGTCCGATAGGGTAGAGGATCCTAGTTGTAATAACGGGTAGGCTAAGGTCCCAATTGTTGTCCACATGGGTCAAATTCTACTTTATTTCATGGCTTTCAAAATTGAGTATTGTGTTAATTTTAAAATTATTATATCAAAATTATTTGATTATATTTATTAAAAAATAAATAATTATAAATAAATAATTTAATCTAATAATTTTAAAATTTATTATATTATTTTAAATTTTAAAAATACAGTAACAAATACTTTGATATGTTTTGGCCTTTATTACATAAAATCTAAATTCTTTACTTTTTTTATCATTTTTAAATGGTAAAATCATAATTTTTTTTAAACATATTAATTTTTTATTGAAATTTATAACTTCGGATAAAAAAATTTATATTTATCTTTCTTTAAAAGTTAACGCCCTCTTATTTCCGAGTACGTATGTACAGAGAATCTCATCATATGTGTCATCATTCATAGCAAGATTCAAAATTTCATGATATACAACTCATTTGGATGCCGTGATGGTTCGATTTCTTAAAAGTATTTTCATGATATAATCAATGACAACATTATTTTATTTTATACTAATTAAAATGTTCAAATTAATTAAAATGTTCAAATTAATTATTTAGATATAAAAGGGCTTTAAGTACACCTTTACAATTAAAGATATAATTCTATATATCATTTTATTTATATTTTTATTGACTTAAGTATCGAAATATACATGATCATTTTCCGCCATAAACTCCTAATTATTTATTTCATGTGCAGACTGTTTGATTAACCAAATTCAAAATTATCAATTGTGATAGTTGTATGTTATCGATAGCATATTATTTTAATCTTTTATTTGTGTTGGGAAATTGGTGATGATTACCAAAATGGAGGTTATGCTTTAAAATTAATTAGCGGTAGCATAATTTTTTTTTTAAGTGTTATTGCAGTCTTTCCTGTAATTTCCTAAGCTCTGTTTAATAGAAAACAGGGGAAAAAAGGAGAAAGGGTACGTACCAAGATTCCTTTGAGGTTGATAATTGTGGTTTTAGCCTTTTTGTTGTGATGGAGAATAGTGTGTGCAAGTTGAGGCACATAATGGCCAGCATAGCTTTCCCCAGCAATATAGAAATTCCTATTCTTGTATTCTGGAAATCTCTCCAACCAATTCACCAAAAATACATAATTATCTGCTGCTGTTTTCCTATCCCCACTTGTAACATAATCCGATGACTTGTTCGAGTATGAAAACCCTACTCCGGCTGGAGACTCGAGAAACAAAACATTCACAGCTTCAAAAATGAAACAAAAAATTGGCAAAAAAAATTTAAAAATAAAACAATTTTTATTAGAAAATAATAAATCAATTTGAGATACCATAGTTCCATGAATATCTATTTTCATATAGTGTTCTTCCGTCACTGTGCACGCGAAAGGGTCCCAGTTCTTGCATCGCTCCGTAGCCAAGAGATGAACATCCAGGGCCTAGAAAAGGAAATGAAATAACCTTCTTTTTTTCAATAGTATGAAAGACAAGTTACTTAACAAATATGAGGTTTTAGAATCAATTCAATTCAATTACTTACGAAATTATTTTTAATAAAATAATTATTTTCTTTATATTAATAGTTATGTGTACACATAATTTAGCACTATGTTGTTTGAGTCAAAACCCCCTACCATCCCAACAAGCACAAGTGATTAAAAATGTTTTTTAAGTTCATTTTTATTGTGAGTTTATGCAGGTAAGTTCACAAATTTCTATAAACTTAATTTTTCATTAGCACTCTTTAATAGATTTGGAGATTTTTTTTAATTCAATATGATTTCTAATTTAATATGTAATAATTTAATATGATTTTTTTAAACTTATTCAATTAACCTATTATACAAAATAAGGAAATAATTAATAAATTATAATTTATGAAAAAATGAATATTTTTTAATTTATTTTAATTTAATATCTTTTTGAAAGTATCTTTTTCTATGTTTAAAATTCAATCTTTAATTCTTATATATATATTTTTAATTATTTAATTATTTAATTATTTTTAACAATAAAAAAAATACAGGCTACTCGCTGATCTCGGTGAGTTCTCGCGATCCTTGCCAATTTTGTTCGTTGAGAACACGGGCTTTGGCTTATCCCACAGTTCCCACTTCGTTCCATAGGTCTACAAGCGGCCGGGTACGTGCAAACAAGTTGCCGGAAGAAGGTCTTCGTAGTGTAAGGCTTATTCCTTGTTTGTTTTGAAAAGAATATAAAAAGTTAATTAAATAATCCAACAAATATCTATTAAATAATGATAGTGGTTAGACTAATATCCATATTTAAATCGATCTGTCCCTCCAAACAGTTTTCATGCATGGAAAGTTGCAATAGGCATGCTGGAAAGTCCTCTAGAAGAGTGAATGATGGGATTTGACACCTGATCTATCCCCTAAAACGATGACTTAATACCGAATTGAAATATGGATTTTATTTGTTACAAATATAGCTAATAAATTAATTAAAAGTTGATGAGTTAACTACTAACTATTAGGTGAAAGTTAATTAGTTAAATGATTGTATTAAAAGTTTTTAATAAAATTAATTATTGAATTAATGAAAAATATAAAATAATATAAAAATATATTAATAAAAATAGATATACAAAATAAATTAATTCATATGTATTTGAAGTTCAAATTATATTGGTGTAAGAAAGATATTCATACAATTATTTTAAATTTTTATCAGTTATATTTTATAATATTATATATTTATTTACTTATTTATTATTTTATTTATTACTTAAGAAGAATATAATTATTTAATATTTAATTATATATTTTAATACATCATATATTTATTTATATTAATTTAATAAGTGTAGGCCATGTATTTATTTACATAAACAAGGAATAAACGAACAATTAACTAAAAGAAGAAGATAAATTTGAAAAATATTGATAAGTTATAATAAAAAGAAGAGAATAAATTTGGAAAAAAATTAATAATTTATAAGATATAGGTAGTTAATTATTTTATGAAATTTATTAAATCATATTTTTTTCATGAGCTAATGCATCAATTTAACACCTCTCTTTTGAGATATAGCTTTTAAATTGTTAATAAATTATAAATTAATGCACTTGCTACATCGAACATACTCATAAGTTAATCTAAAAAATGAGTACTACAATTAATATAATTATAAATCATTAATGAAGGAAATATCCATTAATTAATATAATTTTGTTAGATTAAAATAATCTTTTATACGAAATTTTGCTGAAACACGAGAATAAAATCTCATTCAAATAAGATAAAATTTATAATATTACCTCCATTGAGCCAAAGAAGAAGAGGCAACGTATCCTTAGACTGCTGACCTTCAACAAAATAGTAATAGAACGCCCGCCCCGCCGTCTTGTCCACAGTGACGTAGCCACCGTACTGAGAAAACTTTACATTTGGCTGCCCAGGCAACTTCCCAATCTTATCTTTCTCCTTCAACCCCTCTTGAGAAGAAACTATATTTTCAATATTCTCAAATTCTTCCACCTCAAATAGGCTCTGGCCGCCTCCGGCGCTTGCCGGCCGGAACTCGTAGCCAAGGCCCCGCTCCTTCATCCTTCCATGGATTTCAGCCGCGAAGAAAGAAAGAAATACCAGAAATGATAAATGAAGGTAGCAAGTAGTTTCATTGCCCATAATATGTTTTAAAGAAAGTGGCAAAGAGAAGAGGTATGTATGCAGTGATGTATCTAGGAGGCCACACACGCACTATATATATATAATTTGCGGAAACCAAGAAGGGTAAGATTGGATGATATGATATTTTATATGCATTTTAAATTTCGATATTTTTTAAGGTGTGGACCTAACTCACACGTAACTGTTCGTTTCTTGGCTGCTAATCATGTTATGCAATGTGAAGTGGTGCTTCAGATCGATTCTTTCACTTGAGTAACAGTGTAATAATGCTGTATTGCTATGGAAAAAACAATTTCCCAATCTAATATGTAATACTATTTAAAAACTATTTTTTATTATAATATTATTTAAAAAAATTAAATTAGGGGGCCTTATTTTGTTTGAAGGGTAAGGGTGGCGTTAGGTAAAGCAACGCTACCCTTCAAGCAAAATAAAGTCAACCTTTTTTTTTTCTGTTACAAATACCATATATACGTTGAAAATAAAATTCAAGATTAAATTTCGAATGCATATCAAAAGCTATTATTAAGTATAAGATGATAAAGGTAAATTTATAAAACTCAATCTATAGGTATAAATAATTTAAAATTTAATTTTAAATCTTATTTTAAATACATATAATATTTTTTTATTATTCTCTGAAACTTTATATATGAACAGTATTTTATGAGTAGAGTTACTAAAGGTAACACTACCCAATTCACCTTCATTGCATGAAAAGTCATGCAATGAATAGTGGTGGAGTTACTTGGGGTAACTTCACCCAATTCAGGTGGTGTTACAGCAAGTAACTCCATCACTTTTAGCAGTGTGTCAATTTTTTATCGTGTATTTTATTATTTTCAGTGTGTTGTTATTCAGGGTTGAGAAGAAGATGACATTACTGATATTAATGTCATCATTTGGGTGCTGTGTAACTGTTTTCATTGTAGTAACACCATTACTTTTGGATAGAATTTTTGGAATCTGTGAAAAGAAAGTAAGAAGAAAAAATTACTTAACCAACCGTTATTCAGATTTGATGAGTCGGAATTCAACATCTTCCTACTTCATCTTCATTCTATATATTCAGCTAGATGCATAAATGCAATTTTGACTAAATTTCAATATTTTCCTATTCCATTTTATTTTATATATATATATTCACTCTGATGCATATTTATGAAATTACTTTAATACAAAAATATTAATAATGTTACATGATTTTTTTTCAACTTAGTTTTTAACATTTCCTAAAATTAAGAAAAAATGTCATATTCCTTGAAATTTTTAGATGATGTTTTGTATTCACTCCATTTCTTTTCAAGTATTTTATTATATTGGTTATCTATAGTTTAATTAGTTAGGTTCAATGTTTTATATTTTGTGTTTTATAAGTTTTAATTTCTAATATTATGTTAAGAAATTTTTATTATATTGAACTTATGAAATGAATATAAAAAAATTAGTTAGGATTTTACCAACTTGTGAAACTTATAATAATATGTATTTGTTTATTATTAATTTATGAGAATTATTCTTGTGTTAAACATTTATTTAATAAATAAAAATTATTTTATTATGTACTTTATTATTTTCAGTCCGTTGTTGTTTAGGGTTGAAAAGATGACATTATTGATATTAATGTCACCATTTGTGTACTGTTTCATCGTAGCAACACCATTGCTTTTGGATAGAATCTTTGGAATTTGTGAAAAGAAAGTAAAGACGAAAAAATTACTTAACCATCTGTTATTCAGATTTAATGAATCGAAATTCAACATCTTCCTACTTCTCCCATTATATAGCAGAGAATGGAAGCTGGGATGCTCAATTGCTTGCAAATTTTTTCAGCAAGGAAGTTCAATTAACGACTCTCTCTGTTTTAGTGTCAACAGATCAGACTATTAGTGATAAACTTGCTTGGAATGCTTCTCCAGATGGTCAGTGTAATTCAGCCAATACCTATGCTATCATTGAAGTGTATACAAGTAAAAAATCAAATGTTGATCTGGTTGTTGATGAGGAATAGTTGAAAAACAAAACACTTTCTAGCAGATAGAGGTCTGAATATTAATACTAGTTGTAGCTTTTGTAGATAGTATGAAGAAATTCGAGAACACCTATTTAGGGACTGCAACTTCGTCGAAGTGGTTTGGAATAAACTAAAGTTCCCATCGGAGACTCCTCAGTTTTTTAGTATGAATTTCCATAGTTGGCTAAATAAGAATGCTAAATGTCTTCAACTGAATTATGGAAGCTTGCCTTTGAACCTAATTTTCTGCACATCTTCATGGTGTATATGAACAGAAAGAAACAATTTACCTTTTAAAACTAGTGTTAATAGTATGACTTCTTTGAAGCAGCTTCCAAGGAAAATTTTAGAGAGATCAGCAAAAACTTTTGTTGCTTTAGGAGGAACACATTCTAGACCAATCAAGAGAACTAAGATGGTTTTAATCAAATGGAATCCTCCTCCACAAAGCTGGTTCACCCTTAATGTAGATGGAGTTGTTAGTAGTAAATCTAAATCAGCTAGTGTATGGGGTCTTATTAGAGATCATAATGGTAATTGAATTGCAGGTTTCTATAAAGGAGTTGGGTAAGTTACTAGTGTGATGGTTGAAATCTAGGCCTTGTTGGAAGGACTTAGACTAGTAAGAAGTTTTCATATTTCTCACTTGCATATTCAAATAGATGCTAAAATAGTTGTTCATTTCCTTCAGCATAATATTCAAGAGAATGCGGTAGCTAATAACTTGTTAAATGAGTGCAAGAGACTTTTGGAGGCAATCCCACATAGTAGGATGGATCATATACTTAGGAAAAACAACCAAAGCGTTGATTATTTAGTTAGGAAAGGCAAGAAAGAACAACCTCTCCTTACCCTCTTTTGTAGTCCCCTTGAGGATGTTTTAGACTATCTTAAACAAGATGTAGCTTTGATTTCTTTTCCTAAATTCCAAGTATGTAATGTAAACTCTATTTAAAAAATATTTTCCTACTTCATCATCATCTTTATTCTATATGTTCAACTAGTTGCATAAATGCAATTTTGACTTTATTTCAATATTTTCCTATTCCATTTTCTTATACATACATACATACATACATACATATATATATATATATATATATATATATATATATATATATATATATATATATATATATATTCACCTTGATGTATGAATACAAATTCTTGCAAGAAATTTTTGAATGTTTTTAATATTTTTACTATTAAAGGTAATTTATAAAATTACTTTAATACAAAAATATTAATAATGCTATATATTTTTTCAACTTAGTTTTTAATATTTCCTAAAATTGAGAAAAAATTGTCATATTCCTTGAAATTTTTAGAAGATCTTTTGTATTTACTCCATTTCTTTTCAAGTTATTTATTATATTTGTTATTTGTAGTTTAATTTATTTATGTTCCATGTTTTATGTTTTGTGTTTTATAAGTTGTAATTTTTAATATTATGTTAGGAAATTTTTATTATATTGAACTTATGAAATGAATATAAAATAATTAGTTAGGATTTTACCAACTTGTGAAACTTATACATAATATATATTTGTTTATTATTAAATTATGAGAATTATTCTTGTGTTAAACATTTATTTAATAAATAAAAATTATTAGATAGATAATTTTGTTTTTAATTTTTTGATTTGTTAGTTAACAATATTGATTAGATATAAACTATGAAAATACAAGATGAAATAACTATTGGGAATGAGCTTATAAAAGTAGTTAATTTTTGTGAGTTATTTTATTTTAATAGAAATAATTATAAATATTTTCTAAATACTTATTTTGCATAAAAATTAAATAAAAGTCTTGTACAATATGTACTCATGTGATCATAATATGGATTCATAGAAGATATGAGTAATAGTTATTAACGATTAAAAAATGTTATTCATAGTGTATTAATAAAATTGGACATTTTATTAATGCTATTGTAAATTTTGAAATATTTGACTTATCTTGATCATATAAAGTTTATAGATATACTAGGTATATCATATAAGATTACAAATAAAATTTATATGACTATTATCAAGATAAATAAAATTTCATAGGAATTAATTTGTTTTACCATTACAAAAAAAACCCTTATTTAGTGATGAATTTTGAAATGATTTTTCCATTGGTAAAGGGAATATAAGGAGTCATCCTTACTTTTTGTATTTACCAATGGAATTTTAATCTTGTTGTTAATTTCATTGTTAAAAGTGAATACTTCTGAACTTTGTAAAGCTTCATTCATTGCTAATTTTATTTGTAAATTTTACTTATGGATTTAACGATGGACAATGAAATTAGGGTTTTAAATTACCCTTAGATGTATTGATGAAATTAAAGATGAAATTTTATATGAAAATTTGAAATTTTATTTGGCAATGAAAAATTTAATTTTAAAATTAATAATAGATTTACCAATGGATTTATCCATAATTCCATTAGTAATTTGAATGAATTGTTTCATTAAAGGGTTTTAGCAATAAAAAAATTCATTACTAAATTTCTTATATATAGGTTCGCACAGCCATATGTTAGATTTTCTATTATGAACCTACTAATTCAATAATAAAATAAGATGTGAAAGAGATTAACCCAATGTTAAACTAATTAACTATTTTAGGCTCAGTGATAATCTAATCTAACTAATGTAGTAATATGTAGTTTTCGGTGATGGGTCGATCCAATAATATTATTAATATATAAGTAAGGGTTGGTATTTCTAAACCCTATGGTTGATTCTAAACACTCCCATCGATGTCAAAAAATCTCCCTAATCAAGTTCTCGTTTAGCATTGATAAGAGCAACAAATCTTTATTGGAGTTTATAATTAAGACTGATCGTGAATAGTTCATGATTTGTAATAAATCTTGATTCCATATTCATCTCATAATGGATTCATCATATAATAATAAATTATTTTTATCCATATTTAATATTATTTTTTCACAAGATTCAATTAGGATTATTATTTTATAAAATTTTAATTTTTAGCAATTTATATCAGAGCTGGTGAATTATGTGAATTGTATATATTATTACATATATTTAGGAATCAAATTTTATCTTTTGAATTATATTATATTTTGTGATGAATTATCTTAAATGAAAATGGCTATGAATTTAAAAGTTAATTCATAATGCTCATATTATTTATATTATGCTTATATATGTATATATATGTATATATACATATATATGTATATATACATATATATATATATACATATATATATATATACATATATATATACATATATATATATATATATATATATATATATGCTTAGTAACCATATATATTTATTTTGGTTAAACTTTTGTCTAGTATATATATATTTTGTCTAGTGTGAAACCGCATATGTACAAATCATTGTAACAATATATGAATATAATTTTGTCCAATAAGTTTTTATTTTAGGAAATTTATAGTAATTTCAAAATTAGAAGTTTAATTTTTCAAATCATTCCTTCTGAATATATTTTCTATTTTAATTATTTTTATCATTAAGGAAAATATATTTTGGCATTTGTAAGTGTTTAAATACAAAGTTTTTAAAGGGAAAGCAATTAAAACTTTATGGTTGAATTCCAAAAAATTTTCAATTATTAAAACTAATTTTAAATGCAACTTTTTTAGAAAATTTCGGTATTAAAAGCATTAAAATGCATTACGACATTATTATGTGTGTGTGTGTGTGTGTGTGTGTGTGTGTGTGTGTGTGTGTGTATAAATACATCTAAAATGCAATTTTTTGGCTCTACTTTTCGAGTTATTTTAATTTTTGCTATTTTCTAAATCTTTTGAAATTAAAAATATTTTAATTATTTTTACCTATTTAATTTGGATAGCTAAATAATTTTATTTTGATTTGAAAATTTTACTATAAGATTATTGCATTTTGGGTTTTCACATATATTATGTGAAATTTTTAGGCATTGCTTGGTCTGTTAATTATTTTTCTATGTATATATATGTATAGAAAAATAATTTTAAAAATAGTTTAGGCTTATATTATATCATAAAATTTTATGTAATTATGAGCTTACCTTTCGTGGATGCAATTGCATAAAATTTTGTTCATTTTTAATAAAATGATAGTTAGATTAAGGACAATATCATATTAATAATATTTTAATACTCTATTGGTATAATATTATTGATATGATTTATTGGTGATAACATAAGTGTAGGAATGAGTATTATGTTTCTAAAATTTTTATCACCCTATCAGTGTTAACATTTTCAGAATATGATATTTAATCCTTGTATTATATTATAGAGTCTTTAACACCCAATCAATATTGCGTCTTATAGTGTAATAGTAGGAGTATTATGTTTCTAAATTTTTAATACCCTATCAGTATATGTGATTTGTTGGTGATAACATAGGTATAGAAATTAGTATAATGTTTCTAAAATTTTCATCATCCTATTAGTATTAAAATTTTATGAATATAATATTTAATCTTTGTATTATATTATAGGGTCTTTAATGCCCCATCAATATTAAGTCTTATAGTGTAATAGTAGAAGTAGTTAAATAACTAAATACACATATATGCAAATGCTAGAGATCAAACTCTAAATATAGTAGAAGATACAAAACCTTCAAGAAATATGGAGTATATTATATCTCAAAAGTGATATTTAAAATTTTATTAATTTCAATGCCTTAATGCATTTATTTTAAATGAAAAGGATAAAAGAATTATATGTATTTGGTAAATGTTTAGTTCCAAATCCTTTTTCCTTTCAAAGTTTCGAGGTACCAAAATGATATTAATGATAATATTCAAATTATATTTATTTAGCTACAGTGTTAATTCAAAACTCATTTAAATAATTTTTATAGGGATTTTTCCACCAAGTTGAAAATACTTTTAATAATTATAAGTGTGAATATTTATTAAAATAAATGCTTGTAATTAGTTAATTATTTCTAAAAGTTTTAGAATCTTAAAATATTTATTTTTTAGGGTTTCAAATGTATCGGTCATTATAAAAATATTAGGGGAAGATGGAGAATATGTGGGCTAAGATTTTAAAGATAAGAGTTTTATGAAAATAAGTTTTTTAAAATAGATATATGGCTAGGATTGAATCTAATGTAAAGTGAAAGGGTGAGAATTAGTAAAAGGTAAGCCTACAATGAGTGAGAAGCATCAAATCAAAGCTTAAAGCTCCTTTATTCTTATCTCTCTCTCTTTCACTGTTTTCCTTATTGGTTCTCTCTCTTTCCTTTTCCCTTTCTCTTTTTTTTCTTAGCCTTTGCCTTCTCTCTTTTGACCTTAGATTTTTTTGCTATTGTGTGCCATTGTTAGAATATGACTAGGCTGCCTTCTCCCCTCCTTCCTTTTTTGCATATTAACGACAGCTTATAAGGTGGCAAAATGTGAGAGATCAACTAAGTTCCTCCTGTTGCCACCTTTTTCCACCATGAGCCATTCTCCAATAAGTGTTTTTCCTTCCGTTAAGCAGCATTGGCGCGACCATAAAAGCTATAGATCAGGTTGGGAGTAACGGCTATACACATTGTTGAATCCTTGTATTTCTTGATTAAGTGAGGTGGTTTCCAATGTCAGGGAGCTGTGGATGACCTCTTAGGAAAGAGGTAAGCCACTTGAGACATTGAAATCTCTATATTTTACTAGATTCAAATGAGAACAAAGAAATCCATTTATGTATATTTTGGAATATTTGATGATGACTTTGTAAAAATAGGTTTTTTCATGCTATAGGATATTACAAGGATAAGATTAGGATATCCTTAGAGCATTTCCTTTTAACATTTTAAATGATTCATGCATAATTCAAGAAACCCTTAAAAATGTGAAAATGTGAATGGGTGATTTATTAGGGATGGCGCTTAAATGTTAGGAACTAAATGTATAACTTTATAAAATGATGTGAATGAAATGTTTTCATAGCATAAAATTTTAATAATTCAATTATCTTATGTCAGATTTAGAAAAATCCTATTTTCCCATCTTATTTTAATTAACTAATATAGAACTAATGAAATAAGGATTTGATGCCTAGAATGTTAAACTAGTACACTTATAGTATCTCAATATCATAAAAAACAAATATTTTTTATGTTCAAAGTTTGATTCAAGTAAATTCTTAAAATATGATATTTGATTTCTTTAAAATAAAGTTGCAATTATTAGGAACCAAGAGTATAGTTTTATAATATAATATGATTAAGGCCTCCTTAGAGCATAAAACTTTAATATTTTAATTATTTTATACTTGACTTGAAAAGTCTTCATTTATGAAAATCTCCAATTTCTATACAATAATTTGGAAAAATAAGAAAGTAATGATATATAATAATAGAGTGGTGTGAATAGAGCCTTTTAAGAGCATATATTCTAATATTTTACTTGTATAGACTCAATTAAAAAAATCACTATACAAAAGTATATTTTGATTTTAAAAGCTAATATTAAAAAAAATAAGAAGTCGATGATCTAGAGTATTATTATGCTATGATTTGAACTTGAAGTTATAATGTTTGCAAATAAAATAAATAACACCCTTATATTTATAATTTATCATTATAAATGGTGAAATAGGAAGAAAGTGAAAGATCACTATGGATGTCTTAGAGTTTCTAAGAGTGGGTATGTATCATCAAGTAAGTAGATATCATTCCTAAATAAACATCTTAATATTATTTTGTTTAAATGGCATGTTTATAATCTTTCTTACAAATGATATGGATCATATATATTTATCCACCCATGAATCCTTAAAAGTATAATTATATATTATGAATTATCATTAAATTACCCTTATGGCCATGTATGAGTGATATGAAAATGATATTTGTGATAAGGCAGTGATTATTGATTTGGGTTAATGTTGATTGACCATGCTTAGAAGGTGTGGTGGTGTTATCATCAATTATTAATTGATTATGATTGGATTGCAATGATAAATGATATAACTATATTGTTAATAGAATTACATTGTTATGTGTATGTTGGAAATGTATTGAAAAATATAGTGCAAACCATTTTATGATATGGATGAATGTTTATGGCCCTACAAGAGGGCATGGTAGCACTATTAAATATTGCTATGAATTTTGATATTGATCTTTGGTGATAAATTATTAATTTTATGTTGTGAATGAATTGTAATTATGATGTGTAGAGCTAGTGCTTTGAGATTATATTGTGAATTATGCAAAAAATAGCATTAGAATTTTTTAGCATTAGAATTGTGAAATGTGATGGAGGAAATGATGCAAATACTTGATAGGAAATTCATAGTAATAAGGTGGATAAGGTATAAAGTTAGCTTAGGAAGAATAAAGATAGAAAGCTTATGAAGTGTATAAGGCTGACCTGAGAGCTAAAAGATAGATGCATGTATATTTATTATAAACTATTATATATTGTGATGTGACATTGAAATTTACTTGTTTTTTAATACTTCTGTTTGATATGATTTTGATGACTTGGTTATGATTGAGCCTTGTTAGTTACTTGAAAATTTGATGAATTCCCAAAATGGATTACATGCCAAATTGTAATTGTATTATGTAAATTAAATGGTTAAGACTATTATGAATTTTGATATGAAATAGGAAATTCAAGTTGTGTACAAGTAAATACATCATCTTGAGAATTGGTATCAAGGTTAAAAAAAATCTAGGAATTGAATTTGCAGTTGTTTTCTATTTTAATACTTATTTAGCATATAATCATTTTATATGATTAATTTCAAGTATGGTTGTGATAGATATATATTCATTGACTTCTCATAACATATTCATTTTTATTTTCAATATTTGCAAGTTAAAATGAATGCATTCAAATTTCATTGCGTTTATGTAGAATAAAAAATTACCTTGTTAAGGAATTGACAATTGGATTAGGAGATTGGATTGTCTATGTAAATAAATATAATGGAAAGTATATTTTATGTGTACTTTGTGTTACTGTCAAATCTAAAAACTTGTAGGTTGCATGATTTAAGGCGTGTGACTTTTAAAAAGTATCTAAAAACAAGGACAATTTTATCTGTTTTGTAGTAGAATTTATCATGAATTTTAGGTCACCACAAAAATAGAGATATCTTTATTAGGTAGAATTAGTGTAAACAGTTTAATGTTGGTGGAAATTAGGTAGCAAGATCTACATTGATCATGATTAGATTCAGGTCATAACATGGTGTTACTTGAGTTAAAAAAAATCTAGAATAAAAAATTACCTTGTTAAGGAATTGACAATTGGATTAGGAGATTGGATTGTCTATGTAAATAAATATAATGGAAAGTATATTTTATATGATTAATTTCAAGTATGGTTGTGATAGATATATATTCATTGACTTCTCATAACATATTCATTTTTATTTTCAATATTTGCAAGTTAAAATGAATGCATTCGAATTTTGTTGCATTTATGTAGAATAAAAAATTGCCTTGTTAAGGAATTGACAATTGGATTAGGAGATTGGATTGTCTATGTAAATAAATATAATGGAAAGTATATTTTATATGATTAATTTCAAGTATGGTTGTGATAGATATATATTCATTGACTTCTCATAACATATTCATTTTTATTTTCAATATTTGCAAGTTAAAATGAATGCATTCGAATTTCATTGCGTTTATGTAGAATAAAAAATCACCTTGTTAAGGAATTGACAATTGGATTAGGAGATTGGATTGTCTATGTAAATAAATACAATGGAAAGTATATTTTATGTGTACTTTGTGTTATTGTCAAATCTAAAAACTTGTAGGTTGTATGATTTAAGGTGTATGACTTTTAAAAAGTATCTAAAAACAAGGACAATTTTATCTGTTTTGTAGTAGAATTTATCATGAATTTTAGGTCACCACAAAAATAGAGATATCTTTATTAGGTAGAATTAGTGTAAACAGTGTTAATGTTGGTGGAAATTAGGTAGCAAGATCTACATTGATCATGATTAGATTCGGGTCATAACATGGTGTTACTTGAGTTAAGAGCTCTCGGCATTTCACTTTCATTTATCTATTACATTGTATATTTTTCAATTTTTTTCCTTTTCACTCCTATTATTTATATTTCAAATAATAATATCATTGGTGAGTAATATAGATACAATACAACATATTTTATTTTTATTATAAAAAAATATTGAAGTAAGTTAAATATTTAATTTAATTAAAATACTTAATTACATATTCAATTTGTAACTCTTATTATATTACACCTCACGCAAATTTTCTCATCTTTTTTTTGCTCAATTATATTTTTTTAAAGTTCACACTTGTTATTTACGGTTTGGACACTACTATTAGTAAGTGGTATAGATAGAACATGATAAATATATATTTTATTTTTATTACAAAAATTATAAATAGGTTAAAACTTCCCTACTAATAAATATATTTAAAAATTAAATAAAGTTTATTCATATAAATTTTGTTAATATATTCTTAGTATTAATTTTTAAATAGTGTATTTCAAATCAAATATCCTATGGTCAATTAGAAATTTGTTAAAGTTTTAATTTAGAATTTTATAATTGCTTGATATACCCTATAAAATAAATCAAATTTCATTCTTTTAATAAAAAAAATCTGAAATTGATATGAAATTCCAATTCTTTTCAATTTGTAGATACATTTTAGATAATGAAGTCAAAATGTAATTTCTTTTTTTCAGTCTTCACATTCAAAGTTTGAAAGCAAAGCTTCTAATAGTAGTTTTACTCTTTATGTTCGAAAGCTAAAATACACTCTCCCTCCCTTTGATTTGTATTGTCTTAAAAAAAATTTCTCCTAGAAACAAACATAAGTGAATATTATACTAATGCACATGGTCATAGATTCATTTTTTATGTTTTTATTATGTAATATATTATATTTGTAATACTCTTATATTTAAATATAAATGCAGGATATACTCAATTATATTACATAATTACTCAAGAGGATGGAAATTTGTGACTAATAAATTTTAAGAACATATAAAATATTTGAAAATTCATGTGCTTAAATTTGATTTTTCAATCAATTTTTTTAATTCTTTTGTAATAAATAATGTTTCTTTTATTAATGTGACATAAATAATTTAAAATTATCATCATCTTCTGTAAACATAGTAAATCAAATTTCAATATTTTTATAATTTTTCTTTAACTTAGACTTTAAATTTTATTTATATAAATAAATAAAAATAAATTTACAACACATACACCGCATGGGTTCACTTTCGCTTGTGTTTCATGCCAAATTAAACAAATTATAGTAAAATTTTTAATAAGCTAGATTTCATAATGATGAATGAAATTAAAATAAAAATTTAAAAATAAAATAAAATAATTTTTAAACTTAGATTCAAACATAATTTTAAAAATAAAGGATTTAAAAATAAAATAAAACGTTATTATTTCAAATAATGGAGCTTATACATTTCCTAAGATTATATGAGTTGCTTGATAGTGACATCAAATAGCAAAAACTTACAAACTACTAAATTATTATGATGTTTTCCCTCATATTGAGGAGTAGATATGAAATCTTGATCAATGTGTCATATTGTCTTAATTTAACGTTACAAATTGCTTTCAAGATTATTTTAAGCATGCTAAAATACAATTTTAATTTCTTAACTTTCAAACAAATTCTAACAATTATTGATTAATTTTATTTTCTAATTTTTGAAAAGTATATAATGCGACAACGTTAACTGCATTAAGTTTATTGATAGAAATTCTTGTATGACTGATAGCATTCTAACTAGTATAAAATAAAATTTGAATGCAAGAAAATATGGTTTTTTTTCCATAAAAGAATAAATAAAATTATTTTGTTTTATATTTTCCTAAATTGGGTAAATAGAGTTTTTCGATCTTTCAACTTTCAATATGTTTTGATATTTTATTACACATCCAATCTATTTTATGGAAGTTATAATGCTTGATTAAGACCAAAATTGCCATTCGTGAATCTATTCTCTTTTTGCCTTCAACAAGATTCTTATCTATGATTTTCCTTTTAAACAAGAACAAGGTTAATGCCACTTTCCCTGTTAGTAAGCTCAAAACTTTGGCTCATGTTTGACCTGAATTTAAGAAGATTTAATTAAATAACAATAATTATATATATTTTTTAAAATAATTATAATATTTAATATAATTAAATATTATATTTAAAATTATAAAAAATACCACAATTTTAATTATATATATTATATTATATTATATTATATTATATTCATAAATAAATAATAAAAAATTATAATCAAACTATACTTAAACTAAATGGACCAAATAAAAAAAATACTTGACTTGACTCGTTTAATTAAATTGACTGATTTTTTTATTCTAGTTCAATAAATTAAATTTATCATAATACCTAAAATATTATAAATATTAAAAATAAAATCTAGAATTAAATTTTAAATTATTTATATTTGTTAATTTAAATTTTAAAAATTTATTTTATTATTTTATATTTAATAATAATTTTTAAATTATATTTAGAATTTAATTTTAGATTTTATTTTGGAGCTATATAATATTGCTATGATGACATACATACTAAATTTTTAGGTAGACCTTTGTTATTAGTAATGTCTCAAGACTATATGTAGATTATAGTGGAAAGTAAACGAAGGCACATGCCAATGTTAAAATATTTGCTTGTCTCTGTTTCATTGATATACTTTTTCAAGTTAGAACAATAAGAAGCCCTAAAAACTATGCCAACTTTTTCTTCTGCCCTCGATGATATAATAGTTGCATTCAATACTTGTTCTATCTTTTGCCTAACCTAGTTCTATGTAAAATAGGATGTCTAATGACATTCATTAAGGACCTATTGGCGAGTCCAATAGCATTATTTTTTTCACAACAAGTTATTAATTTTTGTGAACCCAATCTTATCAAAACTAACCTCACTTATGATGACATATAGTCAAAACATCAATGCCTATACTTTTATTTAAGGTAGAGCAAAATACATGGACCTCCCCTCTATTTAGACAAAATAACATCTCCTTTAGTTTGGAAATATACATGTTACTTCATTTAATAATCCACTGTGAGGAATATTCCTTTAAATGCTTTAATTTTTATTTCATTGTAAATATAATTAATGGATTACAAAATTATCCTTTGTATTTAAGTGAGAAATTGAAAAGTAATTCTCATTCTGGTAAAGTTTCAATATCTCTTTGCATTCTCTTCTTAGCTTCAATGAAAGAGCTTCTCTTGCAATGTTGGACTAATCTTCTTGTGATTTCCATCTACAATTTCCCTTAGCTTGACTAGTAAGCACCTTTTACTGATAAATATATTTTTTTAACCATTGACCAAGTTATTGTTCAAAATGTGCAAAACTCAAACTTCCAATTAGAATAGAACCACCTAATTAAAGAAAACTCTATTTGCTCAATGGAGTGATCTTATTGTAATTAAAGAAAATTCCATGTTTGTACAAAAGGATTTCTCATTATTAGGTTAAAAGCTTAACTCATAGTTCATTATAATCTGGATTTTTAAACTTTAATTGTAGATTCAACATTTTCCCCTTAATTGTGTCTATAGGCAATTCGTTATAATCTATGATGTAGAACTAGCCCAATTATATGATTGAGATATCAATTGAGTGCATTAGAAAAATTTTCTTAAATTAGGCCATATCAAAATATAACCTAAGATATACATATCCTTCTACAAGATTACAAAGAATTTTTAAAGAAAATCCATATATGTTTATAAAAGTTGGTTTGAAGTAAGGTATCATAATTGAGCTTATATCTTTCATTTTAGATAAAGACTACACAACTTACTTACAAGAAAGTTAGTCATTTTTCTTTATACACTTATTGTAAAAATCCTACACTAGTTGCAATTGCATGAACGGTTGATAAGGATAAGGTGTTCTTTGCTGCTAAACATAAAATGAAGTCTCTATTGCATCTAAATAACAATCAAGAAATTCAAATGAACCTTTAATTCAGGTTTTTTCATCCCAAAAATATTAGGATTTTATTCTCATATATGAAGTGTAGGCTTACATAAGGAAGTCATCTCTAAAGATCCTAGTATCCATCATAAGCTTACTTCTTCATGTAAGGAATCTAAAGATAATAATGTTAATAGAAAGCTAAATTTTTGCTTATGAAATTATTACTGTCTATTTTCATTTTAATTAATAGATAAGCATATGATAGTTTGGGATATAGGAATTTAACATCATGTGTCCATCAAGTGTCAAAGTAGAAAAGTCTAAAACATTGTGGAAAAAATAAGCATATTTTAGTTTTATCATCCTTAAAAAATATAATAATTTGATCTAAATGTCATATGAATAGACTTGGCAACTATAATTTAGGTATACATCTTCAACTGCTAATTAAAATGTTAACATCTCTATGCTATATTTGGTAGTCTAATACTCTATTTTGTTAGTTTAATTTTTTTTGGCCTAATACTTTGTGCTCTGTCATTTTAGATTTGAAGATGGAGGTCTTCCACTATTTCTATATCAGATATAATAACAAGCAATTTGTCATTGACCACATTGACCCATATAGGTATAGTTATATTAATCTTATAGAGGACATATACTAATGGGTGCTATTTGACAGTCCCACCAATGAAGGTGGGATTTTCACTGTGAAATGCACGGTTCCTAACAAAAGTTAGTCATTTGAGGTATACATTAACACTAATTTGATCTATATGTTTATACATACATGCTAGTGTTCTAAAATATACTTACAAGTTATTAATATTAAAGTAACTTAACTTATTTCTATTGACAAAGGAATTCCCTCCCATGATGATGAAAATGGTAAGATAGATGACAGTGATACAAATAAGGTTAAAGGTGAATGCTCATACACTGAAAGTGATGATGAAGATATAAAATATTATTTTAAGGTGGAACATGATGAAGATAGTGGTTTTGAGATAAAAAGCTAAGATAGTGATTCGAAATAAAATAGTTTAGAGCAAAGTGAAAATGGTGAGTTTGATCCAAGAGTAGAGTTAGATGAAGGGAAAATTCTATAAATAATAATGATGTTGACCTAAATGAATTGATGGTGATTGATATCAATAAAAATATGAAAGGTAAAAGGTTTAAATATGGTGACAATAGAAAAGTTTAGCTGGACGAGTATTTGATAATCACTGATGTGCATAAGTATAGGGCTATATTAAGGTATTTTATTATACAAGAGAACTTTAACATCATTAGAGTGAAGAATGAAAAAAGTAGATGTACTTCTATTTGTACTCCAGAAGGGTGCACTTGGAAAGTTCATGCATTTCTAATGTCGAATGAGACAACTTATATGATAAAAAAAGCATAAGGTCACTCATACTTACATTAAAAGATTTGAGAAGACAAATGCAACTTTAACATGGATGGTTAGAAAGTTAGAAACCTTTTTAAGGGCCGATCCTACAATAAGTTATAAGTTGATGTATAATCACTTAAATGATAATTATCAAGTTGAGGTTCATCTTATGCAACTATATAGGGCTAAAACAAAGGCAAGAGAAGTAATTTAAGGAAATTATGTAGTAAGCTATAAGAAAATACCTATATAAGGGTAACTATTGCTAGATAAAAATCCTAAAAACATGGTGAAATTAACTAGGGAGAAAGGTGGCTTTCATTTTTCTCCATAACTACTTCGAATATTTTTCTATCAAGTGCTTACAAAAAGGATTTCTAGAAGGTTGTAAACCAATTGTTAGTTTTGATGGCTACCATTTAAAAGGCCTATATGGTGGAGTACTACTAGTTACCATTTTCTTAGATGCAAACAATGAATTATTTTTGGTGGAATTTATAATTATTGAAAAGGAGAACATAAAAGTTAGAACTTTTTCTTGCATTATCTGAAATTAGCCATAAGATCAACACACAAGGCGCAATGATTCACTTTCATGAATGATAGGCAAATGGTATAATAATATGAATTCAACACTATCTTGAGTTATCTTTTTTTTTTGTGATTTGCTTAACAAGTTAGCTTGTTTATGATTTATCTATGCTTTAAGTTGTTTTGTGAGAAAATCTAATTTGTGACAAAAAAACTCAATGTTCAATAATATTTTTATGACTTAATAAATTGTCATATGCTAATTATTTAAGGGGTTTTTCCTTGTACTAATATTATGTTGTTGTTTGTAGCACTTACAATATGCTATGTCTAAGATATATCTAGAAGTTATGCAAAAAGTTTATGCAAATCACCTGCTAAACAACTTCAAGGCTAAATATCCACTATTTTTGTTAAGAGATTTTTTTATAGATGGCAATGAAAGCTCAAAGTGAGTTCTTATTCAATAAAACAATGGGTAAGATGCAAAAGTTAGATACTAAAGCATACAAATACCTTACGAAAATTACAGTGTCCAAGTGGTCCAAGCATGCGTTTGACAAAATAATAAAAAATCTACATGCCATTAATAGTTGTTATAAATTTTTTAATGAATGGATTGACAAGTTAAGAGACAATCCTATTACTACATTAGTTGATAAGTTGTAGGCCAAGATCTTGACTAGTTTTTTTTTTTTAAAAAATAAAAATAAAAAATCAGCATGGCATGAATTAGCAGTACAAAGTTAGAGCACAAATTGTAAAAGAGTTAGGTTTAATATTAGACAATGGTAGACATTGTATGGTTTATGTAACTGATAGAGGTCAATATAAGGTTCAAGATGGCTTCAAACAATTTGTTGTGAACCTAACTAAAAATACATGCATTTGTATGGAGTGGGCAATCATAAGATTACCATGCAAACATAGAGCCATTGCTATCACCATGGCTAAAGGAAATATTAAAGATTATTACCTACACTAATATGATCTTCTAACTTCTTGTTATTAATAGTTTACCTGACATTAATGTTCTTCCTCCCCCACTAGCTAGATTAGCTGGCAGGCCAAGGACAAGTAGAAGAAAGCAACAAAGTGAGGCGGCTCCTTTAGAGGTTGCTAAAAGAAATGCCACTATCAAGTGTAGTAATTGCAAGTAGTTTAGCTACAATATTAGATGTTATCAAAAAGGATCAATCACGTCTAAGCAACAAATGACTCCTATTAAGGTAGTTACAACTCATAGTAGTCCAACACATAACACAAGATCTTAATCCAAAGAATCCATTCTTACTACACAACAAAGAGCCTTAAAACAATATAATTAAAAAAAGACTAAAAAGGTGAAAATGTATCTCACTTTTTTATTGTTAAAGTAAAGTAAATCTAATGTTTTAGAGTACTACTAGATCTTGGGTGATTGTTAATTACCAGTAATATTTTCTTGTAAAAATAAAGAGCTCAATCAACTATAAATGCAATTGAAGTTATTATAAATAAAGTTGCAATTGTTGTAAGGAATAACAACTAATCCACTCAAGTGAGCTCAAACAAGCTAACTCTTACCACTCAGGTGTCTTAAATAGGCTTAAGCAATTTAAGGTATAAAAATTTAAGAGTAAGTACAATTAGGAGATTTACCCAAATTGGTGCTATAGTGGCCACTGAAGTGAAGCAAAAGAGGCCCTTCACGATAATTATTGACCCCATTTGGATTGAGAAGAAAACATTGGTCTAAGTGTAGCCATATGATGTGGTCTTAAGGTATACAAATCTTTAGTTTTGTCCAAATACTGTCAACCATGTATATTTTTTGGATGCTGGTTGTTTAAGCTTTCAACATTGAAAGCATGTATGTATTGGTTCTCCTAGCATAAATATTTAGCCATCTTTTACTAATAAAATCCAAAATATTGCCAAAATAGGGATTATATTATTATGGATTTTCATAATATATAGCCATATGTTATTTTCCTTTTTCCTGAATAATGTATAATTTATTAAGGATTAATTTTTTTTCCTTTTGCTGGATTGGTTTTTCATCAAGAAGTTAAATAATAAACAAGGAAAAAATAAATAACACAAACATTTAATTAATTGCATAATTTCATTACAAATGTAAACCTATAAATTATATCCAATTGAAATTATATAATAGTTTTAACCCCCTAAAGATTATAGCTAGCACAAATATAAACAAAATAAGAGTACAAAATAGGAAAATCCCACTTTTGATAGTTTTCAAAATGTTTACGTAAGCCTTTGAATCTCTAACTTAGTTGTGATCCTTTCAACTTCAGTTTTTAGATCTTGAATATGTAATCTTCTTGAAACTCCACTCTTGGTTTCAAAACATTTTTATTTGATATAGGACCACACCAACTAATAAACCCACATCCATTTTCACAATAGTAATATTATCTGTTAGGATTTTTCTTGGAGTTAGAAATCTTCACAATAGCCTTCTGCTTATATTTGCATTTTTTTGCAAGATTTTCAGCTTATCTCTAGCTTTATAAAGCAATGGGTGTAATTTAGGTATCATGCAATATATTTTAGTTGTTGACAATAACAAAACGGTGGCTTTAACAATTCTTTTAATGGAACTTTCATTTTAGAGTTAGTAATAGCGTATTTTCCAAATGTAAAGGAGGTTTATGCATATATCCAAATTAGAGGGGAGGTTCATGTATTTTACTCTTTAAGGTATCATGGTCATAGCCTTTCCCAAAAGGTGGGTAAGATGTAGAAGAGAGCTACTATCAATTTAATGACAGGCTCATAATGGTGTATTTAACACCAATTGAGAGGGGGTAAATTTCTAAAAGAAAGAATAAAGACGAAAATAGGAATTTAATAAAAATAATTTCCATATATAATACATAATAGACAAGTAACATAGAGTATAGGGTAAGATGTAAAATAATAAGTTAAAATATAAAGTTTTATGCTACCATGTATTTGCAACATAACATTTTTAAACTATAAATTTTCAATTTTTAAACTTTATACATTGCACAATCTTTTAAATATTTGTCACATATGAATTTTATATAAATCAAAATATAATAATTAAAATAATTAGTACTCTAAAAAATTTAAAGAATGTGAAATACTAAATAATTGTGTTATATAAATCAAAGTAATTTATTTTTAGTAGTTAAAATAGGTGATACTCCTAAATTTTAAAAAAATAAAATGCTAACAACTCAAATAAATTTATGAATTATTGTTACAAAAATTTTAATTACTTTAAAACACATTGAACAAATTATAAAATGCTTTTAGTAAAATCATATTTAAAACATAAAAATTCATTTAAAAATAATGAGTTACAGAATATTGCAACTTTTAGTGAGATAAAAATTAATTCTTTTTTTTATGAGTTAACTTCTCTTGTTTATTATTTTATTATATCCTTATTTTAGCCTAATTGATAAATTATAGTATTGAGATGAGAAATTAGAAAGTTTTGCCTTAACTTTCTGTTTAGTTGCAAAAGTTAAATGAGCTTGCAACTTGTTGTAAAAATCAAACTATTTTGCAACATGGACATTTTGTTGTTGCAAAGTGTATATTATTGTATCCTACTTGCAAAAAAAAAATATATTGCTACCAAAAGCACCGTATTAACCACAAAAGTTAAAATTGATGCAGTTTTATTGATGCAAAACCCTTATTTTTTTATAATGAAACTATACATTCATCGAGTCACATTTACTTTTCACGATATAAGTTGATAGCCTTTGATAGCCTTAGATTATATATCAATAATATGGAGGCAATTGAAGAGGCTCAATGGCCTCTTTTGAATGCTTAAAAAATTGAGTGGTCAAATATTTATAATAATTTATGATCAAATACTATCTTTTGCTTAAATAATTCACTTTATAATTATTTATTCAATATTATTTTTTAATTTTAACTCTTAAATATAATGTTTGATAATGATAATTTTTCCTTTCACCTCTCACATAAAAATATTAATTTTTAATATATAAACACATACATATAGTCATTAAATACAATTAAGTGACTAGGATCGATCAGTTCCAAATTATTATGTATAATTTATAAAGATAAAGCAAGCATCAAGAAGAGGAGTGATGACACTTTTCTTTTCCAATGGAATTTTTTTTCATTAATCATTAATCAAATATTGAAATATAATCCAATGAAATTATTGATTTTATCTTGCTCTTTGGAAACCCTCTCCCCAATCCAACTTAAAAATTAAGAATTGTATTTTCTGGAATTAGGAAGAGGTGTGCCATCTAAGAAGTGTTTGACCAAAGAAAGAGATCTTGCTGGCTGATAGCTTGGAACTTGATGTCCTGCTTCTCTCACTGTGGCAAAAGTTAGTCCTCCTTTATATACTTGTGTGTATCCACCAACCTATGTTACATGAATTTTTTTATTTTAAAAAAAATACTCTCTTTTATACACAAAATTTTATTTTCCTATATAGGATTGGGTTTTAATTTGATGTCAACAAATAGAAAAAAATTTAGAATAAATTAATAAGAACTTTTACATGATACTAATAGTGTTTGATTAGCAATTACTTTATTACATGGCATAATTACATGATTTATTTTAAATAAATCTTTATAATTTTATTTTGGGTAATGCTTTTCCATAGCATGAACTCAGAGACTTTGCAAGTTTACAAAAGCTTAATATCAGAGTTGTAATTTTATACCAAATCTTATAGTTTTTATAAAAACTATAATATTGTATAGATTTTAAATGTAATATGCACGTAAAAATTGCAACTCTAGTTAAGGTTTCATGAAAATTTTTAAACATTTTATCTTATTTTTATATAAAATTACAATTTTAAATAAAAACTATAAAAATATTAAAAAAATAATAAAAATTACAAGTGTGTGCCAAATTATAACCTTTCTAATTTTTATTCTTTTAACGATTTCAAAATTTTTTTAATAAGATTATGTAAATAATTACAATATTTGTTTTCATTAATTAAAAAAATAAAAAAGAAAATTATTTTAGGTCTATTCATTAATTAGTAATTACCTCTTCAAAAAGGAACCAAGGATGCCATTCAATCTCTACTTGAAGTTTCATCTTCTTAATTGAATATTTTGTTGAAGTGACTGGCACCCTACCATCAATGTCCCCACTGCATTTTCAAAACTTATAATAATTAATTAGAAATATATAAAACTTAAGGTTAAAATTGTAAAATTGGAGGAGCCAAAATTGATAATAAGACTCAAAATATTGATCATATTTAAGAACATATAAAGTTTAAATTTCTCTTTATACCTTCATTATTTCATTGTTATTATAATTATGCTAAACATAATTCATTGTCTTGTTAAACATGCACATAATAATTGAACTTTGGATATTTCTTTTTATAATATTATAAGGGGCAAAACTAGATTAAAAAATGATGAAAGGTTAAAGTCTAAATAATTAGAGACTGTATATAAAAATTTAATATTTTTGGAAGGACTAAATGTATAAAAAATAAAAATGAGTTTAACATAGAAAATTTTACATAATTTCTTAAAGTTTGAAGGGTTTTTCCTTTCAATGAGACTTGCCTTTGGCTATTCTCTTATAAAAAAATGGATACTATATATGATGATTTACATTTTTAATATCTTCATAATTAATAAATTATAATCCATAGAGGTTAATTTTTATGTAAATAATGCAAGTTTTGTTGTCACTCTTATAAATGACTCTTATATAATTTTGTAGGTGACAAAAAGTAAGTTAAATTAAAACAAATGAATCTAATTTAATGCTAATTACATTATGTTTACTATTATAAATATAATTATAATAAAATTAGCTCTGAAGTTATATGTATTTTAGTGTAGGCATATATATTTACTAATTTTTATAAAATTTCATATATAATTATGAGTATCATTTAAAATATTAAAACATATGAATTAACCCTCGAGTCTAGATTCAACTCCTAAATAACTAAATAAAATATAATTGCGGACATTAGGTTGCTGATATAAAAAAGGCACACGTGAAAATAACAAAAAGAAAAAATGGCAAATATAAGTCTAGAAAATGATCATAATTTTTACCTGAAAATCCAAACCCTTAGGCCATTAGAAAGGAATTCATGTAAAAGGGGAAGAATTGTTGAAGGCCCATCAAGCCAGTCAGAAATGACATCGCTGCAAGGCTGCCAATCATATGTGAGTTTGGTGACATTAGCATGCAGGGCTTCTTGTACATCTGCTCGATTCATGTATGCATGCACATAATACTCACTGCATGGATCAAAGATTGTCTGCAATACAAAAATCAATACTCCATTACTATTATTTTTAATTTAAAGAGCTAATATCATCATGAATTAAAAAGAAGGCCATATTTATAAACAATGGCATTACAATTACATCACTTTATTTATTTATTTATTTTTATAGAATTACACTCATCTCCCCTTAATTCTTTCCTTTGGATATTACACTCGCCTTTCATATAGCAGAAAAAAGAATAAGTAAAATGATTGTATCTTTTAAGATTGCACATAATTTTGTATGATACTTTCATGTGAGGAGATGGAGAAAAACCTTTAAAGAGAATAAATTAAAGTACAAATTATGTTTAACTTCCATCAAATTTATCCTAATTACACTTCACTATTTTAGTTTCGGAAATATAGTTTACTTTTCTCTTTTTACAACAGGAAATATGAGTATATATTTTTAAATATAGAACAACAAATATATATTTAGGCTAACTCATTACAAATGTGAATATACCATAACTTTTAGGAACTATATATGAATTTCTAAAAAAAGGTTGAAATATCATTATATAATAATAGCTCAAAAAATTAAAAGGTGACCCTAAAACATAGACTATACCCACCCTTGAATTGCTTGAGTTAATCCCATTGTACAGATGGCATCATTCTTTTTGAAATTGTAATTAATATCCATTATCATGATTAGAATCAAGAATTTGGGGCTTTATTTGAGTTTCTACTGAGCCATGCCTCATGAAATATATTGAAAGAAAAAAATTGGATTTAGAAACTTACAGAGATCTTCTTGGGATGGATTGTGAGATTGGAATTCTTGCATAAAGGAGCATAGATATTATAGATATCAATGAAGTTGGCTTCTATGTCTGCTTCATTTGTAACTGCATTGCACTTTTTACTCTGATCGATTGCTTCGGGGGAGAAATTACAAAATTTATGGATATTTGTTGATGTTTCATCGGAGATTATGGCATGTGAATTTAAGAAATCATAGATTCCTTTAGTGTCTGTTTCTGCATTGATCACTGCATTTCCAATCTATATTAGAGAAAATAGTCATATGTAAGTTCTTTATGTAAGGCATCGATTATACTACTTCTATTTTCAGTTGAGGGCTTTTGTACCACCAAAAAAATGATATTATAAATATACCACAAAATTATAACCCTTCATTTTAGTGATATCTACTAAGATGGGGGAACTAAGATTTTGGGCCACATGTAACATTATATTTTTTATACTATTGTAATCTTCACTTTAAAATTAAGTTAATTATTTTGGAAAAAAAATGAAATCACTCCTCATGAGACACTACTAAAGATGCTCTATTTCATATGGGGTGGACCCTTATAAATGTAAAATTTGTTCATATAAGGAAAAATGTTCTTGTGTCACTCTTAATTTCTATCTTTATAATGATTATGACATGTAATAGAGTTAAAAAAAATGGTATGACAAGTAAAATCAAAATAGTTCAAATTTGGAATTATGAACAGAAGGCTGTTAAAATTAAAATTATTGGAACCAAACTGAAATTTAAGTTTATATAAATTTTTGCGATGGAACCAGATTAAAATTAAAGTTTGTGTATATAATATTTGCGATGGGAAAAGGAAGAGTCCATTTGGCTTAATGGGTAGGGTAGGGTTCCAATTTTTCCCACATGTACTGCGCCCTATGTTATGGTCCTTAGTCCTTACATCCGGAGACTCTCATCATTTATGCCATCATTCGTGCTGAGGACCAAAATTTCATAGTATACAAACGAACCCATTATGAGCCTATTTGGCTGTCATGGTGACTCAATTTCTTAATTGAAAATATTCTCATGGTACAATTATAATGTTCTTTTATTTTATCATAATTCAAATGTCATAAGTAATTGTTCAGATGTATTTATATTTTAATCTAACAAAAATAAGCTATTTGTTAATTTTATAAATTTCACTATCTTGTAAGGTGATTGATGAAAAATTTAACAATTATATCTCGAAAAAAGTGTTAAATCAATTATTTTTTTAAGTCAAAAGAAATATTTGTTATATCTAAGTAATGTAAAAAATAAATTTTTTTATATTCATGATATTAAGTTTCAAAGTAAAATTTCTAGATATAAAAAATTATTTTTTATATTAATGTTATTAAGTTTTAAAAGAGTATAACTACTTTTACTAAAACCGGAAGTTTTATATATATATATATATAAACGAAGTCAAAGCCTCGTAACGGCAACCCAACAATATGGGCTAGGAGAAGTGGGTCTATTTTGACCCGTTTAAGTGGCTCGAACATCCTAATCAATTATGGCAAAATAAAATTTGAGAAACTTTTTATTTCCCATCCCTAAGGGTGGCAAAAAATCAAATTTCGACCCTTGTTCCATGGGACGCGGATTCAGTTTGAATTTTTGGTTTTGTGAAATAAGGTGCGAGATAAGTTTTTGATTTGTAACAATTACTGTAAGGTAATATTATGTTACTTCATCAATGCCCTGAAATAATAAAATTATTTTTTATTCTTTATATTATAATGAAAAATACGTATTACTATAAATTTATTTTTATAATTTTATAATTAAAAAATATTTATCTTAATTATTTCTTTTTAACTAAATTTATCTTAATTATTTTTTTTGAGTTTAAGATTAATTAGATAAATTATATGTGATTTTAGATCAATATTATTATATTATATTAAATATTAAATATTAATTATATATATATATTTAAAATTTATAAATTTTAAGATTTTTTTAATTTTTATTAATTTTTTTCAAATTTTCTTTTGAATCACTGATGCTCCACATATAAGAAGGATAAGGCACCAACTTATCCTATAATTAGGAACAGGGCAAGTTATTGTGGCCATAAAGTAAGACAGTATATAATCAATTTTATCATTGCTTTCCCCAATTGCCATCTCTACCCATCCCTGTGATGAAGGCAACAAGAATATTGGAAAAGTCCAAAAAATTTAGATTCTAATTACAATTCAGAACTTAGAGGCCATTATAATAGGACTTAGTCACCACTCTTTTATTGATAACTTTTTTCTATTGTATTGGAGGGAGATATAAACACAAATTTTAATGAGTAATGGGATTTCAAATTCATTTTTTTTATATAATAGGATCCATAAAAATGAATATATGATGTATTTCTTCCGAACATGATATTCAACGAAATAGGAAAGTGACTAAAAAAAGTATGATAGCTGTATTGTTATATGTTTGACTACGATTATTTCAAGCATTTTCTCTGATAGGAAAGTAAGAAAAAAGGTGCAAGGAAAAGACACATACCAAGATTCCTTTGAGGTTGATAATTGTGGATTTAGCCTTTTTATTGTGATGGAGAATAGTGTGTGCAAGTTGAGGCACATAATGGCCAGCGTAACTTTCCCCAGCAATGTAGAAATCCCTATTCTTGTATTCTGGAAATCTTTCCAACCAATTCACCAAAAACACATAATTATCTGCCGCAGTCTTTCTGTCTCCATTCGTAGCATAATCCAATGACTTATTAGAGTATGAAAATCCCACTCCGGCCGGAGACTCAAGAAACAAAACATTGGCAGCTTCAAAAATCAAATTAAAAAAAAAATTAGTTGTAGATTAAAATTTTAAATAATTCCCTTTAAATGAAAAATAAATATTTTGATAGTGCTAAAATTATGGTGCTAATTCACAAAATATATATACAGTACTATAAACACTGTAAAATCTGGAAATTTTATTTTACAAAGCCGTAGTTTTTTTTGGGGGACCCGCTAAGATGAGGAATTAAAATTTTATTCCCAAAAATGTAGTACTACCATGGATTTTCCCAAAAAATTATCAATTTTAAATACCATAATTCCATGGATATCTATTTTTATAAAGTGTTTTTCCATCACTGTGCATGCGGAAAGGTCCGAGTTCCTGCATAGCTCCATAGGCAAGAGATGAACATCCTGGACCTGGAAAAGGAACCAAATAAATCAATTTAATTACTTATCCAAAACCACTATTATTTTTTAATTAATTAATTTAATATTTTATGTTTACTCATGATTAAGCAACATGTTTGAGTCAAAACTCTCAGCCAGCCCGAATGGCACGTGGGGTACTTGCTAGCATGTAGCCAGAAGGAAGTGCACATAGTCCAAGGTTTATTCCTTGTTTGTTTGAAAAGGAATATGAAAAATTGATTATTAGATACCAATAATTCAACAAATAACTAGTAAATAATGATAATAATTAGACTAATAAATATTTAATTTCATCTGTCCCACCACACAAGTTTCATGAAAAGTTAGAGTATGTACGCCGGAAAATCCTCTAGAAGAGTGAATGATGGGATTTGACACATGATTTATCATAAAATCGAACTTGAAATACAAGCTACTGTGAAAAATAATGACTACACAATACATACATTAATATATATATATATATATATATATATATATTAATGAGGGAAGTATCCAATCATTCAATTTTAGAGTTAATGGACATATCAATCATCCATCCTAATTGTTAATTTTAAAAAATTTTATTTTTTATTTATGACATCATTTGATTCAATATTTAATTCACTTTTAAAACATTGTTTAATATAGTAAGTAAATATTTATGAAATTTACTAATAAGTATAAAATTTATATTTATTATTATATTTATCTTTTTTGTTATACTCATGATAAATTAGATTTATACAAAAATTTCTGAAGAGGGAAAGAGAGACTAACAGATGATTAATATATCATGCACACTTATTTTTCACTTAAGTGCATTATCACGAGTTATCTGGAATACTAATATATCAGTTGCCTGAAAATCAAACATATTTTTTAAATAAACAAATATAAAACAAAAGAAATTATTCAGAAGGAATTGGAAATAAAAAAGTCACTTTTACCGTATGTATATAGCAAGCTTTCAGGCCAGATACATTTATCAAATATTAAAATGATAATCACATTTCTACAAATCGGCAAATAAAAGAAACCATATTTTATCTCTTATTGTTTAATTATATATTAAAAAACAATGTAGTCATGATTCATGATGAAGTGTAGAACACTTAACCTCCATTTTCAAAGTATGCATTACACTCACGAAATAAAATGATTACACTCGAAATATACAGAAGAATTCACCTTTTCATAATTATTAATAAAAGAAAAAGATTACACTCATAAATACTATTTATAAATATATTTTTATAACTACACATATAATACATTTTTTAATTCAAATTGACCTGATTTACATTAAAATGTGGGATTTTTCAACTAAAAAGACTGCATTTCCTCATCTACTCAAAAGAAAAAGACAGGACATTTTCATGTTTGAGTTAAAAATTGGATTTGGCAGTAGAGTAATATTTAATATTATCTTAAAAATTTTACTCAAGCAATTTTTTTTTTAAAATGTACATGTATTAAGTGATATTTAAAAAAAAAAAAGAAGAAAACTTTTTATACACATTTTTTATAACTGTCAACGTAGCACTCTCTGCCTCAAATTGATCAGATTCACATCAAATAACCGAAATTTTACCTCAAATTTTTCCATTTGTAAAACTATACATGAAAATACGAGAAAAATGACGAATTTTCACGTAAATTTTAAGTTTTACCAGTGACAACGACTCTTAGAAATTGAAAAAATAATTATTTTCATTCATCGTTTTTGTGGTGGCTAAACTTCCATGGAAAACAATGATTGAGATCCAATCTAAGTAAAATATTACCTCCATTGAGCCAAAGAAGAAGAGGCAACGTATCCTTAGACTGCTGAGCTTCAACAAAATAGTAATAGAACGCCCGCCCCGCCGTCTTGTCCACAGTAACGTAGCCACCGTACTGAGAAAACTTCACATTTGGCTGTCCGGGCAACTTCCCAATTTTATCTTTCTCCTTCAACCCCTCTTGAGAAGAAACTATATTTTCAATATTCTCAAATTCTTCAACCTCAAATAGGCTCTGGCTGCCTCCGGCGCTTGTCGGCCGGAACTCGTAGCCAGGGCCTTGCTTCTTCATCCTTCCATGGATTTCAGCCGCAAAGAAAGAAAGAAATATGAGAACTGAAAGATGAAGAAGAAGGCAGCTAGTAGGTTCTTTGCCCATAATGTGTTTGAGAAACTATGACAAAGAAAAGAGGGATGCAGTTTTGTGTGTAGGAGGTGAAGTGAAAGGTATATATATATATATATATGTGTGGAGATGGAAATTAAAATGGTATGATCGAGCCAGAACAGATTGTATCTGTGTTTGTATATATGATATATATCAATATGGAAGGAGAGAATAATGGATATATGGATTTGTAAGTTTCAACAACCATGAAAGGTAATATTGGATGATCTGATATGTAATTTTGTGGAGAATTAGTATAAAAAAGATATTTTCATCTATAACTATAAAATTTTTTACATTTCCATTCTTGATAAATAAGAAAATACTAAATTATTTTTTATCTATTTCTTAGAGAGAAATCTAATACATATAATAAATTATAATTATTTTTAAATAAAAACTAAATAAATATAATAAATTATATTAAAATATTTACATAATAATAAAAAATTTATATGAATATAATAATATTTTTTCTATCAAATTGTAAAAAAAAGAGAGAAGAGAATATATATTTCATCCTATAGAAAATTTATTGAAAAAATTAATCTTTTGTCAAATGATATGTTTTGAATTACACAATAATACATATTAAAAAAAAGAAACAACAAAATAATATTACTTGTGAGATATATTTATATTTGAAATATATAATTTTTCAATATTTTTAATGATAAACATATAATTTTAAATTTAATATTAAAAATACTTATAAAATAAAATTTAATAGTTACTGTATACATCTACCAAAATATTATAAGTGTTTCTTAATTAGAAAATAATAATTATCCATTTTTTTAAAGAAAAATCAAATAAATATAATAAATTATAATGACATAAATTTTTTTAAAAATTTTAATATAATAAATAATATACTATAATCTAAATATTCAATTAAAAAAATTCAAATAAAGTATAAAATATGCACATATCCTTATATATCAGTTTACATAAAAATATCTAATAATAAATAACTAATTTTACTAAATATTTTTATATAAATAGCTAATGTCATCAATTAATTAAATTAGTTAACATAATCAATTATTAGTTAACAATAAATTTAATTAGTTAATCATTAATATAATTAGTTAATTATTAAATAAGGTCAATATATTAATTGTTGAATAAATTTTATAAAATAACTATGTAGAAAATGAGAGTCAAAATTGAATTTCAAATATAAATTGATAGCTATCATTAAATATAAAATGATAAAATAATTTTATAAAATTTAATTTAATAAATATAAAAAATTTAAAATTTAAAATTTAATATTGAAAATGATATTTATAACATTTTTGCTCACAAAATACGTAAACTTGGTAATGGTTTAGTTTTGAAAGATATTTGCAGCCACTTATGTTAAATTGCCAAGACGGGTTGACGAGTATTCATGGCCTTGCCATTGAATTGAATTGCTGGAACCTGAAGTTGTGAACCATATGCATTTAACTGTGCGAAAATTTTTTGTATGCTTTGATTATACCGTGCGCTCTTGCTACTCTATTAATAAAGTTTAATTAGTATTAACTTCCTCCATTTTTAATATTTTAAAAATTGAAAAATTAAATTGTTAACATGCATTTATTTTACAAAAATGAAAAATGGTCAATAAAATTAATAATTGGTCATTATTTATTAATTTGAGCAGTCCAATCATCAATTTATATGATTTTTAATGTCTTGAAATTTAAAAAATAAAAATCAAATTTTTTAAAAAGGAAATTTACTTCAAACATAACATTTCCGTATTCCTATCCACCTACCCAACAGTTAGAACCTAGTTACAAATTTCAATACTTTGAAAATTGAAAAATATAATTTAATACATTTTAGTTAACGAAATTGACAATTGTCTCTTTTCTATTAGATGAAGTGAGGACACTTATTATTCTTGAAGTATACAAGAATTTTTATGTACATGAGTCTCACAAAACTCACAAATGGTCAATAACATTATCATAATTAACATTTATATCAGATTTTTAATATGCATGTCTTCTAAAACTAACAAATGATCAATAAAGTTAACAATTGACTATTATTTGTTGAACCAGAGTGAGGACAGATGTGATAGTTAAAACATTGACTCTTTGTTTGGATTTTTCAAAAAACAATGGAAAGAAAATACATAAAAAAACTAACATTGAGAAATCTTGCTGTTTCCAACCAATTTTTCCGTCTAAAACAACAAAAATTCATCAAGAATCTAAATTTTTGATGGATTTCTAATGGAAATGCCTAATTGGTAATATGCTCGTAAAAAATTTCTTTTCAAAGAAAAATAAAATGACTAAAAATCAATCCCTCAAAAAAATTTCGTCAAAAATAGCAAAAATATTTCTATTGAAAATCCATTAGAAATATCATTTTTTTAATGTTACGTATAATTGTAACTAAAGTATATAAATTGAAAATTAATAAATGATTCAAAAACTATAATTTAAAATTAAAGAAACATATAAATATCAAATAAATAAATCATATATAATCATTAAATTTTAAATATAATATGTCCAATAAAAAATAAAAATACACAAAAAATCACTCAAAGTCCAGTCAATTGAAATTGTTATTCTAAGTGTCTTCACAATCTACACTAAGTTGGATTAGAGGTGTTTGATGGTGGGAAAGCCCTCTTAATAGTCCATCACGCACGTGCTATGTGGTGCTAGGCACATTGGTGGAAGGGGCAACATATATTGTTTTTATTTGTATAGAGGTAGGTGGAATTGTTATGTTTGCTACTGCTATTAGGTCCAAGTGGCTTGAATCACAGCCATTTCTTGCCTAAGTAAAGTGATCTCCTTTATAGGGATATAAAATGGATTTGGAATCCGTGAGTTTCGTGGCCTACTTGCAGTCGTGGGTTGATCATGGGTAACTTATGTGTAACCTATTTATCATACGAGCTTATGTAGGCTACCTGCATAGTCATAAGCTTTCATTGATAAACCCACGAGTACTTGTGAAATCTATTTTTTTAATTTTTAAATATTTAAAAAAATTAATTTAATTCACTCAAATATCCAATAATTTAATATAATTTTTTTAGCTTTACTTAACTAAACTTATTATACAAAATTAAAAAAATAGTTAACCAATTATAATTTTAAAAAAATTAATTTTTTAATCCAATCTATCTCAATATCCTCTTGAAAGTTTAGTATCATCCACCACATTTAGGATTCGATCTTTAATTTTTATATGTGTATATTTAATGATATAATTACTTTTATTAAAAAAAATGAGGTAGTTTATCCATAAGTACTAGCAGGCTTAATTAAAATTACTCACAAAAAAATGCAAACTAAACAAGTAAGCTCATGTAGGCCTAAAATTACACCTTTACTCCTTCATTAGGTGAAATACTTAAGCCATATGAATGTACTTAGAGTGTATTATAGTAGCGAATGATGTTGCCCCTATAATAGGCACCTCTAAACCTAACACATATACCTAACCTTTCTTTAAACCTTTGACTATTTCTATCCATATGTCCAGGTTAGAAAAGATGCTTGTCTCCTCAACGGATGATCTTTTTTATTTGCCTTATGTTGCATCCTAGCTTAAGTGAGCTTCTCATTCTTCTTAGTAAAGGCCTTTTACACATAATTGGACATTTAATTAACAACTTGGAGTTGAAAAAAAATTAAGTTAAATGAAATGCCAATTTACTTACGTAAGACTGTATAACTTTTGAGACACCCACTGTTAATCCTTCCTCATGAGATTGGTGTGACAAAACAACCTATCCACAAAGAGGCTCCTTCCCAGTGGTAACAATATGCATGTACAAGAATGAAAAAATTAGTGCAATTATTACTTAAAACTATTTGAATTAATTAGTAATTAACTAAATAGAAGTTAAGGATGAGTTATACATACTATGCAAAATTAATGCTCTACCACTAGAATAGAACCTCTAATATGTAAGATAACCTTTGCCTTATAACATTTGAAGCCCTTTTCCTCTTATTTTGCTTGGATTTTATGTGAACTTCAAGTTTTCTAAATGTTTACAAAGGCCCTTCTACTTTAGGTTCTCAATCCAATTAGGCTGAGCTAGTCTTTTCTTCCTCACCTCATCCATGATATCTTTAAATTTTATGGAACCTTTATGATTAAAACTTTCCCTCCATCAACCGCTCGTAAAAAGGATTCCATGTGTAATAAGTAACACTCAATTTAATATTTAGTTTCTTTTTATTTGAATTCTTCATTTTTAGATTTCTAGATTTTTATTTTTAAACAATTCTAGTATTTAAATTTTTTTTATTAAATAGATTTTCAATAAATAAATTAATAATTTGTATGATAAAATTTAATAATTTAATATTTTTTCTAGTGACATTATAATTACATTTATTTAGTTAGAGTGTTGTTTCAAATTTTAGTTAAATGCTTTTCTCAAAGTTTATAAAATTTGATACATTCATTTTGAGCTCTTAAATTTATAAGATTATTATAGAAATTGTTGAAAAGTCAGAAAAGATTAAAAAAATGAATTGAGGGTGAATGACTCAAATAAAAAGGGATTGAGTTTGGTAAGTAAGAATAAAAGGTTAAGATTTTTTTTTTTTTTAAAAAGTGAGTTCATGGTGTACCCAAAACACACTAACAAAATCCTTATTCCTTTTTATATTTTTTTCCTTTTTGTCTTTTTCTTTCCAACACTTTACCAACCCCTGAGTGTTATCTTTGTTCCTCACCTTCACATTTCTCTTTTTTTCCTTTCATCCAACATTTTTGGTACCATTCTTCTTCTGCTTCTAGCCACCATTGCTTAACATGCCTCTATTTCGACTATAATGAACTACAATCATAAGATGGAGTTGTGAAAAAAGTAACTAATCTTAGCTATGAAATAAGCTTTTAGGATGCCTTTTTGGCATGCAAGCCTAAGAGTACTTAATGAGCTTAAGGCCTATAAGCTTAGCAGATCAATCTATGGGCTTTTTTGTAAATTAGGCTCACCAAAAATAGGCCTATAAGAAAGCAAACCTAAACTAACTAAGTTCACACAAATTACAAGCCAACTACCTTTTAAGATAAAAAATAAGTCAATTTGCGGCCTTGCAGTATAGATCGGATTAACAAAAATAGGCTTGCTTAAAATAAAGGCTTTAGCGAATTGAGCTTACACGAGCTTTAACTCAGTTCGATTTGCAAAGCCTATTAAGCACCTCTATGTAAGCTATCATAATTTTTGCTAATGTTAAGATGGTAGAACCTATCTAGGTGCAGGTAACAAAGGTTTCAAAGCATTATACATTAATACTTTAACTTGACTAAGCTAAAATTAGAAGCATTTATGCATATAAATATATCATTTTTCTTATTTTAGTTTTTGAAAAATAAGAAGATGAAGACTTAGCTTACAAAATTGTTATAGTTAGAACTTAAAACAAAATTTTTTTAACAAAAAATAGTTAATATCATATTACTTATAATTTATTCCTTTAGATTGATGTATAGAAGGAAAAGGTAACAAGAACCTAGGTGCTTTGGAAAAATCTTGGAGGGATTATGTGAGTGTATATCATACCTTAAATTAATATTCTGCTTAAATATGTGTTTTCTCTCATATATATACATACAATGCACACACACTTATGTTTATATGCAAATAAGAGGATTTATATAACATTTTATTTGTAGCTAAGCTCTCATTTTTACTCATGCTTAAGGAATTGTGAATTGATTATCTATTATTATCTAACTTCTTGTAATGCTTGTTAATGTATCTTATATACTTGAGTTATTTCTTTCTTTTTGTAACATGTTGGTAGTTGCTTCTTTGAGGCTATGCCATGAAGCCATAGCATTGTTGATATTGGGTTATGATGTATTATAAGAATGCTCATGTAAAATTTTTAATTACTATTGATTGATTATATTGTTGATACTACATTTGGGATGTATTGATTGAATGATAATGAAAATTGATATAGTGTGAACGATTCCATTGGACATGCTTGATATGACAAGATAAGGGGACATTTGATAATGTAAAATAATATAGGATCCAAAAAAATATTTGTAAAGGGATAAGATTATCTTTAAAGGAATAAAGTTAGGTTTATAAAGGAATAATGTTAATTAGGATTCACAGGGAGGTTTAATTGTTTTCTTTAATTATATATTTTGTGTTTGTCAAGTTATCTAGGTGATTGTAAAGTTGATTGTGTGATAATGGACTTATGGATGTAAACAAGTTAATATATGGGTGTTATAAACTAGTGCAAGAATCTCATTAACTAGTATTCCATTTGTGTATTATTTTTTAATAATTTATGAATTTTTCAAGCATTCTACTTGATCCATACTTGTATGTTAGTAGAAACTTAGTTATGATACTGTGAAAATTAATTTGGCATTGTAACCTAACTTTTGTGGAAACTTTGAATATGTATAAGCTGGAAAACATGTTAGTTAAAAACTTGCTTATGAAATAAAGGATTAGATATAAAATCTAGTGGATTAATACTAATTAATTTATTTGCTTAAATTCAAGTATTCTTTAAGTTAGTTTCAAATATTAGTTGTTAATAGATATATACTCATTGAGTTTATATAACTCATTTTTTCTTTTATCTTAAACATTTCATGTGTGACTTGAATAATCAAATTAAGTTGCTTTTAGGGAAGTTCAAGGCATTTTAGTTAAAGAATTTAATAGTTTGGGAGATGTCATTGTAAATTAAGTCTTTTTAAAAATTATGTATGTCATGTTGCTTATTTTTCAAGTATGGTTGAATATTAGCACTTATTATTTAAGTTACAAGTTTGTGTTCTAGGGTAGGTGACCTTACCAAAGTGTTCATAAATAGAGAAAACTCTATCCATGCATTTTCTTAAAAGATTTGAGTCATATTTTAGTCCTTACAAAAATGAAAGCATTTATGTTAGGTCGAAAGGCATAATTAGTTAGTTAAGTTAGTGAAACTAGTTAATGGGTTGCATGCTAATTACGATCAAGGTAGGTCATGACATAATACTTCTAGAATTTCACGAAAAAAATATTAGAATAGTTAGTTAGGAAAAAATATTATAACAAATTAACTAAATAATGATTGAAAAAATATAAGCTAATACCTAACCTAGACTAAAAAAAAATCATTCATTAAGGCTATGAAATGGCTAGCCAAATGGGTTGTATGTCATCCTACTTGCTCTTTTTGATGTGATTAAATGATTTAATAGGCTCCTTGGTAAGGAAGAACCTATTACAAGAGTAAGCAATAATGTTAATTACCGTATTAATAAATGAAATTAAGAAATTGAAGTAAGACATATTAAAAATACTATGTACCCATTCCTGTAGGATATGACACTCTCTGCAAGACCAAGAACAATTGGTTAGGGAATAGAGGCATATTGAATGCCTTAGAGAAGGTCACGATATCAAGGTGGACCCTGCAACCATAGGGTATTGCTTATATATAACCTTGATCAACAAAGGCTACAACGCTGGTGAATGGATTAGTCCTTCATTATTAGTAGGTATAGGTAAAAATTTGTATTTAGGAGGAGTATAAATAAGCAATGATGACCATCAGTAGGACTACCTCATCTTGATGTTCAACCTCTACCATGACCTCGTCTAATCATCTATCATTAATAAATGAAACATGTTTCTAATTAATAATTATATAATTAACTAAATAAATAAGTTGACTAATTAAATGTTTACAATATTCAATCACCAAATAATTAACTAAGTAAAAGACCTTGAACTTGTAAAATTATCTATTACCTATTTTAGCTAAGTAAACAAATAAATTGAGCAATTAACTAAATAAGTTAACTAATTGAATGTTTATAATATTTAATTACTAAATAACTAACAAAGTAAAAAAAATCCTAAACTTTACAAAATTACCTAATCTAACTAAGTAAATAAATTTATTGAGAAATTAATTAAATAAATTAACTAATTAAATATTTATAATAGTTAATTACTAAATAATTAACTGAAATGAAAATCTTGAACTTATAAATCTACCTATTCTAATTAAGTAAATAAATAAATTGAGTAATAAGTTATTCTAATTAATTATGCCTTTGTTATTAACTAAATAAAATTAACCAAATATTCAAAATACTATATTCTAAACACTTTCATATATAGAGCAATTAATTAAATAAATTAACTAAATATTTCTAATTAATGATACTAAATATATATCTAAATTATTTAACCCTAGTAAATAAATTAACTAATTATCAAACTCTTTTAAATAACTTAGTCTTTTTGATTAACTAAACTTTTAAAATTATTGAAACTAACAAGCCTTTATACTTAATATATTAATAAAACTAATAAGGCTTTTGAATTAACAAAATAAACAAAACTTTTGTGAGTAAATGAAAGAAAAAAACTACCATTCTCTACCTAAGTACAAAGAAAAGGATTTTGGAAGATCTTAGGCTAAAATTGTATAAAACATCCAATGTTAAGATCATTTATTACAATTAGCAAATAGAATATTAGGAACAATTTAATCAATTTAGAATTTATAAATTTATTTCTAAAATATAAGAATGAAGCTTAAGGGAGGAAAGAAATCCATGCGCACTAGAGAATTTCAAAAAGTGAGGGAGAAGAGCTTTTGCTTGCTATTTCATGTTGTTCAAACTTTTTAATGGATTTTTTTGTCAAAAATTCATTGAAAGTTGCTAGATTTTAAAAATAAAATTTTGGGCTAGGTTTCTGACAATTTCCAACAAAATAAACCTGTAAAAAATAATAAGATTTTTAATTTAGTCATACGACTTCCGACGGTTTGCTTTATTTTTTTCGATGACTTAACCACTTCCGTCAAAAAGCTTGCATTTTCTAGTAGCGTAAAGATGAAAAGAAAAAAAGGAAAAAAAACATGCCTCCAAATTTTGCACAAACTTTTTCCATTAAATAGATGTGTAAAGATGAAAAGAAAAAAAGGTTGAAAATGTGTCTCCAGAATTTGCACAAACTTTTTCCATTAAATAGATGTAGAAAATGGTTACAAAAATTTAAAATTTGAAAATTACCTATTTGTAGAATTTATTAAATAATTTTATTGACATGTAATAGAAACCATTTTGTCATTTAATAAATTTTTTTTATTCTTTTTTACTTTTCAATCAAATTTAAAAATTTAATATTTTTATCATTTTTCTATTTATTTTCTATATATCTAAATAATAAATAAAAATAATTTTTTATATATTTTCTTTTTATATTTTTTACTTATTTTCTTTCCATATTTTTTTACCACATTCAAGCAAATAGTTAGTAAGACAAATTTGAACCCATAACCTAATGGGGAAAGGGGAAACAAAAACTCCAAAATAACAAAGTGTGGAAGTGTGGATAACATTTATAAATGGTGATTATGTTTCTACTTCAATACTTTCGAATCATTTAGAATTATCGCAGGAATAGATCAAGGGACACAGACTAGAGCCTCCAAGCAGTAATATGATATGAAAGGTTGGGAGTCCCCTCTCCTAATTATGCAAGACAAAAAGGAAATGAAAAATAATTTAGAATTGTTCTTAATGATGTTTGTTATCAAAATTAGAGAAAAAAAATTAATAATAAAAGAAAGGTTAAATATTACGATTATTTTTATAAGTATATAAATCATGATCGATACAATTACTTTTGTCTTATACACAATAATTAAATATTTCATAATTTAATTTGAACTGGTTACGATTTTTTTTATGTCACAGTTATTCAAAATATTTCAAGCATAAATATAATGAAATCTTGTGCATAATATTAAATATTACCTATATAAATCAGACTTAATTAAATAGATTAACATGTTTATTAAAATTTCTTATTATATGAATAATTTCAGGCTTAATTTTATTAATTTTTTTGTAAAATTAACAAAATTTCTTTGGATGTACCATTTATTTCACCATTAATGTTTTCACTATTTTCTTTCCCTCACCCACAAACTCTTACGAGAAAAAAAAATGATTTCTCAATGAATTTTATACTCTTTATAAAATGTATGAAAAATCTACAACCAATTTTAGATGTGAATTTAAAATATTTGTTATTTCACATCCCTATAGCAGTCGATGTCAAGCTCATATATAACGTATTTAAATTTTAATAATTCAACTTAACAAGTTAACCAATTAAATTTTTATAAACAACTTAGTTCAAATAAAAATTTTAGCTTTTAACAAGCCGAGTCAAAAAAAATTCTTAAATACACTTAATTAAAAAGAAAATGAATTTGTGATGACTATTTGTGTAACTGAAGGTAAAAACATACTAAGTTCATCAATTAATAAATAAATGAATTATACATAAATTAATGAATGAACAATCATCTATCTATTAATGCTCCGGTATAAATTTACTAGTATGTCATCAGGGATTATAACAAAAGATAAATACAATATTTAATCTTTCATATTAACTATTATATTCTCAAAATTTTATAATATACACTATTAGTTTCTAATTGCTTATTTTTATTATAATTATTTATTCATATCTTTACTTGAAATGTTAAAATTAATAAAAATTATTGAATTTAATTGTTAAACTTCATTTTAATCATATCAAATAGATGTTAATTTTTTAAATTATTTTATTTTTTTATTATTTATTTTAATATTATGGATCAAAAATAAAAATAAAAAATTATTAATTCTAGTTAAGAAATTTGTGAAAATAATGATCAACATCATTATAAATAAAATATTAATTTGTGGAAATTTTGAAATCTATAATTGAAAATTAATATTTATACAATCCAAAAATTCATAAAGAAAAGTACAAGAATTGCACAAATAGAATAAAAAATTTTGAATTACTTAACCTTCTTGTTGCATCTATTAGATTAGATCAAAAAAATTTGTAGGATAGGAAGAAAAAAGACAAAGGGATAGTTCACTACTCACACACCTTTTAGGTGAGTCTTTCAAAGAGAATTTTAATAAAAAAAACAAATCTACTGTCTAATGGGAAATTGCAACCCACTTATAAGGAGATAGGTAGGAATCCAAACTTTGATCATAGCCCAACTACAATTAACTAACCCATCACAGTTAATCTAGAATCAGGGTATATACATATACCTTTTATATTTTATATTATATAATATGACCTAGATATTATTATATTAGTGACATCGAATTATTTATTTAACCTAACCATATTAAAATGTGTTAGTCCACTAAAAAAAATTTACAATCTCCTTCTTGAACAACATCTTTTAGTACATAAAAACTTAGATTACAATATATGGTCACATTCAAATAATATTATTAATACAATTCATACCATGATAACCATAAGTCAAATATAAGAATTTAGCGAATGCAAACCTAATTATCCAAGAGGGTTGAAAAGAGATACATTTATAAAACACCCATTCCAAAATGACCAAACAAAAGAAGTGAGTATGCAATCAAAATACAAAAAATGGTTCATGCATTTGCCTAAGATATATCTACAATAATTTGAGATAGGGTCTAAACGTCTCTTTATATTGCCTTAATACAATATATACACCTTTTACAATATAAGAAAAATGGAAATATTATATTATAATAAAATCTCAAGATTAATATTGTTTTTTGTTTCAAAATCCAAAATACTCCTATTAAGCTAAAACATCAAAAAATTCAACAAGGCTTATACTTAATACATGTCTTTTAAACATTCCTATAGTAAGGCTCTTAGTTAATGGGTTTGCAAGCATATGATCTAATGAAATATGTTGTATTTAAGTGAGATCCTCACATATTTTCTCTCTCACAAATTGATACTTTATATCAAAATGTTTTGTGCGGGTTGAACTTTTATTGTTTTGAGAGAAGCTCAGTGCAGTAGTATTATCGCAATAAATAGTTAAGGGTTTTAAAATACTTTCAACTAAGCAAAACTTAAAAATAAAATTCCTTAACCACACAGCCTCTCAAGTTGCTTTATAGCAAGCAATATACTCCATTTTCATAGTAGAGGTTATTGTTAATGATTGTTTAACACTTTTTCATGATATAGTTCCTCTTACAAGTATAAAGATATATTTAGATGTTGATTTCTTATCATCTAGACAATTTGTAAAGTTAGAATCTGAATAACCTATACAAACTAGATCACTAGACCTTTTATGCTTCAACATATAATTTTTTGTACCCTGAAGGTATCTCATGACTTTCTTCACTATTGTCTAATGTCTTTTATTAGGATTACTTAGATACCTTCCAAGTACATTAATCACAAAAATAATATCTAGTTGTGTATACACTTGAGCATACATTAGGCTATCAATAACTAAAGCATATAGGACTATACTTATTATGGATTTCTTATCATCATTTTAAGGACACTGGACTTTTAAAAACATTTCACCTTTTTGAATGGGTGAAGAATTATATGAGCGTAAAACCATATTAAATCTCTTAATTACTTTATCAATGTATGATTTTTGAGATAAACCAAGCAAACCCCAAGTTTCATCACAATGGATCTCTATGCTAAGCACAAAAGATACATTTCTGAGATCCTTCATATCAAAATTCTATGACAGTGTCCTTTTTGTCTTATTCAATAAGCTTACATCATTACTTGTAAGAAAAATGTCATCAACATATAACACAAGGATCAAAATTTTCCCTATATTCATCAAATAATAGATGCATTGATCTACTGCATTCTCCTTAAAACCAAAAGAAGTTATAATCTCACTAAACTTGAGGTACCATTCCTTGGATGCTTGCTCTAGGCCATATATGGACTTACTTAACTTGTACATAAGTGCTCTTTCCCCTTCTTTTGGAAACCATTTGGTTATTTCATGTAAACTATCCCTGATAGGTCATCGTTAAGGAAGATAGTCTTCACATCTATCTGGTGTAGCTCTAGATCAAAATGAGCTACTAAAGTCATCATAACTTGAAATGAATCTTTAGTTGACATTGGTAACAAAGTCTCCTTATAATCCATCCTTTCCTTCTGAGTGTAGCCTTAAGCTATTAACCTAGTCTTGTATCTTTCAATCCCACCTTGGGTAATATGTTTAGTTTTAAAAATTCATTTATGCCTAACTGGCCTTGTAGGTAATTCCACTAGATTGTATACATTATTTTTATACATTGAATCTATTTCCACTTCCATAGCATGCTTCCACTTTAAAGAATTAGAACTTGAAATAGCTTTTAAGAAATTAATGTGATCTAAATTATCACTCACATTAAGCTCATATTCTTGCAAATAAACCATATAGTCATCTATAATTGCCTATCGACGAGTTCTTTATGATCTTCTTATAGGAACTTCTTCAATCATGATATTTGGTTTAATCATTGGTTGAATTAGATTAATTTATGGCTCAATCATTAGTTGATCTAGATCAATTATGGCACTATATGAGATGGTCTGACTAAAGGAACTATAAGAGAAATAATACTTCACTTATCAGCCATTTGCAAGATATTGGTTTATTATTTTTCAAAAGTAATCTAGTCTGACTTGCTCCCACTATTCAACTTATCCTCAAAATAGACAACATGATCTAACTCAACAATTCTTGTTGAATGAGTTAGGTAATAAAATTTATTTTCTTTTGAACTAATTGCAATAACTAATGAAATACCTGCTGATTGTTAACAGTTCAAGTTTCTTGGTGTGCCAATTATAAGGCCTAATTTCTACTTTGCAACCCCATACATGAAAATGTTTCAAGATAAGCTTCTTCCCATACATTAGCACATAAGGAGTCTTTGGTATAGATTTACTTAGAACTTAATTCAACATATACATAGCAATTTTTAAAACATCACTCCATAAAAATTCTAGTAAGGTGAAATGAGCAATCATACATCATACTATCTTTATAAGTGTTCTAATTCTTTGCTCACAATTCCATTTTGCTCTGGTGTACCAGGTATGGTGTACTTAGCTTCTATTCTGCACTCTTGTGAGTATCTTGCAAAAAGATCAGGATTCCTTCTTATTTTATCATATCTGCCATAAAATTCATTTCCTTTATCTGAATGCATAATTGTAACTTTGAACCTTTTGAATGCTTCCAATGCTCTAAACTTTTCAAAAAGAAACTCCACCTATCCAAGTCTTGAATGGTCATCAATGAAAGTAATGAAGTATTTGAAACCTCCTATTGCATTAAGTGAGATAGGTTTACATATATAAGTGTGGATTAATTCTAGAATACTTTCTTTCCTAGTCTTTTTCCTTTTTCTAGCTCTAGTTATTAGCTTTCTTTTGATGCGATCCATGCAAATGCTAAAATTTGAGAAGTTAAAATCAAGCAAAACTCCTTCTTTTATTAATTATTCCACTCTTTCTTTAGAGATGTGGCTTAATCTTCTATGCTAAAGCATTAAAGATGTTTCATTATATCTTTTCCTTTTATTTCTAACAATAGTATTGCTGGAATTTTCAAAACCATTATTTAAATCAATTTTTTATAAACCACCACACAAAGTACTAGTTCCAACAATAAAGGATTCATAATATAACTTAAAATTATTATTTTTAAATAAACATAAATATCCATCCTAGTTTAAACAAGTTATAAAAAATAAATTCCTTCTCATAGAAGATACAAAAATAACATTTTTTTAATTCTACAACATAATTAGTAGATGGAAACAAATAAATGACTCTTATATATTAACCTCATACTTTGCCTTCATTTTCAAGTTTTAAAGTCATTTTACCCTCACTTGGCTTCGTCAAATTTTTCAGTGCCTGCAAGCAATTTGTAACATGGATAATGGTGTCAATATCCAACCACCAAGTGTTAGAAGGAACTTCAATTGTATTTGATTCAAAACAAATTAGAGCCAAAAGGTTAGGTTTCTTTTTCTTTTCAAACTATTTCTTGAATTTGAAGTAGTTAACCCTTCTATGCCCATATTTCTTACAGAATTTGCAATTTCCTTCAAACAAAGCTTTCTCGGGCTTATGTTGTTGCTCTTTCATATCACTCTTATTTTTCTCATAACTAGGCTTCCATATATTGTCCTTTTGGATAGGCTTATTTCCTTATCTAGAACTTGAACCATGAAAGATAAAATTTGCAATTTACATCTTTATTTTTTTTGTATCCTCTTCCACTTGACTCACTATAGAAATCATTTCATTAATAGTCCATTCTCCTTTCTAAGTGTTGTAGGATGTTTTTAGCATACCAAACTAAGGAGGAAGTGACTCTAAAGCATACTAAATAGAAAAAACTATGTCCCAAGTTAACATTCATACTTTTCAATCGATTATAATAATGCACAAGTTTTAATATGTGCTCTCAAGTATCACTCATTCCATTATAAACAGTTTTCTCCAATAAGGATAGATAATGCCCTTTCTCTACTTTATTAAACTTGACATATTTCTATGCCATTGAATCCAGGAATGCTTTTGCATTCTAATTATAAAAAATACTCTGCCTTATGGTTTTCTTTATAATGTACTTTATCACTATGAGATAGAATCTATTGGAGTGAGTCTACTTTTTATGTTATGCTCTTTAAGCAAGAGTTAACTCCTCATTAATTATCGATTCTTCTTTATGTAAAGCTAGATCAAAATTGGAAATTTCTAGATACAGTTTCAAAAATTCCACCTAATCCTTATAATTTGTTTCATTCAACATTTTCATAGAAGTCAATTGCATAGGAATTGAAGTTGAGGAAAATCATTAAAGAATTTATGAAACTAATAATAAATTATTAAAATTGCATGTTAAATATTAATCATGCTAAAATTTTCTTTATAATTATGTAACTGTTTACAGTATAATGTTATGAGACTTAGTATCGATACGGTATAAGTATCACAACATAATGCAAGAATTATATGCTAAATTCCTAAAACCAAACTCAAATAAGGAATTTAATAATTTTAGAAAATTAACATACAATTCTAGCACTCATGTCATCACCTACAAACTACATTGATAGTATTATACTGATAAGGTACACTACTAGTAATATAGTACTCTCCTTTATTCACACTTTTATTTTGATCAATATATATATATAATTAAACAATATAATATATATTTTCATACAACATCACAAAATTCTATGCAATTAACCTATGACAAGTGAGTATAAATTACATAAAATTTAGAGGATAACATAAGTAATTGCATTCTTTACATAATTAGAATAATTGCATATTATTAACAAAATTAAGAAAAAATATGCATATAGTATATAAGTGATCTAATAAATTTTCATATAACAAATAATCATGCAAAGATTGTACATTAAAATTCTTAAGTTGAAATTTTATTAAATTAATATTTATAAAAATAAGATAAAATCATCAAAATATTTAATTCCAAAAAAATTGGAAAAATTTAAAAAAAAAGCTTGGAGAGTGGAGCTTGACAATATTTTTTGGTTTGGCAAGATTTGCCATGAAAGGTGGCGCATGGCTTACATGTGCCATTCATCCGAAATTGACCCAGTTTCTAATTCAATGTGTTCAACAATTTTTATTAAGATTTTCAATAGGTAAATTTCCTCATTTAATTCCTATCATTATGGACTAGTTTTCCTAGTTTAATTCACAACATTATGGACTAATTTAACTGTAGACTAATTTATTTTCAAATATTATGGACTAATTTTCCTAATTTAATTCACAACATTATAGACCAATTTAACGTCTAACATTATGGACTAATTGATTTCTAAAATCTCATTAAACGAGATCAATTTTACATAATTATTTCAATACTTATTGTAACTCTTTCATCTAAAATCATGTAACTTTAATTGCTAATTATAATCCATTATTTGTAATTAATATTTGTAATTAACTATTAACTTAGACAAAAAATTTTAAAATACTTTAATTTGTAAATGTCCTTAGTGAATTTGTTTATAACATTGCAAATTGTGCACAAATTTTATCAAAAATTTTTAGGTTCTAATAAGGTTTTTCATGGAAAACAACCTAGAAACAATTTTCTCTTTGATTATATGAATCAATTAACACAAATTTCATACAAAATCAAGGAAAACATTCTCTTCTATATCTAGAAAATTCTCATAAAAAATCCATCACCACAATTGCTTACACATGAACTATATTATAATTTTCTCAATTGACAATATAAATAATAAGAAAATAGATAAGAAATTAAGAATAAATTTGTCATAGTTTTTCTTAGTTATTACGGCTAAAGCATACAATAAAGAATTCAAGCTACATGAAATATAAAATTATATAACATTAAAAATTATATAATTTGTGCAATTTGACTTATCAATATGGATTTTAAGCTATGATACCAATTGTAAAAATTTTCAAATCTATAATTAAGAAATAACATTTATACAAGCTAAAAATTCATAAAGAAGAGTACAAGAATTGTACAAATAGGATAAGGATTTTTTTAATTACTTGGCCTTCTCATTGCATCCATTATATCAAATTAGAAAAATTTATAAAAAAGAAAGGAAGAAGATGGAAAGATGGTTCATTACTCACACGCCCTTTAGGTGAGTCTCTTAAAGAGAATTTTGGTAAAAAATAAATCTATCATTTAATGAGAAACTACAAGTCATTTTATAGGGAGGTGGGTAGAGATTCAAACCCTAATTATAACCCAATTAAGATTAACTAACCCATCACAGTTAACCTAGAGTGAAAGTAAACACACATACATTTTATATTTTGAATTATACAATATGATCTAGGTATTATTATTATATTAGTGATAATGAATTATTTATTTGATCCAACCATATTAAAATATGTTAGTTCACTAAAGAATATTTATATAATTATCACGTTTATTATTGCTAGAAATAGGTGTTACATGTCCTTATAGCTAGCTTCTTTCTTTAGTTATCACTAATCACTTAGTAAATATGATAAAGCACTTGGGTATTTAAGCTCTTTTAATATAGATTATGCTCACAAATTATTACATTGAATTAACAAAATACAAATCATATTCATGAGATATTTCTTTTGACTGACAACATAAAAAAAATGCATTTTCTTTTTTTACTATACAAATATGTCACTTATTTATATTTTGCAATTACTTTGCCACATACAACATCAAACATAAAAAAAAAGAAAAAAATGACATAATTATATTTGGATAGAAAAAAGTGATTAGGAAAAAGTCCTCCTTCTACCATCTTCTTCTTAGTCTATAATTTGGAAAATAATAACAGGTAATTTTATATATCATATATTGAATAAAACTTAATGTATACATAAATTAATCTTATTGATAAATTATAAGTTGTTAAATTAAATATCTTTTATCCAAAAAGCATTGTAAAATTCAAAATGAGCAATTGAATACTCAACATATGAAAGAATTTAATCCATAGAAAAAACTCATTATAAATAACATTAATCTATCTTTTTCTTCTCCAATTGGGATCAAATGTGGATGGTGTAGATCATTTAAAAGGTGCTTCCTAATCCTTCAATTGGTTAAGAACTTTTATTAATATAAAATTATTATGAAAATTAAAATAAATTTGGTGATGTTATAAAAATGCTTAATATTAAAGAGATAGGTAAAAAAATATATAAAAAAGATGAAAAAGAATTATGAGTTTGGTGCAAATTTGCATTCCAAAAGGATAGGAAACTTTCTTATGTAGCATTGTACGTTCTTTTCAATCTAGTTCAAACACATTGAAAAGAAATAATTTTAATAATTCTAAATTATTTTAAGCTTTCATAGTACCAAAATATTAAAAAATTATTTATCTAATTAAGTTCTTTGCCATAATTGATGATACATTATTTGCTATCACATAGATGTGAAAGGCCTTTTGGAAACTTCCTGATAAGTAAAAAAATTTATATTTGCATTCTAATGATGTTATTAAGATATTATTTTATACAATTCTTATGACAAAATAAATTAGAATAGTCTAAAAGTTTAGTCTACTTTAATATTTTTGGGGAAAGAGATATTTTTATAGTTAAATTAGATAAGCTGATTGAATTTAAAAATTTTAATATTATTGCATATAAAAATTATCTTATATTCATCATGTGCATTTATAATTTATATTTTATTTAAAAATATTACATATTTTTTAATGATAGAATAATATTAAAATTAATTGCAAGTATAATAAATATAATTTGAATTTTTTCAAGTATTTCTTTATTTAGATTTGATTATGAAGTTGGATAAATTTGATGCTTTAAAAATAATGAAATATTGAAATTATAATTTCAATTTTCCTCAGCAATTCTTTATTTAGATTCAACCATAAAGTTAGACAAATTTAATATTTTAAAATTATGAAATAATATTGAAATTATAATTTTAATTTATCTAAATAATTTCTTATTTCATATTTAGTCATGAAATTAGATAAATTTGATACTTTAAATTAAAATTTATTAATTTGATATTTATTTAAAAATAAATAAGATTATTTAAAATAATTTTTCTTTATCTTATTATTTTAGAAACTATATTTCAATTATATTATTAAAAATATTTCAAAAATAATAAAGTAAAAATATTTCTAAAATGATAAAAAAACTTTTAAATAATAAAATAAAAAATATTTTAAAGATAATAAAATTTATGTATATGATGTATTAAAATTAAGTAATCCAATTATGAGTAGATCACAATGGGAATTAACATTATTGAGACATTTTTCTTTCATTTAAATTTTATCATGAAATTGGATGGATTTGACAATCAAACTAACAAATTAACTAAAATTAAAATTATATTTCTTAAAAAAAAACATATATTATAATAAAGATTGTTATAATTCATTCTAAAGATAGAATTAGAATAAAGAAGCAATTGTTATTTGAATGGACATTTTAAAGTAGTAATACTTTTCATATATATAACTAACTCTTAAATCTAAACTTTGAAAATATGAGCCTCTTTTGGTATTCTAATCACACCATTGAAAAATAATTGGTAGTGACTTCATTTTCTTTATATTTTCACTCCAACATTTCGAGAAGGTACGAAATCGCTCACTTCTAACTAATTTTTGTTGCAAGGCACATCACAATAGTTAGGGTTTAGAAAATGGAGTTAAAATATGGATTAAAGACTAACATTGTCTTTAAACTACTAAGGGAAATTTTGATATTTTTCTTAAATACCTTCCATATTCTTATTCTCACTTCTAATCATTTATAACATTTAATTCCTTTATTCAAAACACTTTTTCTTGACTAACCCTTTTAAGTTTTCCTTTTCAGGTCTAACACTAACAGTTTATTTCTATTTACCCTAAATTTCTTTTGAATACTTATCGAATTAATTAAAACTCTTCTCTTAACATGTTATTTGAATTTTTTTGTCAGAATTCATTTATTTCTCATAAAATTTCACTTTTATTTTTGCCATAATAATTAATTTATTAATCCTTACTTCATAATATAAAATTATAAAATTCTAGGGAGAATATAAGAAGTGAATGAATAATCAAACATTCTAAATTCTAAGGTGTAACATATTTATTCGATTACATGTTTTTTCTTTTTTTTTATCAGTTCATTCCTATTATTTACAATTCAAATGACAATATCACTTAATAATATAAATGAAACATAATATATTTAATTTTTATTATAAAAAAAGTGAAACAAAGATTTAGTTCAATTAAGTAACTTAACTATATATTCTATTTTTTTTAACTCTTGATACATTATAATTTATGAATTATTTTTCTTTTTTTTATTTACTTCATTTCAATTTTTTTTTCTTTTCGTTTTCCTACTTTTTCTTACTACTTATACACTAATATTATTAAGTAACATACTTATGACATAATATATTATATTTTTATTATAAAAAATTACAAACAAGCTAAAAATTTTAATATAGAGAATACTAATTGAGATAATTTTTAATTGATTATTATTCTATGTTTAATAAAATATTTAAAAATTAGAAATCAAATTTATTTATTTAAATTTTTTGATATTTTCTTGATATAAATTTTCAAGTGCTATATTTGAAAATAAATATATATTAACTGAGATTTTATTAAGGTTTTAAGACTCACGCACTATTTTACTTCCCCTTTTTTCAGTAATAGTAGGAATAGTTAAATAACTAGACATACACAAAGGCGAAAGATTATATTTTGGTTGTAGAGAAAGGTACAAAAGTTTTAAGAAACATCGAGTGTTATATCCCAAAGTAATATTTAAAATTTTATTAATTTCAATGCCCTGAAGCATTTATTTTAAATATAAAGGATAAAAGAGGTCAAATTTTGGATGCATCGGGTGTGTTACATCCTAAAGTAATATATCCTAAAGGCCAAAGATCAAACTTTGAATCTAGCAGAAGGCACAAAACCTTTAAGAAATATCAAGTATGTTATATCCTAAAGTAATATTTAAAATTTTATTAATTTCAATGCCTTAAAGTATTTATTTTGAATAAAGAGGATAAAATAATTATATTTATTTGGTTAACATTTAGTTTCAAATTTCTTTTCCTTTCAAAGTTTTAAGGTACTAAAAAAAATTGATGATAATATTTAAATTATATTTATTTGGCCACAATGTTAATTCAAAACTCATTTAAATAGTTTTTACAAGGGTTTTCTCACGAAGTTGAAAATAATTTTAATAATTATAAGTATAAATATTTATGAAAATAAATGCTTGTAATTGGTTAAATACTTCTAAAAGTTGTAGAAGTTTGAAATATTTACTTTTGAGACTTTCAAATATATCGGACCATTATAAAAATATTAGGGGAAGATAGAGAATATGTGAGTTGAGATTTTAGAAATAAGACTTTTATGGAAATAAATTTTTTAAAATAGATAAATGGTTGGGATTGAATCTAACTTAAGGTGAAAGGGTAAGATTTAATAAGAGGTAAGCCTATGATGCATGAGAAGTATCGAATTGGAGCCCAAAGCTCCTTTATCTTTATCTTTTTCTCTTTCTTTCTTTCTTTTCCTCATCAATTCTCTCTCTTTCCCTTTCCTTTTCTTTCTTTCTTTTTTTTATCTATCCCTTCTCTTTTTTGGCCTTAGATTTTCCCACCATTGTGTGCCATTGTTGGAGCATTGCTATGTCGTTGTTTCCCCTCCTTCCTCTATTGTAAAGGTGGTAGCTGATAAGGTGGCAAAACATAGGAGATTGACTAAGCTTTTCCTATCATCACCTCCATCTATCATAAGTTATTCTTTGACAAATGCTTTTCTTTTTGTTAAGCAACATTTCACCAGTGCAAGCATGGAAGTTGTAGATTGGGTTGGGAGTAATAGCTATACAAGGCATCAAATCCTAGCATTTCCCAATCAAGTGATGTGTTTTTGGCACCAGCAACCTTCCAGGAAGGAGGTAAGCCACCCTAAACACTAAAACCCTTATATTTTGCTAATTTGAAATAAGATCAAAGAAATCCATTTATGCATATTTTAGAATATTTGATGATGGCTTTGTAAAAGTAGGATTTTCATGCTATATCATATTATAATGATAAGATTAGGATATCCTTAGACCATTTTCCTTTAACATTTTAAATGATTTATGCATGATTCAAGGAACCCTTAATATGAAAATATGGTTAGGTGATTTGTTGGGGGTGGAGCTTAAATGTTATGAACTAAATGTATGATATCATAAAATGATATAAGTAGAATGTTTTTATAGTATAAAGTTTTAATAATTCAATTATCTTATGTCAGATTTAGAAAAATCTTATTTTCCTATCTTATTTTAGTTACATGATATAGAATTGCTAAAATAAGGATTTGATGCCTAGAATGTTAAACTAGTATATTAGAGTATTTCAATATCATAAAAAATTAATATTTTTTATATTCAAAGTTTAATTCAAGAAAATCTTTAAAATGTGATATTTTATTTCTTTAAAACAGTGTTGAAATTATTAAGAACCAGGAGTATAGTTTTTTATAATATAATATAATATAATACAATATAGCTTGGGCTCCATAAAGTATAAAGCTATAATATTTTGATTATTTTACACTTTACTTGAAAAGTCCCCATTCGTAAAAACCTCTAATTTTTTTATGATAATTTTGAAAATATAAGAAAGTGATGATATAGGATGGTAGAGTGGTATGAATAGAGCTTGTTAAGAGTATCGCATTTTAACATTTTAGTTGCATAAGCTCAATTCCAAAAATCATTATAGAAGGATATATTTTGATTTTAAAGTTAATATTGAAAAATGTAAGAAGCTGATAATCTGGAATGTTATAATGTTATGATTTGAACTTGGAATTATAATATTTGGGAATGAAATAAGTAATGCCTTCATGTTCATAATTTATCATTATAAATGGTGAAATAGGAAGAACATGAAAGATATTCATGAATATCCTAAAGCTTTTAAGAGTAGGTAAGTGTTATCAGGTGAATATGTATCTTCCCTAACTAAATATTTTAATATTATTTTATTTAAATGGCATGTTTATAATCTTTCTTATAAATAATACAGATCATATATATATATCCACTTGTGAATCTTTAAAATTATAATTATGTATTATAAATTATTATTAAATCACCCTTATGGCCATATATGAGTGATATGAAAATAATATCTATGATAAGATAGTAATTATCAATTTGAGTGAATGTTGATTGACCATGCTTAAAAGGTGTGGTGATGTTGTCATTAATCATTAATTGATTGTGATTGGATTGCAATGATAAATGATATATTGTGTAGTGAATTGAATTACCTTATTATGTGTATGTTGGAAATATGTTGGAAAATATGGTGCAAACCATTTTATGATATGGATGAATGTTTGTGGCCATACAAGAAGGCATGGTGGCGTTATTAAATATCGCTATGAATTTCGATATTGATATGTGGTGATAAGTTATTGATTTTATGTTATGAATGAATTGTAATTATGCTGTGTAGAGCTCAAAATCTAGTTTATGAGAATATAATATGAATTATGTCATAAGTGGCATTTAAATTGTGAAATATGATAGGGGTAATGATGTAAATACTGGATAGAAAATTTTCAATAGTAAAGTAAGTAAAGCATAAGGTTGACCTAGGAAGAATAAAGATAGAAAGCTTGTAAAGGGTGTAGGTTGACCTGGGAATCAAAAGGTAGATTTATGTATATTTATTAAAAACTATTATGTATTATGATGTGAAATTGAAATCTGTTTCTATTTTAATACTTCTATTTGATGTGATTATAATGACTTGATTATGATTGAGCCTTGTTTGTTACTTGAAAATTTGATGATTTCTTGAAATAAGTTATGTGTGGAATTGTAATTATATTGTATAAATTGAATGGTGGAGACTATTATGAATTATGATGTGAAATAGGAAATTTAAGCTATTTGTAGGTAAATATGTCAACCTTAGGATTGGTATCATGGTTTTAGAAATCCATGAATTGAGTTTGCAGTTTTTTTCTATTTTAAAACTTAATTAGCATATAATCATTTTATGTAATTGATTTTGAGCATAGTTGTGCTATATATATGATTATTGAGTCCTCATAACTCATTCACTTTTATTTTCAATGTTTTCAATTTAAAATAAGTGCATTTGAATTTCATTGCATCTATAAACAATAAAAAATTATCTTGTTAGGGAATTAATAATTGGATTAGGATATTGGGTTGTTTATGTAAATAAATATGATGGAATATATATTCTCTGTGTACTTTGTGTTACTATCAAATCTGAAAAACTTAAACGTTGTATTTAGGGAATGCCTAAAAACAAGGAAGACTTTGTCTATTTTTTGATAAAATTTATCATGATTTTTGAGTCACCATAAAAATAGAAATATTTTTGTTAGGTAGAATTAGTGTAAATGGTGTTAAGATTGGTGAAAACTAAGTAGTGAGATTCACATTAGTTACCATTAGATTCAATTGTGACACGATGCCACCTGAACTAATGACTCTCAGCATTTCACTTCCTTTTATCTATTATATTGTATGTTTTTCATTTATTTTCCTTTTCACTCATATTGTTTATAGTTTAAACAATAATATCATTGATGAGTAATATAGATACAATATAATATATTTTCTTTTTATTATAAAAATATTTAAGTAAGTTAAATATCTAATTTAATTAAAATACTTAATTATATATTCAATTTGTAACTCTTATTACATTAGACCTCACACAAATTTTCTCTTCTTTTTATTTGCTCAATTATATTTGTTCCAAGTTCACTCTTATTGTTTATAGTTCAAACACTACTATTAGTAAGTAGTAAAGATATAACATGATAAATATATATTTTATGTTTATTATAAAAATTATAAATAAGATAAAACTTACCTACTAATAAAATTATTTAAAAATTAAATCAATTTTTTATATAAATTTTGTTAGTATGTTCTTGATATTAGTTTTTAAATAGTGTATTTCAAATCAAATATCCTATGGTCAACTAGAAATTTGTTAAATTTTTAATTTAGAATTTTTTAATTTATTTTTTCTTGATATACCATATAAATCAGATTTCATTCTTTTAATAAGAGAATTCTAAAATTGATAAATCCCATTTCTTTTCAATTTATGGATACATTTTAGATAATGAAGTTCAAATGTAATTTTTTTTTCCTTTTCTTCGCATGCAAAGTTTGATCTAACAGAAATTTTACTGTTTATGTTCGAAAGCTAAAATACACTCTCCCTCTCTCTTTTTAGTATTGTCATCAAAATTTTTTCTCCTAGAAACAAAAACAAACATAAGTGAATATTATACTTATTCTCATGGTCATAGATTCATTTTTTGCTTTTATTGTGTATTATATTATATTTATAATACTTTTATATTTAAATATAAATGTAGGATATACTTAGTTTTATTATGTGACAACACAAAAAGTTTATAAACAAACATTGTAATGAAAATTTCCGATTAATAAATTTTAAGAACATATCAAATATTTAAAAATTTCATGCGTTTTTATTTGATTTTTCAATCAATTTTTTAATTCTTTTATAATAATTAATGTTTCTTTTACTAATGTGACATAAATAATTTAAAATTATCATCATCTTCCGTAAACATGGTAAATCAGATTTCCATATTTTTATAGTTTTTAATTTAGACTTTAAATTTTATTTATACAAATAAATAAAAATAAATTTACAACCCATCTATCGCATGGGTTCACAACCTAATATTTCATATGGGTTTTATGTCAAATTAAACAAGTTATAGTAAATTTTTAATAAGCTATATTTCATAATGATAAATAAAATTAAGATAAAAAATTATAAATAAAATAAAATAATTTTTAAACTTAAATTCAAACATAATTTTAAAAATAATTGTTTTAAAAGTAAAATAAAGCATAATTATTTCAAATGAAGGAGCTTCACAATTCCAGGAATTATATGTATTCGTTGATAGTGACATCAAATTACAAAAACTTATAAATTATTAAATTATTATGGCCTTTTCCCTCGTATCGATAAGTAGGTATGAAATCTTGATTAATGTGCCATGTTGTCTGGATTTAACATAACAAATTGCTTTCAAGATTATTTTAAGTATGCTAAAATAAATTTTTAATTTCTTAACTTCCAAACAAATTCTAAAAATTTTTGATTAATTTTATTTTCTAATTTTTGAAAAGTATATAATGCCACAATGTTAACTACATTCAGTTTATTGACAAAAATTCTTATATGACTCATAGCATTCTAACGGTATGAAATAAATTATGAACGCAAGAAAATGTGGTTTTTTCGTAAAAGAATAAATAAAATTTTTTGTTTTATATTTCACAAATTGGGTAAATAGATTTTTTCTATCTTTCAACTTTCAATATGTTTTGATACTTTATTACACAGCAAATCTATTTTATGTAAGTTATAATGTTAGGTTAAGACCGAAATTGCTATTTGCAATTCTATGATCTACCTGCCTTCAAGAAGATTCTTATTTGTGATTTTCCTTTTAACCAAGAACAAGGTTAATGTCTCTTCCCCTGTTAGTAAGCTCAAAACTTTGGCTCATGTTTGACCTGAATTTAAGAAGATTTAATTAAATAACAATAACTATATATTTTTAAAAAATAATTATAATATTTAACATTAATTAAATATTATATTTAAAATTAAAAAATAAACCACAATTTTAACTACATATATTCATTATATTCATAAATAAATAATGAAAAATTATAATCAAACTATATATAAAATAAATGAATAGAATAAGAAAAATAGTTAACTTGACTAGTTTAATCAAACCCCCTAGTTTTTTCTGAGTTCAATAAATGAATTATGAACCAAATTTAATCAAGTAATTTTTTAGTTGAATTCATGCCACCTAGTAATATCTAAAATATTACATATATTAAAAATAAATTTTAAAATTTTTCATATTCATTAATTTAAATTTTATAAATTTACTTTATTACTTTATATTTAATAATAATGTTTGAATTTTATTTTCAATCTATATAATATTATTAAGCCAACATACATACAAGATTTCTAAGTACACACCTTTATTATTAGTAAAATGTCTCAAGCACTAGTAAATGAAGGCATGTACCAATGCCAAAATGTTTGCCTATCTTTGTTTCATTGACAGACTTTTTCAAGTTAGAGCAATAAGAAGTCCCAAAAACTGTGCCAACTTTTTCTTCTACCCTCAGTGATATAATTGCTGCATTCAATAATCGTTTTGTCTTTTGCCCAGCCTAGTTCTATGTAAAATGGGATGCCTAACGGCATTCATTAAGGACTTAATTCGCTAATCCAATAGTATTAATTTTTTCACAGGAAGTTATCGATTTTTGTAGGTCCTATGCTCATTAAAACTAGTCTTGCCATATAGTCAAAGTAAACAGCTTTTATGATATCCATAAATTTGAAACTCATAGAGATATAATAAAATGCAAGCAATTAGATAAATTAAATTAAATTTTAAATTCATAGGAACCTTAAAATTCTCCAAAACATCAATGCCTATACTTTTTATTTAAGGTATCATAATCATGACCTTTTTCAAATCGTGGGTGGGATGTTGAAGAGAGCCGGTATTCATTTAATGACAAGCTCGTCACGGTGCATTGAGCACCAATTGGGAGGGGGTAAATTTTTGAAAAAAAAAGGAAGAAAATAGGAATTTAATAAAAGAAAATAATTCCCACATATAATATAGAATAGACAGATAACAAAAAGTATAGGGTAAGATGTAAAATAATAAGTTAAAATATAAAGTTTTATGCTACAGTGTAGTTGCAACATAACACATTTTTATACTACAAAATTCCACATTTAAAACTTTATACATTACACAATCTTTTAAATATTTGTTGCATGTGAATTTTATATAAATCAAAATATAATAATTAAAATGAATAGTGGGCTCAAAAATTTTAAAAATGTAAAATACTGAATAATTGTATTATATAAATGAAACTAATTTATTTTTAATAGTTAAAATAGGTGATACTCCAAAATTATAAAAAGTAAAATGCTAACAATTTAAATAAATTTCTGAATTATTGTTAAAAAAACTTTAATTATTTTTAAACACATTGAACAAATCATAAATGCTTATAGTAAAATAATATTTAAGAAAAAAATCACAAAAGTTTCATTTAAAAATAATGAGTTATAGACTATTGCAACCGTTAGTGAGATAAAAATTAATTATTTTTTTAATTTATAAGCTAACTTCTTTTATGTATTATTTTATTATATCCTTATTTTAGCTAAATTGATAAATTATAGTATTGAGATGAAAAATTAGAAAGTTTGCATCAACTTTTCTTTTGGTTACAAGTATTTTATTGTTGCAAAAATTGAAACATTTTACAACAATAAGATTTTACTGTTGCAAAAATTAAACTATTTTACGACAAGGACACCTTGTTGCAAAGTGTATATTGTTATATCCTATTTGCAACAAAAATAGATATTGTTACTAAAAGTTCATATTAGCGATAAAAGTTAAAAACTCATGTAATTTTATTGATGCAAAATCCTTATTTTCTTGTAGTGTGTGAAATTATGCATTCATCAATTGAGTCACATCTATTTTTCATGATACAAGTTGATAGCCTTGGAGTATATATTAATATGGAGGCAATTGAAGAGACACAATGGCTTCAAGCATTTGAATGCTCAAAAAATTGAATGGTCAAATATTTACAATAATTTATGATCAAATACTATCTTTTACTTAAATAACTCATTTTATGATTATTTATTCTAATATTATTTTTCTAATTTTAACTATCAAATATAACATTTGATGATAATAATTTTCTCCTTCACCTCTCACAAAAAAATATTAATTTCTAATATATAAATGTATGCATATAGACATTAAATACAATTGAGTGAGTAGGTTGAATCAATTTTAAATTATCATGTATAATTTATGAAGATAAAGCAAGCATCAAATAGACAAGAGATGACATTTTTTTCTAATGGGATTTTTTTCATTAATCATTAATCAAATATTGAAATATAATCCGATGGACTTATTCATTTTACCTTTACCATTTGGAACCCCTCGCTCCCCTATCCAACTTAAAAATTAAGAATTGTATTTTTTGGAATTAGGAAGAGGTGTGCCATCTAAGAAGTGCTTGACCAAAGAAAGAGATCTTACTGGCTGATAGCTTGGAACTTGATGCCCTGCTTCTCTCACTGTGGCAAAAGTTAGCCCTCCTTTGTATACTTGTGTGTATCCACCAACCTATGTCACATGAATTTTTTTTATTTTAAAAATACTCTCTTTTGTGCACAAAATTTTATTTTTCATATAGAGGATTAAGTTTTAATTCGATGTCAACAATTTTTTTTTATAATCAACAAATAGAGAAAATTTTAGAATAAATTAATAAGAACTTTCACACAATACTAATAGTGTTTAATATGCAACTATTTTACTAAATGTATTAATTACATTATTTATTTTAACTAAATTTTTATAATTTTATTTTGGGTAATGCTTTTCCACAAGAACTTAAAGATTTTGCAAGTTTACAAAAGCTTAATATCAGAATCATAATTTTACACAAAATCTTATAATTTTTACCAATAAAAACTATAATATTGTGCAGATTTTGAATGTAATGTGCACATAAAGATTGCAGCACTAATTAAGATTTCATGAAAAATTTTAAAAAAATATCTTATTTTTAGATAAAATTACAATTTTAAATAAAAACTATAAAAATATTAAAAATCATAAAAATTACAAGCGTGCACCAAATTATAACCTTTCTAATTTTTATTCGGTTAACAATTTCAAAATTTTTTCAATAGGATTATGTAAGTGATTGCAATATTTATTTTCATTAATTAAAAAATAAAAGAGAGAATTATTTTAGGGCTATTTGTTAATTGGTGATTACCTCTCCAAGCAGGAACCAAGGATGCCAATCAGTCTCTGCCTGAAGTTTCATCTTCTCAATTGAATACTTTGTTGAAGTGAATGGCACCCTACCATCAGTGTCTCCGCTGCATATTCAAAACACATAATAATTAATTAGAAATATATAAAACTTAAGGTTAAAATTGTAAAGTTGAAGGAGTCAAAATTGATAATAAGACTCAAAATATTGGTCATATTTAGGAACATACATAGTTTAAAATTCTCTCTATACCTTCATTATTTCATTGTTACTATCATTAATTATGCTCAACATAACTTATGATCAAGTCATTTTCATTGTCTTATTAAACATGCATATGATAATTGAACTTTGGATATTTCTTTTTATACTATTGTAAGGGGCAAAACTAGATAAAAAAAATAATGAAAGGTTAAAGTATAAATAATTAGAAATTGTATATGAAAAACTTAAAATTTTTGGAAGGGCTAAAGTAAATGCATAAAAAAGTAAAAGTTTTGAGTTTAACATAGAAAAGGTTATATAATTTATTGAAGTTTGAAGGGGTTTTACTTTCAATGAGGCTTCCCTTTGGCTATTATGTTATAAAAAATGGATATTATATATGGTGATTTACATTTTTAATATCTTCATAATTAATAAATTATGATTCATAAAGGTTGATTGTTATCTAAATAATGCAATTTTTGCAGTCACTCTTATACATGATTCTTGTACAATTTTGTAGGTGACAAAAAGTAAGTTAAATTAAAACAAATAAAGCTAATTTAATTTTAATTATATCATGTTTATTATTATAAATATAATTATGATAAAATCAACTCCAGAGTTATATGTATTTTAATGTGGACATATACATTCACTAATTTTTATAAAATTTTATATATAATGATGAGTATCATTTAAAACATTCATACTAAAATATTAAAACATATAAACTGACTTTCGAGTCTTAATTCAACCCCTAAATAATTAAAGAAAATAAAATTTTAGACATAAAGGTGATGCTATAAAAAAGGCACACATTAAAATAACGAAAGGAGAGAATGACAAATATAAATCTAAAAAATGATCATAATTTTTACCTGAAAATCCAAACCCTTAGGCCATTAGAAAGGAATTCATGTAAAAGGGGAAGAATTGTTGAAGGCCCATCAAGCCAATCAGAAATGATATCGCTGCAAGGCTCCCAATCATGTGTGAGTTTGGTGACATTGGCATGCAGGGCCTCTTGGACATCTGCCTGATTCATATATGCGTACACATAATACTCACTACATGGATCAAAGATCGTCTGTAATACAAAATTCAACACTCCATTACTATTTTTTTAAAAAAATTAAGTAGTTAATATTGTCATGAATTAAACAAAAGGCCACATTTATAGACAATGACTTCACAATTACATCCCTTTAATTTAATAGAATTACACTTAGCTCCTTAATTCTTTTGTTTTCAGATTACACTCACTTTCCATAAAGCCAAAAAAAGGGGCAAAAAAAAAAAAAAAAGAAGTGAGTGTGTGTTTTCAGATTCCACGTAATTATGTAGGACACTTTAATGTGAGGAGAAAAATCTTTAAAGAGAATAAAGTATAAATTATTAATAACTTTAGTACAAGGAAATCTTTTAAGTTTCTAGGTAAATTATGTTCAATTTCTTATCCTAGTTACACTTCACTAATCAAGTCTCAAAAAGATATGCTTACTTTTCCCTTTTTACAACATGAATTATGTGTGTATATTTTTGAAAATAAAATAGTACGAGTATAATAAGGCAAACTCATTGAAAATGTGAATCAAATTTACCCTATCTTGGGAGACTGTACATGTATTTCTTGAAAATGTTCATATATAAAAAAATGCAGTTGAAAAAATTAAATGGCTATACCCTAAAACATGGACTATGCCCACCTCTGAATTGCTTGAGTTAATTTGTGAGAAACTTACAGAGATCTTCTTGGGATGGATTGTGAGATTGGAATCCTGGCACAAAGGAGCATAGATGTTGAGGGTATTAATGAAGTTGGTATCTCTGCTTGCTTCAATTACGCCTGCAGTGCATTTTTTATTCTGATCGGTTGCTTCGGGGGAGAAATTACAAAACTTGCGGATATTTGATGTTGTTTCATCTGAGATTATAGCATGTGAATTTAGGAAATCAAACGTTCCTATGTTGTCTGTTTCGTCGTTGATCACCGCATTTCCGATCTACATGCACAAGAGAAAATAGCAATATCTGTAAGCCTTTTTTTGTAAGGTCTCAATTGTTCCACTTCCATTTTTACGCATAGATTTTGGTAGCATCAAGAAGATGGTACAACAGATACGACAATATTATAGCCCTTCGTCTTGGCGATGTCTATTAAGATGGAGAGCTATGATTTTGGGCCACATGTAGCATTAAATTTTTTATGTATTTGTAGTCTTCATCTTAAAATTAAGTTAATTAATTAAAAAAAATGATCGAATCACTTGTGTTGAGATACTGCTAAAGATGCATGAGATACTGTTAAAGATGCTCTATCACATATATCACTCTTAATTTTTTACCTTATAATTATAATGACGTGTATTAAAAGTATCTCATATATCACTCTTAATTTTTTACCTTATAATTATAATGACGCGCAACATAGTAAAAAAAAAAAAATATTATGACAAGTAAAATCAAAATAGCTCAAATTTGGACTTATGAACATGAGGCTGTTAAATTTAAAATTATTGGAACCAAATTGAAATTGAAGTTTGTATAAATTTTTGTGACGGAACCAAACTGAAATTAAATTCTGTATAGAATATTTGTGATGGGAAAAGTAAGGGTTCCTTTGCCTTTTGGATTTTTTGTTTCTTTAACTTTTAACTTCTTGAGTGATGATTGAAGTGAGAGTCCATACGATTTTAAATTCAAATATCAAATTTTACGGCAAATGAAACTTCTAAGATAATAATAAATTTCATCACACCGTTAAAGATTCTTTGACTTTTTAATTTTTTACTTTTTTGCTAATGAAAGATAATTTATTAAATTGTAATGTGCGACATGTCAAAAGGGAGGGAAAGCATCCTTTGACTTTGATTACAGGAGACTTGCACAGATACATGCTAATCAAGTTTGGAGGAGATGAATGACAAGCGGGTGGAATGGCTATGGTCCCCAGAAGCCTAAAGCAGGTTGAATTCTTCTGTCTGCTAGCTTAATGGGTACGGTAGGGTTTCAATTTTTTCCACATGGACCGCCCACTATGTAAGCCCTTGGTCCTTAAAACCGGAGAATCTCATCAGTTATGCCATCATTCATGCTAAGGACCAAAATTTCATGATATACAAATAAACACATTATGAGCCTATTTGGATATCATGATGACTCAATTTCTTAATTTAAAATATTCTCATGATACAATTATAATATTATTTTATTTTGTCCTATTTCAAATGTTATAATAAATTATATTCAGATGTGTTTTTTGTTAATTTTATAAATATTACTATCTTAAAAGGTGATTGATGAAAAATTTAACAGTTATGTCTAAGAAAACTGTTAAATGACTTTTTTTTTTAAGTCAAATAAATATTTGTTATATCTAGATTATAAAAAAATTAAAATTTTTATATCCACGATGTTAAGTTTTATCAAAATAAAATTTTTAAATATAAAAAATTATTTTTTATATTAATGTTATTAAGTTCTAAAAGAGTAAAACTACTCTCACTAAAACCGAAAGTTTTTATGTTGAACTAAAAAAATATGCTCCTATATAATTGAATAAAAAGGAGGACAAAACCCAGTCATGGCAGCCCAGCAATATGGGCCCACTTATAGGAGAAGTGAGTCTACTTTAGTCCAATTAAGTGGCTTGGATACTCTAGTCAATTCCGGCAAAACAAAAATTGGAAAACCTTTTGTTGCCCATCCCCGTGATGAAAGCAACAATATTGAAAGCAACAAAAATATAGATCCTAATTACAATATGGGACCCATAGGCCATTAAAATAGGACTTGATTACGACCTTTTTATTGATGACTTCTTTGTCAGAGAGAGATAAAAACACAAATTTTAACGGTAGATTTCAAATTCATTCTTTTATATAATAGGATCCATAAAAATTAATATATGATGTATTTCTTCTGAATATGACATCCAATGTAACATGAGAATGATTAACAAAAAGTATCACAGATGTATAATTATATGTTTGACTATGATTATTTCAAGCATTGTTTTCTGAAAGAAAGTAATAAAAAAGGTGCAAGGAAAAGACACATACCAAGATTCCTTTGAGGTTAATAATTGTGGTTTTAGCCTTTTTGTTGTGATGGAGAATGGTGTGGGCAAGTTGAGGCACATAATGGCCAGCATAGCTTTCCCCAGCAATGTAAAAATCCCTACTCTTGTATTCTGGAAATCTCTCCAACCAATTCACCAAAAACACATAATTATCTGCTGCTGTCTTCCTGTCCCCATTCGTAGCATAATCCGATGACTTATTAGAGTATGAAAATCCTACTCCGGCCGGGGACTCAAGAAACAAAACATTGGCAGCTTCAAAAATCAAATTTAAAAGGAAAAAAAATTAGTTTTAGGTTAAAATCTTTAATAGTTCCCTTTAAAAAAAAAGTAAAGATTTTCATTGTGCTAAAACTATGGCGCTAATTCACAAAATATATATACGGTACTATAAACACTATAAAAATCTTGAAATTTTATTCTACAAGGCCGCTTTTTTTATTTTTTTTGGGACTCACTAAGATAAGAAATTAAAATTTTGTTCCTAACAATGTAATGCTACCATTGTTTTTCCCAAAAAAATTATCAATTTCAAATACCATAATTCCATGTATATCCATTTTTATAAAGTGTTTTTCCATCGCTGTGTATGCGGAAGGGTCCGAGTTCTTGCATAGCTCCATAGCCGAGAGATGAACATCCTGGACCTGAAAAAAGGAACCAAAAAAATCAATTTAATTACTTATCCAAAACCGCCATTATTTTTTAATTAATTAATTTAATATTTTATATTTACTCATGATTTAGCAACATGTTTGAGTCAAAACTCTCAGCCTGCCCGAAAGGCACATGAGGTCCCCGCTAGCAAAGTACCAGAAGGAAGTGTTCATAGTCAAAGGTTTGTTCCTCGTTTGTTTGAAAAGGAATATAAAAAATTGATTGTTACATACCTAATAATTCAACAAATAACTATTAACTAATGATAGTAATTTGACTAATGAATATTTAATTTCATCAGTTCCAAGAAACAAGTTCCATGAAATTTTAGAGTACGCACTACCATAAAATATATATATATATTGAAGGAAGTATCCAATCGTTCAGTTTTAGGATCAATGGGACAGTTCAATCGTCCAACTTAATTGTTATTTTAAAAAAATATATTTTTATTTAGGACATTATTTGACTCAATATTTAATCCACTTTTAAAACATTGCTTAATATATTAATTAAATATTTATGAAATTTACTAATAGATATACAATTTATATTATATTTATCTTTTTATATTATGATAAACTAGATTTATACGAAAATTTCTGAAGAAGGAAAGAGAGACTAACATATGATGAGTATATCAAGCTTATTTATTTTTTACGTTTTCTCGAGTTATCTGATACATTGATGTATCAGTTACCTAAAAATCAAAAATATTTTTGGATAAACAAATATAAAACAAAAGAAACTCTAGAGAAAGGATTGGAAATAGAAACGTCACTCTTATCGGATATATATAGCAAGTTTTCAGGCCAGATACATTTATCAAATATTAAAATGATCATCATATTTCTATAAATGAACAAATAAAAGAAGCCTATTTTATCTGTTATTGTTTAATTATATATTAAAAAACAATGTAGTCATGATTCATGAAGTGTTGAACACTTAACCTCCCCTTTCAAAGCATGCATTTTCATAATAATTAACAAAAGAAAAAGATTACACTCACAAGACATATTTTTTACAACTACACACATAATATATTCCACAACTACTCAAAAAAAAAAAAATACAATGCATCCAGGTGTTTTAGTTAAAAATTGAAGTTTAATGGTACAAAAATTTGATGTTGTCCGAAGAATTTTATCCAATTATAAATTCCCCAACACGAAATTTTGTATATGTACGTAAATTTTTATCCAAGAAAAAAAAGAACAGAAAGGGACCTTCTACACACGCTTTTTATAATTGTACCCATAACACGTTTTGCTTCAAATTAACCAGACTCACATTAAATAACCCAAATTTTACCTCAAATTTTGTCATCTATAAAATTATATATGAAAATATCGAACAAATAATTATGGAAATAGCTTTATTTCCAAGAAAAATGATGAATTTTCAGGTAAATTTTAAGTTTTACTGGTGACAACGACTCTTATAAATTAAAAAAAAAAAATTACTTTCATTCATCGTTTTTGTGGTGGCAAAACTTCCATAGAAAACAATGATTGGGATCCAATCTAGCTTAACATATTACCTCCATTGAGCCAAAGAAGAAGAGGCAACGTATCCTTAGACTGCTGAGCTTCAACAAAATAGTAATAGAACGCCCGCCCCGCCGTCTTGTCCACAGTAACGTAGCCACCGTACTGAGAAAACTTCACATTTGGCTGCCCAGGCAACTTCCCAATTTTATCTTTCTCCTTCAACCCCTCTTGAGAAGAAACTATATTTTCAATATTCTCAAATTCTTCCACCTCAAATAGGCTCTGGCCGCCTCCGGCTCTTGCTGGCCGTAACTCGTAGCCAAGGCCCTGCTCCTTCATCCTTCCATGGATTTCAGCCGCGAAGAAAGAAAGAAATATGAGAACTGATTGATGAAGAAGTTGAGTTTTCAGGTAGTCCCACAGAAAAAGCTATTCTTTCATGGGCTGTTATGGATTTAAATATGGAGATGAAGCTCATTACACAAAATTGTTCCATAATCCATGTTGAGGCCTTCAATTCAAAGAAGAAAAGAAGCGGGGTTATGATCAGGAGGAAAGTAGATAATACAACTCATGTACACTGGAAAGGGGCGGCAGAGATTGTACTAAAAATGTGTTCCAGTTACTACGGTGCTTCTGGCATTGTGAAAGATTTAGATGACGGTGAAATGTCAAAATTTGAGCATATCATTGAAGGAATGGCAGCCAGCAGCCTCCGATGCATTGCTTTTGCAACAAAACAAGTTGAAGAAGAAGAGCTTCAAGACCAAGAAGCAAATAAGGTCAGTGAAAATGGTTTAACCTTGTTAGGTATTGTGGGCATCAAAGATCCATGTCGTCCAGGGGTGAAGAATGCAGTGGAGTTATGCCAACGGGCAGGTGTAAACGTGAAAATGATAACCGGAGACAATGTTTTTACTGCTAAAGCTATAGCCACCGAATGCGGAATACTTGGGCCTCATCAAGACACAGAAGGAGCAGTGGAGGAAGGAGAGGAATTCCGCAACTACACGCCCGAAGAAAGATTAGAGAAAGTAGACAAAATCTGTGTTATGGCGAGATCCTCTCCTTTTGATAAGCTTCTTATGGTTCAATGCCTGAAACAAAAAGGCCATGTAGTTGAAGTAACCGGAGACGGAACAAATGATGCCCCAGCCTTAAAAGAAGCCGACATAGGCCTATCCATGGGGATTCAGGGAACAGAAGTGGCCAAAGAAAGCTCGGATATGGTCATCTTGGACGACAACTTTACTTCAGTAGCCACAGTCTTAAAATGGGGAAGGTGTGTTTATAACAACATCCAAAAGTTCATTCAATTCCAACTGACAGTAAATGTTGCAGCACTGGCAATCAACTTTGTGGCAGCAATACCTAACAAGGTTAAACCATTTTCACTGACCTTATTTGCTTCTTGGTCTTGAAGCTCTTCTTCTTCAACTTGTTTTGTTGCAAAAGCAATGCATCGGAGGCTGCTGGCTGCCATTCCTTCAATGATATGCTCAAATTTTGACATTTCACCGTCATCTAAATCTTTCACAATGCCAGAAGCACCGTAGTAACTGGAACACATTTTTAGTACAATCTCTGCCGCCCCTTTCCAGTGTACATGAGTTGTATTATCTACTTTCCTCCTGATCATAACCCCGCTTCTTTTCTTCTTTGAATTGAAGGCCTCAACATGGATTATGGAACAATTTTGTGTAATGAGCTTCATCTCCATATTTAAATCCATAACAGCCCATGAAAGAATAGCTTTTTCTGTGGGACTACTTGAAAATATTTATAGCCTCTTATGTTAAATTGCCAAGATGAGTTGCCGAGAACTTATATGGCCTTGCCCTTGAATGGTGGGTAAAGGTATCGAAATAAGTTGAGTTTAATAGGTTAACTTCGTACTAGTATAATTTTGCTTGACATGGAACTATACTTGGTATAAAAAATAATAATAATGACCTGACCTAATAAGGAACTAGTACTAATACTAATTAACCCAATCTGATAAAGGACTTGAATTGATAAGTGTTAACATGTCAATATATTTTATTAGCTCGTTAGCCTGATAATAGTAATAAGTAATAAATAATTAATTTATTATATATTTAATTTTTATGTAGATATTAAAATTATATATATGAGCAACATAAAATAATTTTTTATATTAAAATTGATATATTTATATATTTAATATTGTCAATATATATTATATAATTTTATCAAAATAAATAATTATATTAAAATTTGAATTAGTAATTTAATATTAAAATTTTAAATTATTTAAAAAAATTAAATAAATAATTTTAACATTAATTTTAAATATATTATATACATATATATCATATAATACATTATTATTTATTTTTTATTATTATATATAAATTATTATAATTATTTTTATTAATATATTATTTATATAATTATTTACTTATATATATTTGATAATATATAAATTATTAAATATATTTATTTTTATATATAATACTTTAAACTTGATCTATATATATTTAATAATATAAATTTATTTTATTAAATAAAATAAATATATAAATATATAATATAAAATTCTTTATTAATATAAAATTTAAATTATTTTACTAAATGCAAATTTTAACATTTATTAGATTTTAATAATATATATTTATTTTATTAAATATGTATTTAATATATATTTATTTTCATATATAATATATATGATAATAATATTATTATTATTATATTTAGTAAATAATAATAATTTTTAATTAATTAATGATGTAAAATTAATAATAAATAAATAACTAATATGATAATAATAATAAAATGTAACGGATTATAAAAATTAACCTAAACTTGCTTCATAAATGTCAACTTGGGATTGAGATTGAAGCAGGTACTGTAGCAAGTACTGTAGTAACCCGACCTAATAAAAAAGTAGTCCGACCTACGACTAACTCAACATATAATTTTTGCTCGTTAGATTAGTCCAGTAGAGTTGAGTTAACCCATTTTGACAAATCTAACGACAAGAATTTAAAGTTGTGAACCATATGTATTTAATTATGGAGAATTTTTTGTATGCTTTGATTACACTGTGTTCTTGCTACTCTATCAATAAAGTTGAATTAGTATTAACTTCTTCCATTTTTAATATTTTAAAATTAGAAAATTAAATTTTAAAATGCATGGATTTTACAAAATGATAAATGGTCAATAAAATTAATAATTGGTCATTATTTATTAATTGGAGCAGTCCAATTATCAATATTTATGATTTTAATATCTTGAAATTTAAAAAATTAATTTTTTACAAAAAAAATATATTTCATACATAACATGTCCTTACTTCTACCCACCTATCCAATAGTTAGAATGCAATTACAAATTTCAATATCTTAAAAATTGAAAAATATAATTTTCAATGCATTTTAGTTAACAAAATTAACGATTGTCTCTTTTCTATTATTTCTAACACCATTCTTTCTCTACTTCCAGCCACTATTGCTTAGCATGCCTCCCTTCTAGCCATTGTGAACTACAATTGCAAGATGGAGTTATGAAAGCACGACTAATCTTATCTATGGAATAAGGTTTTAGGATGTCCTTCTAGCATGTAAGCTTTAGGGTGCTTAACCAGCCTAAAGCCTACAAATTTGCTGAATTAGTCCATGGATTTTTTGCGGATTAAGTTTACAAAAAATAGGCAAGCAAAAAAAAAGCCTAAATTGGTCAGGTCCATGCAAATCAAATTTGCATGGATTATGGCCCAACTGCCTTTTTAAAACAAAAATAAGTCAATTTGTAGGCTTACAATATGGACTAGACTGTTTAAAATGGGCTCACTTAAAATTCAAGCCTTAGTGAACTGAGTCCAAACAAACCAAGCCTATGCAGACTCTAGCCCAATCCATTTCGCAAAGTCTATTAAGCACCCCAAGGCAAGTTGCCATAATTTTTGCCACTGTCAAGATGGGAGAAGCCTATTTAGGTGCACGTAACAAGTTTTAAAACATTATACATTAATATTTTCACCTAATTAGGTTCATATTAAAAGCCTTAATGGTATATAGATATATCAATTTTCTTGTTTTAATTTTTAAAAAATAAGAACATGAAAATTTAGCTTACTAAAATGTTATAGTTAGAACTTAAAATAGAAATTTTTTAAGGAAAAGTAGTTAGTATCATATTACTTATAATTTATTCTTATAGATTAGTGAATAAGAGGAAAAAGAACATGATGTTAAGTGCTTTAGAAAAATCTTAGAGGGATTAGGTAAGTGTATATTATACCTTAAATTAATTTTTCATTTAAATATGTGTTTCTTTTCATACACACACACACACACACACACACACACACACACACACTTATGTTCATATATAGATTAAAGGATTTATAAAACCTTCTAGTTATAGCTAAGCTCTCATTTTTACTTGTACTTAGGGAGCTGTAAGTTGATTATCTATTATTACCTAACTTTTGTAATGCTTGTTGATGTATTTATATACTTGAGTTATATCTTTCTTTTTGTAATATACTAGTAGTTGCTCCTTTGAGGCCATGTAATGAAAGCATAACATTGTTAATATCAGGTTATGATGTATTATGAGAATTTTTATGTCAACTTATTAATTATTATTGATTGACTATATTATTAATACTATATTTGGAATGTGTTGATTGAATGGTAATGAAAAATGATATAGTGTGAATGATGCATTGGACATGCTTGATATGACAAGATAGAAAAGACATTTGATAGTGTGAAATAATATAGGATTCAATAAAAATATTTGTAAAGGGATAAAGTTAGTCTCAAAGGAATGAGGTTAAGTTTATAAAAAGACAATGTTCACCGAGATTCATAACAAAATTTAATTACTTTCTTCTATTCTACATTTTATGTTTGTAAAGTTATCTATGTGATTGCAAGGTTGATTATGTGATAATGAATTTATGGATGTAACCAAGTTAATGTATAGGTGTTATAAACTAGTGCAAGAATCTTGTTAACTAATATTTCATATGTGTATTATTTTTGAATAATTGATGAATTTTTCAAGCATTCTTGTCGATCCATACTTGTATGTTGGTAGAAACTTAGGTATGATATTGTGAAAATTTGTTGGTTATTATAGCCCAGCTTTCCTAAAAACTTGAAATATGTATAAGTAGAAGAATGCATTAGTTAAAAACATACCTATGAAATAAAAAGCCAATATAAAATTTAGTGGAATAATACTAGTTAATTTATTTGCTTAAATTCAAGTATTCTTTAAGTAAGTTTTAAACATTAGTTATAGGGAGATCTATACACATTGGGTTTAAATAACTCATTCTTTCTTTTATTTTAAACATTTCAAGTGTGACTTAAGTTATCAAATTAAGTTACTTTCAGGAAAGACCAAGACATTTCAATTAAAGAATTTGACAATTAGGGAGATGTTATTGAAAATTAAGTCTTAGTAAAAATTATTTATGTCATGTTGTTTATTTTTCAAGCATGGTTGAGTAGTAATACTTATTAGTTCAATCACAAGTTTATGTCCTAAGGTAGGTAACCCTTTTAAAGTGTTCATAAATGGAAAAAACTCAATCCATTCATTTTCTTAAAAGATTTAAGTCACATTTTAGTCCCTATAAAAATGACTACATTTCTATTAGGCCAAAGTTAGTGTAATCAGATACTAGGCTAGTGGAACTAGTTAACGAGTTCCATACCGATCACTATCAAGGTAGGTTGTGATATAATACTTTTGTAATTTCAAGAACAAATATTAGAATAGTTACCTAGAAAGAAAAAATTATTATAACAAATTAACTAAATAATGATTGAATAAATATAAGCTAATACTCAACCTAAAGTCATAAAAAATCATTCGTTAGGGCTATGAAATGGCTAGCTAAATGTGTTACATGTCATCATGCTTGCTCTTTATAATGTGATCAAATAATTTAATAGGCTCCTTGGCAAAGAAGAACCTATTACAAAAATAAACAATAATGTTAATTACCATATTAATTAATGAAATTAAGAAATTGAAATAAGCAAAATATATTAAAAAGACTATGTACTCATTCGTGTAGGGTATAACACTCTCCCTATGATTAAGAAAATGTTAATTCATACCAAATACTCTAAAAGAAGGTCACGATATCAGGGTGGACCCCATAGCCACATGGGATTGCTATTGTATAGCCTTGTCCAACGAAAGTTGCAATGTTAGTGATTAGGCCAATCCCTCACTAGCACCAATTATGGGCCAAATATGTGTCTAAGAAGAGTGTAAGTGGGCATTGATGACCATTAGTAGGACTACCTTATCTTGACAATTAGCCTTCACCAAAACTTTGTCTTCTCATTTATCATTAATAAATGAAACACATTTCTAATTAATCATTATATAATTAATTAAATAAGTTAATTAATTAAAAGTTTATGATACTTAATCATTAAATAATTAACAAATTAAAAACCTTAAACTTGTAAAATTATCTATTACTTATTCTAATAAAGTAAATAAATAAATTGAGCTATTAACTAAATAAGTTTATTAATTAAATGTTTATAATATTTAATTATTAAATAATTAATTAAGTAAAAAATCCAAAACTTGTAAAATTACCTATTCTATCTAAATAAATAAAATAATTGAACAATTAACTAAATAAGTTCACTAGTTAAATTAAATATTATATATTTATAATATTTGATAACTAAATAATTAACTTAGTAAAAAAGCCTTGAAGTTATAAACTGATCTATTCTAATTGTACAAATAAATTAATTTAACAATTAACCAAATAAGTTAACTAACTAAACCTTTATAATATTTAACCACAAAATAATTAACTAAATAAAAAACTTGAACTTGTAAAATTACCTAATCTAACTAAGTAAATAAATTAACTGAGTAATTAATTAAATGAACTAAATATTTAAATATTTGATTACTAAATAATTAATTAAATAAAAAATCTTGAACTTATAAAACTGCCTATTCTAATTAACTAAATAGATAAATTGAGTAATAAATTATTATAATTAACTAAGCTTTTTTAATTTAATTAACTAAATAAAATTAACTAAATATTCAAAACAACATACTCTAAATAAGTCCACATATTAAGCAATTAATTAAATAAATAAATTAAATATTTCTAATTAAGGATACTAAATAATTAGCCAAATTATTTAACCCTAAACATATAGAATTGACTATTTTAATTAAGTAAATGAATTAATTAATCATCAAACTATTCTAATTAACATTCAATAAACATTTAAAATTATAGAAATTAACAAGTCTTTATACTTAACATATTAATGGAACTGATAATACTTTTGAATCAATTAAATAAATAAAGCTTTTGTAAGTAAATGAAAGAAATAAACTATCAACTTGTACCCAAAAACAAAGAAAAGGCTTTTGGAAGACATTAGACTAAAATTGTATAGAATATCCAAAAAAAGTAGTAAAATCATTTAGTACAATTAGCAAATAAAATATTAGGAACAATTTAATTAATTTAGAATTTGTAAATTTACTACTAAAATATAAGAATGAAGCTTAAGGGTAGAAAGAACTCCAACGCATACCAAGAAATTTTCAAAAAGTGAAGGATAAGAGATTTTGCATGCTATTTCATATTGTTCAAACTTTTAGATGAATTTTTTGCTTGGAATCCATCATAAGTTGCAAGATTTTAAAAATTAAAATTTTACACTAGGTTTTTGTTGGATTTCTAATAAAATAAATCCATAGAAAATAATGAGACTTTTGAATTTAGCCATTCGATTCCCAATGATTAGTTGTATTTTTTCTGATGAATTAACCATTTTTGTCGAAGACCTTCCATTTTCAAGTAATGTAAAGATGGAAAGAAGAAAAATTGAAAAAGTGTTTTCAAAATTCAAAAACTTTTTCCACTAAATAGATATAGAAAAGGGGTAAAAAAGGCTTTAAAATTTCAAAATTATCTCTTTCTAGACTTTATTAAATAACTTTATTGACATGTGATAGAATTTATTTTGTCATTTAATAAATTATTTTTTTACTCTTTTTTACTTTTTAATCAAATTTAAAAAAATTAAAATTTTTATTATTTTATTTTTATTTATTTTCTATACATCCAAATAAAAACTAAAAAATAAATTTTCATATATTTTCCTACTATTTTTTTACTTATTTTCTTTCTATACTTTTTTCTTATCACATTCAAACAAAAAGTTTATAACATAAATTTGAACCCATAACCCTATAAAGAAAGGGGAAACAAAAACTCCAAAATAATATCAAGTGTGGAAGTGTAGGTAACATCTATAAATGGTGATTATGCTTCTATTTCAACACCTTCCAATCATTTAGAACCATTGAAAGATTAGATCAGGTGGCACAAACTAATAGCTCCAAGTAGCAATATGGTATAAAAGGATGGAATGCCCTTCCTCTACTATGTAAGATAAAAAAATTATTTAAAATTATTTTTAATGATGTTAATTCTCAAAATTGGAAAAAATTAATAATAAAAGAAAGGTTTAATATTGTGATTATTTTTATGAATATATAAATCATGGTTGATATAATTATTTTTGTCTTATATGCATTAATTAAATATTTCATAATTTGATTTGAACCAACTACAGATTTTTTTATCACAATTATCCAATTTATTTCAAGTATAAATATAATGAAATTTTGTGCATAATATTAAATATTACTTAAATAAATCAAACTTAATTCAATAGATTAACATGTTTATTAAACCTAAAATAGAGGTTAATTATAAGTTTAAACCCTCTCCCTTCATGAGAGTATACACAGTGTTCTTTGTTGTCATCATTAAAATAGCCTAGAGGTCGAATCTTCTTCGTAAGAGAAGGCCTAAGCCTAATTGTGTTTTGTGTCTTTATATTTTTAGATTGATTCAAATAAAATTCTAGTCTCTCTATTATTGATTGTAAGGAAAAGCATTCAATTTGAATCTATTTTCTTAGGTTAGTTAGTGAAATTGATTGGACACAACGTAAGATTTCAATCTTTAATGTTCTTCTCAAGTATAGTGTTTCTCTGGATTTAATTTTGAATTCTAAAATTTTAATTTTCAATGTGTTTCACTTAATTTTATCAATTACAATAAATTAATTATATCAAAACTTTGAATGATTACATTCCAATTACATAATAAAATTTTAGCATAATAAATTAATTAGTAATAAAATTTTCATATAGAAATTAAAAAGTAATTAAAATGGTAGAACATTTTACTCCAAACCTTAAAATTTTTTTAAGATTTACTAAATATCAATTATATATCTTCTTTCAATTATTATAGCATTATTTAACGCATTATATAGTATAATAGAAGAAGAAAATTGGATAGTATAGTATTGTATAAGATAGAGTATTGTAATATAATAAGGAAATAAAATTTAAAAAGTAATCAAGAAGGTAAAACAACTTACTCCAACATTAGAAAATTTTTAAGATTTACAAAAAATTAATTACATATCTTCTATCAATTATTATAGGCTCGTTTGACACATTATACAATATAGTACAAAGACAGTTGGATATTATAATATCATATAGCATAAGGTATTATCCTATACTAATAAGATAAATGTTTATACAAAATCATTCTATCCCCTACTATTTATATATATTAAAAATATATTAACTTGAATTTTAAAATTTTAAAATTTTGATTTAATTTTCCATATAATTCTATCAATTAAAGAATCAATCATACAAAATTTAAATAATTATACTTGAGAAGTTAATTAAAATAAAATAAGTGGTTATAAAAATTTAACAAAGACCACTAGTGAATTTTGTCAAAATGATTGGCTTTGACCTTTCAATGATCTTTTATGAATAACTCAAAAACTACTTATGAATTTTTCATGAAACATATTTCATGTGAAAATAAACTTAAAGAACTTTTCACGAACTAATCCTTTTTGTAAAATGGTTAAACGATGAAAGAGTTATGACTTTTATAAATTAAGTTTAAAAATTTAATTTTTCATAATTTAAAATTTTTTACCTTTATCCATTATTTTTGTGATATCTTAAAATATACATAAGATATCTTAATTACCTTTCCAATTATAAATGATTTTCCCAAATAGGTATAAGATGAACAAGTTATGACCATTTAAAGTCAATTTAACAAAATTGTTTTAGTATAGATGACTACATAGTTGACTTTAAAACCCCAAAGGCCATTTGAAAGTTGCATAATTGACTCTATAAAAAATTATGAAATTCTAAAGGCCACTTAATCAACTATACAATCTATTATAGAGCAAAAATTGCATTTTAAAGCTTTAGACATGTTCTAGAAGGTGATATGTTGCATAATTGATTATATAGTCAACTATGCATCATAGAAACTCAATAAGTTAGTTGATATAAAGCCATTTCATTAAAAAAACTTCATTTAAACCTTGTTACTTAAGAATTACAAGCTCCAACATTTTCATTCCAAGGTTACATTATGATCTAACCTTTACAAACTTGAACCTTATTACTTTAGGGTCATATTATGACCTAACCATCGTAAGTTGGCACATGAATCTCATGCATAAGGTTACATCATAGGCCTATCATCTCCCCTAACATCATTAAAGTTAATCAAAATATAATGTTATCACAATAGCACAAATGCCTTAAGTAACACTTTAATCATTGTAAATCAATAATAATATTTGCATGTTCAAATCTACAATCATCTTATGCCTTTACATGGCTAGATATCTTATCCTTATTATTATAAATTACATAATTAAATAATATAACAAATAAATATACCATCATGGCTTATATGTCCAAAACATAATCATGTCACATTGCATGGCCCCACATCATATGTTTAATCTCTATTTAAAATAATAACTAAAGTTATCATTAAGGAACATTAAGATATACCTTAACCCCTTATATGTCATGATATCATAGGTTAAACAAAGTGTAATCAACTATATACTTAACTATAGGAGCCTCACTAGCAACTTTAAAGTCCATAGTTAACTATAAGGATTCAAAGAGTAACTTTGATGCTAATAGTCAACTGTAAAATCTAGAAAGTAACTATTTGGCTCATAGTCAATTATATAATTAATCATGGTTGCCCAAAATACATGTTCTAGTGCATAGTTGACTATAAAGTCAACTATGACATAGTTTCTAGCAAGTTTCATACAATTTTTCACTATTTATTTGACAAATTTATCATCAAAATATATTTATCCTACTACAAATCCATATCAAATCACAAATACATATTAAAGATGTAGCATTTATGCCATATCTAATATTAAAACCAAACTAAATATACAAATCATCACTTTTTCTTATACAATCAAATAGAACATAAATTTTTAACCTAAACTAAACATAACTATCTTAATCTTTTAGATAAGGCTAGAATAATCACTTACTTAGTATGAAGGAAGACTTGAAAAGTTAGATTCTAAGCTTTTTAGCTCTAATCTCCAAAAATCCAAAGATTCTAAGTTAAGGTTTATGTTTTCCTTTTTTTGAATCAATTGCTTGATCCTTTCAAATCTAAAAAAAACTATAAAGAATATAGTTACCATAAAGATTTTACCTTGCTTATGTGAATGATTTGATAAAAATTTACTCTTTAATTACTTGATTGAAGAGGAATTGTGGAAGAGAAGAAGAAGCAAAAAAAGAAAAGGAAGGGAGTGAAAAAGAAGCAATTAGGGTTTGGAAAATGGAGTTAAAATGAGGATTAAGAGCTAACTTTATCTTTAAAAGGCTAGGGTCAATTTTATTATTATTTTTCTTAAATATCCTTCATACTCTTATTTCTACTTTTAATTGCTTATAACCTTTAGTTCTTTTATTTAAAAGACCTTTCCTTGACGAATCCTTTCATGTTGTCCTTTTCAAGCCCAACTCTAATAACTTGTTTCTATTTATTACAAAGTTCTATTCCATACTTATCTAATTAACTAATTCTCTTCTCTTAATATATTATTCATATTTTTTATCAGAATTTATTTATTCTACATAAAATCTCCATTTTGAATTTTTGCTATAATAATTAATTTATTAATCTTTATTTTCATAATATAAAATTCTAAAATTCTAAGGAAAATATAACAAGTAAATGAATAATTAAAAATTTTAAATTCTAGGGTGTAACATATTTATTTCATTACATATTTTTTATTTTTTTAAATTATTCCTGTTATTTATAGGTCAAATGACAATATTACTAAATAATATTGATGAAACATAATATATTTGATTTTTATTATAAAAAAAGTAAGATAAAGATTTAATTCAATTGAGTAAGTTAACCATATATTCTATTTTTTAACTCTTGATATAATATAATTCATGAAGTATATTTCTTTTTTGTATTTGCCCCATTTCATTTTGTTTTTTTGTTTTACACTCACACCTTTTGCTTACTATTTATATACTAATATTATTAAGTAGCATAAATTTGACATGGTATATTTTATTTTTATTATTAAAAACATAAATAAGCTAAAAAAAATTAATATAAAGAATATTAATTAAGATGATTAATTAATTATCATTCTTTATTTAATAAAATATTTAAATATTAGAAATAAAAACTTATTTATTTAATATTTTCAATATTTTCTTGATATGAATTTTTAAATGCTATATTTCGAAATAAATATATATTAATTGAGATTTTATTAAGATTTTACAGCTCATGTATTATTTCACTTTCCTTTTTCTTTCATAATAGTAAAAGTAGTTAAATAACTGAACATACACATGTAAAAGCTAGAGATTAAACTTTGAATACAGTAGAAGGCACAAGGCTTTTAAGGACCATTATGGGTGTTATATCCTAAATTAATATTTAAAATTTTATTAGTTTGAATGCTTTAAAATATTTATTTTAAATGAAGAGAAGAATTATATTAATTTGGTTAATGTTTGGTTTTAATTTTTTGTTTCCTTTTGAAGTTCTAGGATTTCCAAAATGATGTTGATGGTAATATTCAAATTATATTTATTTTATGATAATGATGATTCATAACTAGTTTATATTTTCTCACCAAATTAAAAATAATTTTAATAATTATAAGTGTAAATATTTATGAAGATAAATCCTTGTAATTGGTTAATTATTTTTTAAAGTTATAAAAGTTTAAAATATTTATTTTTGAGGCTTCAAAATGTATCAAGCCATTATAAAAATATTGGAAGAAGATAAAGAATATGTGAGTTACGATTTTTTAAAAATAAGAGTTTTATAAAAATAGACAAACGGCTAGGATTGAATCTAACTTAAGGTTAAAAGGTGGGATTTAGTAAGAGATAAGCCTATGATGCATGAGAAGTATTGAATCAAAGCTTAAAGATCCTTTATCTTTTTCTCTCTCTTTCTCTCTTTCTTCCTTATTGATTCTTTCTCTCTCCTCCCTTCCTTTTCGCTCTCTTTTCTCCACCTCTCCTTTCTCTCTTTTGACTTTAGATTTTTCAAGCATTGTGTGCCATTATTGAAGCACTGCTGGGCTGTTGTCTCCTCTTCATCCTCTGTTACAGATTAATGGCAGCTCATAAAGTGGTGAAACATGTAAGATTAGCCAAGCTCCTCCAATTACCATCTTCATCCACTATAAGCCATTTTCCAATAGGTGTTTTTCCTTCCATCGAGCAACATTTCACTAGTATGGCCATGTGAGTTATAGATTGGGATAAGAGTAATGGCTATACAAGGCATCAAATCATTGCATTTCCTAATTAAGCAAAGTGGTTTCTAGCGCCAACAAGCCATTAGCGACCTCTTAGAAAGGTGCTTAGCCACCTTAAACACTGAAACCCTATATTTTGTTAAGAAACCCATTTATGCAAATTTTGGAATATTTGAGCTTTGTAAAAATAGGATTTTCATGCTATAGGATATTACAATGATAAGATTAAGATATCCTTAGAGCATTTTATTTTAACATTTTAAATGATTCATGCATGATTTAAGGAACCCTTAAAAATATGAAAATATGATTAGATGATTTGTTAGGGGTGGAGCTTAAATGTTAGGAACTAAATGTATAGTTTTATAAAATGATATGAATAGAATATTTTTATAGTATAAAATTTTAATATTTTAATTGCCTTATGTCAAATTTAGATAAATCATATTTTCCTATCTTATTTTAGTTACTTGATATAAAATTGATAAAATAAGGATTTGATGTCTAGAGTGTTAAACTAGTACACATAGATTATCTTATTATAAAAAAATCTAATATTTTCAATGTTCAAAGTTTGATTCAAGCAAATCTTTAAAATATGATATTTGATTTCTTTAAAATAGAGTTGAAATTATTAAGAACTAAGGAGCATAAAACTTTAATATTTTGATTATTTTACATGACTTGAAAAGTCCTTATTTATGAAAACCTCCAATTTCTTTATAATAATTTTGAAAATATAAAAAGGTAATTATATAGAATGATAGAGTGGTATGAATAGAACCTGTTAAGAGCATCACATTTTAATATTTTACATGTTTAAGCTTGATTCTAAAAATTACTATGCAAAAGCATATTTTAATTTTAAAAGCTAATATTGGAAAGCGTAAAAAGTCAATAATTTAGAGTTAATGTTTGGAAATAAAAAAGTTAATGCCATTATGTTTATAATTTATCATTATAAATGATAAAATAGGAAGAAAATAAAAGATAATTATGGATGTCCTGGAACTTCTAATAATAAATAGGCATTATCAAGTGAGTGTATATATTCCTTAAATAAATGTTTTAATATTATTTTGTCTAAATGGTATGTTTATAATCTTTCTTATAAATAATACAAATCATATAAATATATCCACTTATATATCCTTAAAAGTATAATCATTTACTATGAATTAATATTAAATCACCCTTATAACTATATATGAGTGATATTGAAATGATATTTGTGATAAAGTAGTGATTATCGATTTGAGTGAATGTTAATTGACCATACTTAAAAAGTGTCGTGTGTTATCATTGATCTTTGATTGATTGTGATTGAATTCCAATGATAAATGATATAGTTGTGTTATGAATAGAATTACATTGTTATGTGTATGTTGGAAATGTATTGAAAAATGTAGTGCAAATTGTTTTATGATATTGATCAATCTTTATGGCCATACAAAAGGACATGATAGTGCTATTAAATATCGTTATGAATTATGATATTAACCTATGGTGATAAATTATTGATTTTATGTTATGAATGAATTATAATCATGCTTTATAGAGCTGGTGCTCTAGTCTATAAGATTATATTGTAAATTATGCCATGAGTGGTATTGGAATTGTGAAATATGATGGGGATAATCATGTGAATACCAAATGGGAAATTCTTAGTAATAAGTTGGGTAAAGTATAAGGCTAGCCTGGGAAAAATAAAGATGGAAAATTTGTGAAAAATATAGGTTGACCTAAAAGTCAAAAGATATATATATATATATATATATATATATGCATGTATATTTATTATAAACTACCATGTCTTGTGATATAACATTGACATCTACTTGTTTTTAATACTTACATTTAATGTGATTAAGCCTTAGTTGTGATTAAGCCCTGTTAGTTACTTAGAAATTTGTTGATTTCCTAAAATGGGTTGCATGTAAAATTCTAATTGTATTGCGTAAATTTAATGGTTGAGATTATTATGAATTGTTTGTGAAATAGGAAATTTGAGTAGTGTGCAAGTAAAAATATCAACCCAAGAATTGATATTGTGATTTCGAAAATCTAGGAATTGAGTTTGCACTTATTTTCTATTTTAATACTTAATTAGCATATAATCATTTCATGTGATTGATTTTAAGCATGGCTATGGTAAATATATACTTACTAAGTTCTTATAACTCATTTATTTTTATTTTCAATATTTTTAGGTTGAAATGAATGCATTCAAATTTTATTTCATTTGTGAAGAATTAAAAATTGTCTTATTAAAGAATTGATAGTTAGATTAAGAGATTGCGTTGTCAATGGAAATAAATATGATGCAATGTATATTTTGCATGTACTTTGTGTTACTGTTGAATTTGAAAAATGTACAAATTGTATGATTGAAGGTGTATAGCCCTCAAGAAATGTTAAAAAACAAGGAAGACACTATTTATTTTTAGTAAAATTTATCATGAACTTTGAGTCATCATAAAAATAAAATTTTTTTCATGGGATAAAATTAGTGTAAACTGTATTAAGGGTGCTGGAAATCGAGTAGCAAGATTTACATTGATCACAATTAGGTTTAAGTCGTGACATGGTATCGCTTGAGCCAAAAACTCTTAACATTTTACTTCCTTTTATCTATTATATTGTATGTTTTTCATTTTTTCCCCTTTCACTCTTATTATTTATAGTTCAAACAATAATATAATTGATGAGTAGTGCAGATACAATACAATATATCTTCTTTTTATTATAAAAATATTGAAGTAAGTTAAATATTTAATTTAATTAAAATACTTAATTACATATTGTATTTGTAACTCTTGTTACATTATACCTCAGACAAATTTTCTCTTCTTTTTATTTCTTCAATGATATTTTTTTCAAATTTACTTTTATTGTTTATGGTTTAGACACTACAAGTAGTATAGATATAACATGACAAATATATCTTTTATTTTTATTATAAAAATTATAAATAAGTTAAAACTTTCCTATTAATAAAAATATTTAAGAATTAAATCAAATTTATTTATATAAATTTTGTTGATATGTTCTAGATATTAATTTTTAAATAATGTATTTCAAATAAAAAATCCTATGGTCAATAAGAGATTAGTTTAATTTATAATTTTTTTAATTTATTTTTGCTTGATATACCTTGTAAAATAAATCAAATTTCATTATTTTAATAAAAGAATTCTAAAATTGATATCAAATTCCATTTCTTTTCAATTTGTAGATACATTTCAGATAATGAAGTTCAAATGTAATTTTTTCTTTCTTTCTTCACATGCAAAGTTTGAAAGTAAAGCTTCTAATAGAAATTTTACTCTTCATATTTGAAAGGTAAAATATACTTTCCCTTTCTTTTATTAGTATTGCCATAAAAAAATTTTCTCCTAGAAACAAACATAAGTGAATGTTATGCTCATAGTCATAGATTCATTTTTATGTTTTTATTATGTAATATATTATATTTATAATACTCTTGTGTTTAAATATAAATGTAGGATACACTCAGTTATATTATATAATTACTCAAGAAATTTATCAACAAACATTGTAATGAAAATTTACAATTAATAAATTTTAAGAGCATATAAAATATTTTAAAATTCCATGTGCTCAAATTTGATCTTTCAATCAACTTTTAATTCTTTTATAATAATTAATGTTTCTTTTATTAACGTGACATAAATAATTTAAAATTACCATCATTTTCCGCAAACATAGTAAATCAGATTTCAATAATTTTATAATTTTTTATTTTAATTTAGACTTTAAATTTTATTTATATAAATAAATGAAAATAAATTTGCAACTCATACATTTACTACCTAATATTTCACATGTATTTCATGCCAAATTAAACAAACTATAGTGAAATTCATAGTAAACTAGATTTCATAATGAAATTAAAATAAAAAATTATAAGTAAAATAAAATAATTTTTAAACTTAAATTCAAACATAATTTTAAAAATAATTGATTTAAAAATAAATAAAACATAATTTTTTCAAATGATGGAGCTTCACGATTTTTGGGATTATATGAGTTGGTTAATAGTGACATCAAAATGCAAAAACTTATAAATTACTAAATTCCCTCATATTGATGAGTAGGTATAGAATCTTGATCAATGTGCCATATTGTCTTAATTTAACATTAAAAATTGCTTTCAAGATTATTTTAAGTATGCTAAAATACAATTTTAATTTCTCAACTTTCAAACAAATTCTAAGGATTATTGATTAATTTTATTTTTCTAATTTTTCAAAAGTATATAATGCCACAACGTTAACTGAATGCAGTTTATTGATAGAAATGACTAATACCATTCTAACCGGTATAAAATAAATTTTCTATGCAAGAAAATGTGGTTTTTTCCATAAAAGAATAAATAAATTATTTTGTTTTATATTTCTTAAATTAGGTAAATAGAGTTTCAATATATTTTGATACTTTATTACATATCCAATCTATTTTATGTAAGTTATAATGTTAGGGTAAGACCAAAATTACCATTCGCAAATTCATGATCTTTTTGCCTTCAACAAGATTCTTATTTGGGATTTTGCTTTTAACCAAGAACAAGGTTAACGCGTAAGTTCAAAACCTTGGCTCATGTTTGAACTGAGAAGATTTAATTAAAAATAACAATAACTATATATTTCTTAAAAAATAATTATGGTATTTAATATAATTATAAATATAATTAAATATTATATTTAAATTATAAAAATAAACCACAATTCTAACTACATATATCATATTATATTCATAAATAGATAATAAAAAATTATAATCAAACTATACATAAATTAAATGAGCCGAATAAAAAAAGATATTTAAAACGACTCATTTAATTAAACCGGCTAATTTTTTTACCAAATCAAATTTTGAATTGAATTCATGCCACCTAATGATATCTAAATTTATCATAATATTTAAAATATTATAAATACTAGAAATAAGGTTTAAAATTAAATTTTAAATTTTTTATATCATTGATTTAAATTTATAAATTTATTTTATTATTTTATATTTAATAATAATTTTTAAATTATATTTAAAATTTAATTTTAAATTTTATTTTCGATCTCCATTATATAATATTGCTATGACGACCTGCACACTAGATTTGTGAGTACACCTTTATTATTAGTAATGCGACTCAAGCTCATATGTAAATTGTAACGAAAAGTAAACGAAGGCACATGCCAATGCCAAAATTTTTGCCTGTTTTTTGTTTCATTGGCAGATTTTTTTCTGGTTAGAGCAATAAGAAGCCTAAAAAATTGTACCAACTCTTTCTCCTGCCCTCAGTAATATAATGGTGCATTCAATAATTGTTTCTGGCTTTTGCCTAACCGAGTCCGACGTAAAATGGGATGTCCAATGATATTCATCAAGGACTTAATTGGCCAGTCCAATGGCATTAATTTTTCACTGTAAGTTAGTACCAATTTTTGTGGGCCCAAAACTCATCAAAACTAACCTCACTTATTGTGACAAAAAGTCAAAACGTCAATTCCTCTACTTTTATTTAAGGTATTATAGTCACAGCCTTTCCCAAAGGAAGGGTGGGTGGGACGTAGAAGAGAGCTACAACCTTTATTCTTTTTTTATTTATTGTAATTAATTAATCTTATAAATATTAAAAAATAATTTTATTTATTTATTTTTAATAAAATTTTTAAAATTATTTTTCTGCATCAAATTTAAAATAATTGAGAATAGAAAAAGCAATGTAATATAATAAATATAAATAGATTGAAAAGTGTAAAATAATAAAATATTTATTAATAAAAAAATAAAATTGATAAAAAAAGTTTAATATTTCATCGAAATTTTAAAATGATAGATAAAAAAATAATTATTTTTAAAGTGCAACAAATAAAAAGAAACCAGAAATACTATTCATTTTAATGACATTCCAAAAAAAAAAAAGGAAGAAAATAGAAATTTAATAGAAGAAAATAATTTCTACATATAATACATAATAGACAGATAACGTAAAGTATAGGCTAAGATGTAAAATAATGAGTTAAAATATAATTTTTATGCTACAGTGTAATTGCAATATAACACGCTTTTAAACTACAAAATTTCAATTCTAAAACTTTATACATTGCACAATCTTCTAAATATGTGTTGCATATGAATTTTATATAAATCAAAATATAATAATTAAAATGGTTAGTGCTCTCAAAAATTTAAAGAACGTAAAATACTGAATAATTATGTTATATAAATCAAACTAATTTATTTTTAATAGTTAAAATAGATGATGCTCCTAATTTTTTAAAACTAAAATGCTAACAATTTAAATAAATTTCTGAATTATTGTTACAATAATATTAATTACTTTAAAACACATTGAACAAATTATAAATGCTTATAGTAGAATAATATTTAAGAAAAAAATCACAAAAGTTCCATTTAAAAATAATGAGTTACAGACTACTGCAACCGTTAGTGAGATAAAAATTAATTTTTTTTTATTTATAAGCTAACTTTTTTATGTATTATTTTATTATATCTTTATTTTAGTTAAATTGATAAATTATAGTATTGAGATGACAAATTAGAAAGTTTGCATCAACTTTTCTTTTGGTTACAAGTATTTTATTGTTCCAAAAATTGAAACATTTTACAAACAATAATATTTTACTGTTGCAAAATTAGACTATTTTATGACAAGGCACCTTGTTGCAAAGTGTATATTCTTGTATCCTATTTGCAATAAAAATAGATATTGTTACTAAAAGCATTGATTGTATTAGCAATAAAAGTTAAAATTGATGTAATTTTATTGACGCAAAATCCTCATTTTCTTTTGGTGTGTGAAACTATACATTCATCAATTGAGTCACATCTATTTTTCATGATACAAGTTGATAGCCTTAGACTATATGTCAATATGGAGGCAATTGAAGAGACTCAATAGCCTCAAGCATTTGAATGACTAAAAAATTGAGTGGTCAAATATTTATAATAATTTATGATCAAATATTATCTTTTGCTTAAATAATTCACTTTATAATTATTTATTTCAATATTATTTTTAATTTTAATTATCAAATATAATATTTGATGATGACAATTTATTCTTTTGTTTCTCATATAAAAATACAAATTTCTAATATATAGATACATACATAAAGTCATTAAATACAATTAAGTGAGTAGGGTTAGTTCTAAATCATCATGTATAATTTCTAAGATAAAGCAAGTCTCAAGAAGACGAGTGATGACACTTTTCTTTTCTAATGAAATTTTTTTTATTTATCATTAATCAAATATTGAAATATAATCCACTGGCATTATTGATTTTACCTTGCCATTTGGAACCCCCTACTCCCCCATCCTACTTAAAATCTAAGAATTGTATTATCTGGAATTAGGAAGAGGGGTGCCATCTAAGAAGTGCTTAACCAAAGAAAGAGATCTTGTTGGCTGATAGCTTGGAACCTGATGCCCTGCTTCTCTCACTGTGGCAAAAGTTAGCCCTCCTTTGTACACTTGTGTGTATCCACCAACCTGTGTTACATGAATTTTTTTTATTTTAAAAACTACTCTGCTTTGCGCACACAATTTTACTTTCTTATATAGGATTGAGTTTTAATTCGATGTCAACAAAATTTTTGGATAATCAATGAATAGAGAAAATTTTAGAATAAATTAATAAGAACTTTTATATGATAGTAATAGTGTTTAATAAGCAATTATTTTACTACATGGCTTAATTGCATGATTTATTTTAAATAAATCTTTATAATTTTATTTTGGATAATGCTTTTCCATGGCGTGAACTCAGAGATTTTGCAAGTTTATGAAAGCTTAATATCACAGTTGTAATTTTATACAAAATCTTATAATTTTTACGAAAACTATAATATTGTACAGATTTTGAATGTAATATGCACGAAAAAATTGCAACTCTAGTTAAGATTTCATGAAAAATTTTAAACAATTTATCTTATTTTTATATAAAATTACAAGTTTAGATAAAAAATATAAAAATATTAAAAAAATCATAAAAATTACAAGTGCATGCCAAATTATAACCATTCTAATTTTTATTCGGTTAACAATTTCAAAATTTTTTCAATAGGATTATGCATGTAATTACAATATTTGTTTTCATTAATTAAAAAATAAAAGAGAAAATTATTTTAAAGCTATTTGTTAATTGGTAATTACCTCTCCAAAGAGAAACCAAGGATGCCATTCAGTCTCTACTTGAATTTCATCTTCTCAATTGAATACTTTGTTGAAGTGATTGACACCTTACCATTAATGTCCCCGCTGCATATTCAAAACTCATAATAACTAATTAGAAATATATAAAACTTAAGGTTAAAATTGTAAAGTTGGAGGAGCCAAAATTGATAATAAGACTCAAAATATTGATCATACTTAGGAACATGTTTTGGAACATATATAGTTTGAATTTCTCTTTATACCTTCATCATTTTATTATTACTATCATTAATTATGCTAAATATAACTTATGATCAAGTCATTTTCATTGTCTTGTTAAACATGCATATGATAATTGAACTTTGGATATTTCTTTTTATACTATTATAAGGGGCAAAACTAGATTAAAAAAAATAATGAAAGGTTAAATATAAATAATTAGAGACTATATATTAAAATTTAAAATTTTTGAAAGGACTAAATGTATAAAAAGGTAAAAATTTTAAGTTTAATATAGAAAAATTTATATAATTTCTTGAAATTTGCGGGGGTTTTACTTTCAATTAGGCTTCCTTTTGGCTATTATGTTATCAAAAATGGATATTGTATATGATGATTTACATTTTTAATATCTTCATAATTAATAAATTATGATCCATAATAGTTGATTTTTTATCTAAATAATGCAATTTTTCACAGTCACTGTTATACATGACTCTTGTATAATTTTGTAGGTGACAAAAAGTAAGTTAAATTAAAATAAATAGATCTACTTTAATTCCAATTATGTAATATTTACTATTGTAAATATAATTATGACAAAATCAATTCCAAAGTTATATGCATTTTAGTATGTACATATATATTCACTAATTTTAATAAAATTTTATATATAATTATGAGTATCATTTAAAATATTCACACTAAAATATTAAAATATACAAATTAACCTTCAAGTCTGGATTCAAATCCTAAATAACTAAACAAAATATAATTGTGGAAATAAGGATGCCGGTATAAAAAGGCACACATCAAAATAATGAAAAGAAAGAATGATAAATATAAGTCTAAAAGATGACCATAATTTTTACCTGAAAATCCAAACCCTAAGGCTGTTAGAAAGGAATTCATGTACAAGGGGAAGAATGGTTAAAGGGCTATCACGCCAATCAAAAATGACATCACTGCAAGGCTCCCAATCATGTGTGAGTTTGGTGACATTAGCATGCAGGGCCTCTTGTACGTCTGTTCAGTTCAAATATGCAATCACATAATACTCACTGCATGGATCAAAGATTGTCTGTAATTCAAAATTCAAAATTCAACATTCCATTATTATTATATTTAATTTAAGAAACTAATGTTGTCATGAATTAAAAGGAAGGCCACATTTATAGACAATGACTTCAGAATTACATCCCTTTATTTTAATAGAATTACACTCTTTTCCTTAATTCTTCTGTTTTTATATTACACTCACTTCCCATATAGCCGAAAAAAGAAAAAAAGAGTATGTGTTTTCAAATTACACGTAATTATGTACGATGCTTTAATGTAAGGAGAAAAACCTCTAAAGAGAATAGAGTACAAATTATTAATAATTTTAGTAAAAGGAAATCCTTTAAGTTTCTAAGTAAATTATATTCAATTTTTATGAAATTTATTCTAGTTACACTTCACTATTCAAGTTTCACAAATATATGCTTACTTTTCCTTTTTTTTACAACATGAATTATATGTGTATATTTCTGAAAATAAGACAGTACAAGTATAATTAGGCTAAATCATTGAAAATGTGAATATAATCTACCTTAACTTGGGAGGACTATATATGTATTTTTTTGAAAATGTTCGTATATAAAAAATTGTAGTTGAAAAAAATTAAATGGCTATACCCTAAAACATGGACTATGCCCACCGGTGAATTGTCTAATATTTTAGCTAATTACATTAGCTTCTGTAATAATTTTATTTTTTTTACAATGATTTTGTTCATGACAATATAACTTACTAGTCACGAATGTATCTTTCTTGATATATTTGTACTCATGATTAGAAGAATCTATTAGTCACGAATGAACTTGTGATAAAAAAATTATTTATACCACAAGACCTTTTTTTTATGACAATTTCCTTATCACGCTTACTTATGTCATGAGACCATTTAACTAGTATTCTTATGGCTAAATAGCACAACCATAGAAATTTTAATTTTGTGCCATAATTTTGATCGTAGTACAAATAATAATTTGTTGTAGTAATTGCTGATCCTTTCAAAGCAATTTTCAAACACAATTTTAAGGTACTAATATTCTCATTTTTGAAGTTATGCTTACATGCATAATTAATTTCTTGTTAATTTAATTGTTTCGATTTCATTAATTGAATATCCTTAAATGAAAAAATATCTATGATAATTAGAAGGTAATTTATCTTTCACTAATAAACCTTTTTTTATGATTGGACTTTCTACTTATGGAATATAGTGTTGTTAACTTAATCATAAATTTATTTTTTTAAAAAAAAATTAGATCCTTAGTGAATTTCTTTAGAGAGCTTGAATGCACTTGGAAATTGAATTATATTAAGATTGAATTGCTGGAGGGATAAAGAAAGAATTGAATTGCTAAAGGGACAAAGGAAAAGGTGACACTGAATATTGAATTGATTTGTTCTCTATGAAAATTACCAATAGATCCAAACTTATGAAGAAAAAATAGTTTATTCATTATACTAATGTATCTAAATAGAATTGAAGTTTTTAATCAAATTCTTTAACCTTTCATTTACAAATTTAAGGTTGCTTGTGTTATTATCCTATGGTTTGCATAAATGACTTTATTTTATATGAATTTGGATGAATTTGTAAAATATTAAATGTATTGTATTATTTATGCCATGCATTTGTGTTTAAAATCGTGTTTTCAACTAGTTTTGCATTTTTGTTTGTTATGGATTTGAAAGAAATATGATTTCCCTAATTTTATTAAATTATGTTTTCAAGGTGTGGTTTTGAGTAGTGTATCCACTCATTAACACTATAACAAATCGACACTTGTGCTACGGTCAAAATCACGATATAAGATCTAAATTTCTATAGCTCTACTATTTAGCCACATAAATACTAGTTGAATAATTTTGTAACACAAGTGAGTGTGGTAAGAAAATTATCAAGAGAAAAAAAAGCCTTGTGGCATAAATAATTTTTTTTGCTACGGGTTTACTTGTAACTAATAGATTCTTCTAACTATAAGTCCAAATATGGTAAAAAAAGGTACATCTATGGCTAGTAATTCATATTGCTATGAATAAAATCATGAAAAAAATTAAAATGAAGTTATTATAAAAACTAATATAACTAGCTAAAATTATTTTTATATATATTTGAATTAAATTGTTATCTATCCAATTTAATCATGTGCTATCTTATCATTTTGTTTGCACATCAACTGAAATCTATTAATGTTTTCGACGCATATCAAGTTAGAGTAAATCATTAAAACTCTATCTGTCTAGAAATTGTAAATTGTATTTACTAGGAATCGTACCTGAATTTCCAAAGTCTGCAATGCTAAATCTTATTATTGTGCTAGTTTGCTTCTTTACTATTATAATACAATGTATCTTATATAAAGTTTTAATTAACTAGTTAACTTCAAAAATAAAATCACACTCATATGACATTAATTATATAATAAAATATTATATAAATACATATAATAAAAATACACTAACACTAAAATGCTTTATAATTTTATTTTTAGAATTATTTTTAGACTAAATTTCCATCTATTTCATAATTTTATTTGTATTAAATTTATTCTTTTCAAATGTCTTATATCAAATTTATCTCTCATAAATAGCTAATTAGTTAATTTTATCTTTTTATTAATATGTTTATTTAATTATTATTAATTGAGTCATTCAAGATAAAAGTAGAATTTTTACATCTTTCAAGTCACTATAAGATAAAAGTAAAATTCCTTTAATAAAGATTGAATTATATGAAATAAATATCCATACAAATTATAACTTTGAATTATCATGTATATTTAAATTTTAATTATAAATTAAAATTAAAATTATTATAAATTATTTATTTTTAATTTTTTATTTATAATATATATTTTTATCATTCATAAATATAAGTTAAATTATTCAATTCTTCACAAATTTTTAGTATTAGTTTAGTCTCTTATATATTATTTATATTTAATTTTTATCTTTCTATTTATCAATTCATTAACCCATTGATAAAATTGTAAATGACTGGACCAAATTAATTAAATTATTATTTAGAAAGAAAGAAATTAATATAAAATATTTGTAAGAAACGAAATTGATATAACAAAAATTAATAAGGGATGAAAATAAAAATTTAGACTATTATATATATATCACTTCCTTAAATATAACTTATCTAAATTTTTTGAATATAATAATTTAATTATTATTAAATTATACATGATTTTACATAATTATTATTTTCAATTTTTTAATGAAATTTTCATTAATATTACAATGATGAATGTAAAACATGTTATTACATATTTCTATAATAAAACTTATTATAACTTATGTTACAAATCATATTATTCGTATATATAATAATTTTAGTATTTTCATAATATATATATCTTTTTTGTCAACATATTTTTTAAGAATAATGTGATGTAATAAAAAATAAATCTTTTTATAATATTTTTTATCTTGAATGCTTTTTTTTATTTAAGCAATATTTTAAAAATTGGATCAAATAATGAATTAAAAAATTATTATATATTTATATATTATATATATGTATAGGTTAATCCTATTAATTTTTAATTTTAATATGTATAGAATTTAAATTCATTGAATAATTATATAATATAATTTTTAATATATTATAGTACTTATTTTGTTTATGTATATTAATTTTACTATGTAAATTTAATTGATATAAAATTAAATAATTATTTATTATTTATAAAAACTATTAGATTCTAATAGATATAAAATTTGGTACACATATAAGTAAAAATATTTAGAAAATTAATAATTGAACTCTTTCTTACATATTTTAAGGTTTGGGGTTTAATTCCTATCTCTGTTATTTTAGTAAAAATAATAAAAGTACATAACTATATAATTTATAGGTAGTTTTATATTTTTATATATATTTTATAAACTAGCATATTAAAAATATTATGTTCTACAACTTTTTTATTTAATTGATTAAGAGTTAATCTGTTAATCAAATAAATTCTTTACTAAATTTCTAAGGCAATTGTTTGACTTGGTCAATTAGTTAAAGGCATATAACTCAATTAATGAATTAGTTATTTGCTAAATACCTATAATATATAAATATTTATATTTTTTTATTGTTTACTATATTGCAGCATGTTGCACTTATTGTAACTAGCCTTTTTTTATATGTATAATTATCAAAAATGATATATTTGGCTATGATCTGATTCATAGAATTAATTTATGACATAAGTAATATTTTGTTATAGATAAATTTTTCTAACTTATATAATAAATAAGTGATACTTTATTATAAAGAATGTGTACTTGTAACTTAATTTATGGCACATATAATATTTTGCCATAGGGAATATATTTTCATAACTTGGTTTATGGTTAGTACAAGTGATATCTTACCATGAGTCAATTTTTTTTTGTAGCATAAGTGATACTTTGACAAGAGGAATGTATTCTTATAATTAGTTTTGTGAAACAAGTGATATTTTGTCATTAGTAAAGCTTTTTCATAGTATAAGTGATACTTTGTTATGGAGAATGTGTTCCTATTATTTAGTTTGTGGTACAAGTAATATTTTATCATAGGTAAAGTTTTTTTGTAACATAAATTTTTTAATTTTTTGTATATTTATTTGAATTTTTTCTTCTCATGGCAAGAGATAAAATTGCCATATTTTTTTAATTTTTATGGTATAATTCATGGCATAAGTATTAATTTGTTATAATATGAATCCTTGAGACTCACTTCTTCCATTTTCTTATTTTCCAAGTTTTAAAAGATAAACCAAAGTACTTGAAACCATTTTAGGGTTCATGGGACTATGGTAAGCAATTGGATAGTTGGAATAGGAAAATTTGTGCATATGCATTATGTGTTGTATGGTTGTTTATAATGTGTATTGCATACCAAGTTTATGCATTTGATGTTGGACAAGTAGCCCTTTTTGGATATGTTGTTTGCTTTTGGCTAGTGTCCAAAATCTAATAAGACTTTGTTAAAATTTCAATAGAATTTGATTGAGTAAATGGTTTATGATTATTTTATATAAAAGTTAGGTTATTAAAATCTAATTGGGTTACATTGTGTGATGTCGAGTTTTGCATCATTCATGAGTCAGACTTGTAAGATGTTGCTCCCTGGCAATGTTTTACACTGATCACATGCTTGAAATTAGGCTATGACATCAAATTACCTTTATAAGGTATGCTATCAAGTTCCAAAAATACCAACTTAATTTTTGATAGTATCAAATAATTCATTCCTTTTATTTATCTATATTAATAAAAATACTCTAATTTGAATTTTAAAAATTTTAAATTTTGATTTAATATTCCATTTAATCCTATTAATTAGAAAATTAATTATACCAAAACTTAAATGATTGCATTTGAGAATTTTGTCAAAATAAATTAATTGGTAATAAAAATTTGTTAAAATTATATTTATTGTTTATATAAATCAATAAGGTATAATAAAAAGATACTTGAGAATGTTACTACATCCTTCCTAATTTAATATCTAGATTAAATATAATCTAAATCAATTGCAATTGATTTAGTTTTGAATTCTAAAATTTTGATTCTCAATATATTTCACTTAATTCTGTTGACTACAATAAATTAGTTATATCAAAAGTTTGAATGATTATATTTCAATTGCATAGTAAAATTTTATCGTTATAAATTAATTAGTGATAAAATTTTATCATAAAGAAATAAAAAAGTAATTAAGATAGTAGCACATCTTACTTCGAACACTAGATAATTTTTAAGATTTACTAAATGCCAATTATATATTTTCTACTAATTATTATGGCATCATCTGATGCATTATATAGTATAATAGCAAAAGGAAATTAGGTGGTATAGTATTATACAGGATAAGATATTGTAATATAATAAGGAAATCATATTTGAAAAATAATTAAAATGGTAAAACATCTTACTTTCACATTTAGAAAATTTTTAAGATTTATTAAAAATCAATTACATATCTTTTATCAATTATTATAGCTCATTTTGGCATATTATACAACATAGTACAAAGATAGTTAGATATTATAATATTGTTTGGCATAAGGTATTATACTATACTGATAAGATAAAAGTTTATATAAAATCATTCTATCTTTTACTATTTGCATTTTTTAAAAATGTACTGACTTGAATTTTAAAATTTGAAAATGTTAGTTTAATATTCCATATAATTCTATCAATTTAAAAATCAACTATACCAAAATTTAGATGATTGCATTTGAGAATTTTGTCAAAACAAAATAAATGGTTTAAAAAATTTGACAAAAGTTACTTATGAATTTTTTCAAAATGATTAGCTTTGACCTTTCAATGTTTTTTTATGAATAACTTAAGAACTACTTATGAATTTTTTATTAAATAAACTTATTTCATATGAAAATAAATTTAAAGAGTTTTCTATGGACTGATTATTTTTGTAAAATGGTTAAAGAATGAAAAAGTTACGACCTTTACAAGTTAAATCTAAAAGTTCAATTTTTGACAATCCAAAATTTCTAAACTTCATCTATTATTTTTGTGATATCTCAAAATATACATAAAGTGTCCTAATTATCTTTCCAATGATGGGTGATTTTTCAAAATAGGTATAAGATGAAGAAGGTATAACCCTTTAAAGTTAATTTAACAAAATTGTTATATAGTCAATTATAAAGCTTCAAGGGCCATTTTAAACTTGGATAATTGAATATATAATGAATGATGAAACTTTGGAGGCTACATAGTTGACTATATAATCTACTATAGAGCAAAAATTGCATTTTAAAGCTCCAGACACATTTTAGAAGGTGTTATGTTGCATATTTATTTATATAGTCAACTGTATCACAGAAGGTTAGTAAATTAGTTGATATAAAGTCATTTTACTTAACAAAACTTCATTTAAACTTGTTACCTAACCATTACAAGTTCTAACATTTTCATTCCAAGGTTACATTGTGATCTAACCATTACAAGCTCAAACCTTATCTCTTTAAGGTAACTTTATGACCTAAATATTGTAAGCTAGTACACAGATCTAGTGCATAAGGTTACAACATGGGTATATCATCTCCCTTGACATCATCGAAGTTAACAAAACATAATGTTATCATAATAGCACAAATATCTTAAGTAACACTTTAATCATTGCAAATCAATAACAATATTCGTATGTTCAAACCTACAATCATTTCATGCCTTTACATGGTTAGATGTCTTATCTTCATAATTATACATTGTATAATTAAAATCATATAACAAATAAATGTACCGTTATGGCTCATATGTCTAAAACATAATCATACCTTATTGCTTGGCCCTATATCATATATTTTATCTTTATTTAACACAATAACTAAAGTTATCATTAAGAATAATAAAATGTATCTTGACTCTTTATATGTCATGATATCATAGGTTAAACAAGGTGCAATCAATTATATACTTGATTATAGGAGCCCTAAGAGTAACTCTGAAAGTCCATAGTTGACTTTCAAAGAGTAACTTTAATGCTTATAGTCGATTGTTATAATCTACAGAGTAAATTTTTGGCTTATGGTCAATTATGTAATTGATCATACTTGTCTAAAATACATGTTTTGGGGCATACAACCTAGTTTTCAACAAATTTCACATGATTTTTCACTGTTTATTTGACAAATTTATCATCAAAATACATTTATCATACTACCAATCCATACCAAATCACAAATACATATCAAGGATGCAGCCTTTATGTCATTTCTAACATTAGAACCAACCGAAACATACAAATCATCACTTTTCCTTATACAATCAAATAAAACACAAATTTTTAATCTAAACTAAACAAAACTATCTTAATCTTCTAAATAAAGCTAGAATAATCACTTGTTTAGTATGGAGAAAGATTTGAGAGTTTAGATTTGAAGTCTTTTGACTTTAGTCATCTAAAAATTCCAAGGCTCCAAGTTATGGCTTATGTTTTCTCTTTTTCGAATTAACTACTTAATCCTTTCAAATCTAAAGAAAATTATAAAGAATGCAATTACCATGAAGATTTTACCTTACTTATGTGAAGGTTTTGATGAAAATTTGCTCTTTAATTACTTTATTAAAGAGGAATTGTGGAAAAGAAAAAGAAGAAGAAAAAAGGAAAATGAATGAAGAGGAAGGAGTTAGGGTTTGGAAAATGGAGTTAAAATGGGGATTAGGGGCTAACTTTGTCTTTAAAGGGCGAAAGGCAATTTTGTTATTTTTTCTTAAATATTTTCCATACTTATATTCCTACTTCTAATCACTTATAATATTTAATTCCTTTATTCAAAATATTTTTCCATGACTAAGCCCTTTAAGTTTTCCTTGTCAGGGCTAACTCTAAAACTTATTTCTATTTATCCCAAAGTTCTTTTCAATACTCATCTAATTAATTAATTCCCTTCTTTCAATATGTCATTTGTATTTTTTTTATCAAAAGTCATTCATTCTATAAAATCTCTATTTTAAATTTTTCTCATTATAATTAATTTATTAATCTTTTCTTTCATAACATAAAATTTTAAAATTCTAAGAAGCATATAACAAGTAAATGAATAATTAACAAATTTTAATTCTAGAGTGTAACATATTTATTTCATTACATGTTTTTTTCTTTTTTTTAATTCATTTCTATTATTTACAGCTTAAACAACAATATCATTAATATAAATGAGACACAATATATTTCATTTCTATTTTTTAAGTCTTGATACATTATAAGTCATGAATTATTTTTCTTTTTTTTGTTTGCTCTATTTCATTTTTTTTTCCATTTCTTGTTCACACCTTTTGCATACTACTTATATGTTAATATTATTAAGTAGCATAGATATGACAAAATATATTTTATTTTTATTATAAAAAATTATAAATAAGCTAAAAATTTTAATATAGAGAATATTAATTAATTATTATTCAATGTTTAGTAAAATATTTAAATATTAAAAATCAAATTTATTTATTTATTTAAATTTTTAAATAAAAATTTATTTATTCAATGTTTAGTAAATTTTTTTAAATATTTTCTTGATATAAATTTTCAAATATTTTCTTGATATAAATTTTCAAGTATTATGTTTCAAAATAAATATATATTAATTGAGATTTTATTAAAATGTTATAACCACGCACTATTTCACTATCCTATTTTTTTTTTTTTTGCAATAGTAGGATTAGTTAAATAATTGAATACACTCGTATGCAAAGGCTAGATATCAAACTCTAGATATAGTGAAATATACAAGGTTTTCAAGAAATATTGAGTGTATTATATCCCAAAAGTGATATTTAAAATTTTATTAATTTCAATGCCCTAATGCATTTATTTTAAATGAAAAGGATAAAAGAATTATATTTATTTGGTTAATGTTTAGTTTCAAATTCCTTTTCCTTTCAAAGTTCTAAGGTATCAAAATAATAGTAATGATAATATCTAAATTATATTTATTTGGCTATAGTGTTAATCCAAAACTCATTTAAATAATTTTTATAAGGATTTTCCCACTAAGTTGAAAATAATTTTAATAATTATAAGTGTAATTGTTTATTAAAATAAATGCTTGTAATTAGTTACTTATTTTTGAAAGTTGTGGAAGCTTGAAATATTTATTTTTGAGGTTTTCAAATGTATCAAGCCATTACAAAAATATTGGGGGAAGATGGAAAATATGTGAGCTAAGATTTTAAAAGTAAGAATTTTATGAAAATAAGTTTTTTAAAATAGATAAACGACTAGGATTGCATCTAACTTAAGGTGAAAGGGTGAGAATTAGTAAGTGGTAAGCCTACAATGAATGAGAAGTATTGAATCAAAGCCCAAAGCTCCTTCGTTCCTTTATCTCTCTTTCTCTCTCTCTCTTTCTTTTTCTCTTTCTCTCTTTTCCTCACCAATTCTTTCTCTTTCGCCTTCCCTTTCATTCTCTTTTCTTAGCCTCTGCTTTCTCTTTTTTAGCCATTGTGTGCCATTATTAGAATACGGCTAGGCCACTTTTTCCCCTTCCTCCTTTATTACATATTGATGACAGCTTATAGGGTGGCAACATATGGGAAATCAGCCAAGCTCTTCCCATTGGCACTTTTTTCTACTGTGAGCCATTCTCCAATCGGTGCTCATCCTTTTGTCAAGTAGCATTTCATTGGCAAGGCTATTGGAGCTATAGATTGGGCTAGGAGTAATAGCTATACATGGTGTCAAATCCTTGTATTTCTTGATTGAGCGAGGTGGTTTCCAATGTCAACAAGTCATTAATGACTTCTTAGGAAGGAGGCAAGCCACCCTAGAAACTGAAATTTTATATTTTGCTAGATTTAGATAAAACCAAAGAAATCCATTTATGTATATTTTGGAATATTTGATGATGGCTTTGTAAAAATAGGTTTTTCATGCTATAAGATATTACAATGATAAGATTAGGATATCCTTAGAGCATTTCCTTTTAACATTTTAAGTAATTCATGTATGATTCAAGAAATCCTTAAAAATGTGAAAATATAAGTGGGTGATTTGTTAGGGATGGGGCTTAAATGCTAGGAACTAAATGTATAACTTCATAAAATGATGTGAATAAAATATTTTTATAGCATAAAATTTTAATAATTCAACTGTCTTATGTTAGATTCAAAAAAATCCTATTTTCCCATCTTATTTTAGTTACTTAATATAGATTTTATGAATTAAGGATTTAATGCCTAGAATGTTAAAGTAGTATACTTATAGTATTTCAATATCATAAAAATCTAATATTTTTTATGTTCGAAGTTTGATTTAAGCAAATTCTTAAAATATGATATTTGATTTCTTTAAAATAGAGTTATAATTATTAGGAACCAAGAGTATAGTTTTTTATAATATAATATGAATAGGGCCTCCTTAGAGCATAAAGTTCTAATATGTTAATTATTTTATACTTGGCCTAAAAAGTCCTCATTTATTTATGATAATTTTGAAAATATAAGAAAGTAATGATACAGGATAGTAGAGTAGTATGAATAGAGCCTTTTAAGAGCATATATTTTAATATTTTATTTGCATATGCTTAATTTCAAAAATCACTATATAAAGGTATATTTTGATTTTAAAAGCTAATATTGAAAAACGTAAGAAGTTGATAATCTAGAGTGTTATTACATTATGATTTGAACCTGAAGTTATAATATTTGGAAATAAAATAAATAATGCCCTTATATTTATAATTTATCATTATAATGGTGAAATAGGAAGAAAATAAAAGATAATCATTAATGTCCTAAAGCTTCTAAGAGTGAATATGCATCATTAGGCGAGTATATATCTTTCCTAAATAAATATCTTAATATTATTTATTTAAATGGTATGTTTATAATATTTCTTATAAATGATATGGAACATATATATATATATATATATATATATATATATCTGCCTGTGAATCCTTAAAAGTAAAATTATATATATTATAAATTATTATTAAATTACCCTTGTGGCAGTGGATGAGTGATATGAAAATGATATTTATGATAAGATAGTGATCATTAATTTAGATAAATGTTGATTGACCATGCTTAGAAGGCATGGTGTTATCATCATTGTTGATTGATTGTGATTGAATTACAATGATAAATGATATAATTGTATTATGAATAAAATTACATTGTTATATGTATGTTGGAAATGCATTGGAAAATGTAGTGTTCCATTTTATGATATAGTTGAATGTTTGTGGCCTTACAATAGGGCATGGTAGCACTATTAAATATCACTATGAATTCTAATATTGACCTATGGTGATAAATTATTGATTTTATGTTGTGAATGAATTGTAGTTATGTTGTGTAAAGTTCTACTCTAGTCTGTGAGATTATATTATGAATAATGCCATGAATGGAATTGTAATGTTGAAATGTGATGGAGGCAATGATACAAATACCAGGTAGGAAATTCCTAATAATAGGATGGGTAAGGTATAAAGTTGGCTTGAGAAAAATGAAGATAAAAAACTTATGAAGTATATAAAGTTGATCTGAGAGTCAAAAGATAGATACATATATATTTATTATAAACCATTATGTATTGTGATGTGACATTAAAATTTATTTGTTTTATAATATTTTCATTTGATATGATTTCAATAACTTAGTTATGATTTAGTCTTGTTGATTACTTGGAAAATTGATGATTTCTCGAAATGGATTAGGCGCGAAATTGTACTTATATTATGTAAATTAAATGATTGATAATATTATGAATTGTGATATGAAATAGGAAATTCAAGCTATGTACAGGTAAATACATCAACCTAGAAATTGGTATCACGGTTAAAAACAATTTAGGAATTGAGTTTGAAGTTGTTTTCTATTTTAATACTTAATTAGCATATAATCATTTTATGTGATTGATTTTAAGTATAGTTGTAATAAATATATGCTCACTGAGTTCTCATAACATATTCATTTTTATTTTCAATGTTTTTAAGTTAAAATGGGTGTATTTGAATTTCGTTGTGTTTATGTAGAATAAAAAATTGCCTTGTTAAGGAATTCACAATTGAATTGGGAGATTGAGTTGTTTATGTCAATAAATATGATGGAATGTATATTCTATGTGTACTTTGTGTTATTGTTGAATCCAAAAAACCTATAGGTTGTATGATTTAGGGTATGTGACTTTTGAAAAGTGTCTAAAAATAAGGACAACTTCATCCATTTTTCAATAAAATTTATCATGAATTTTGAGTCACCACAGAAATAGAGATATCTTTATCAGGTAGAATTAGTGTAAATAGTGTTAAGGTTGGTGGAAATCGGATAGTAAAATCTATGTTAATCATAATTGGATTTGGGTCATGACATGGTACCACTTGAGTGAACGGCTTTCGGCATTTCACTTTCATTTGTCTATTATATCATATATTTTTCATTTTTTTCCCTTTTCAGTCCTATTGTTTATAGTTCAAACAATAATATCATTGATGAGTAATATAGATACAATATAATATATTTTCTTTTTATTATAAAAATATTTAATAAGTTAAATATTTAATTTAATTAAAATACTTAATTACATATTCAAATTGTAACTCTTATTATATTACACCTCACACAAATTTTCTCTCTTCTTTATTTGCTCAATTATATTTTTTTTCAAGTTCACACTTGTTATTTATGGTTCGGACACTGCTACTAGTAAGTGATATAAATAAGTTAAAACTTCCCTACTAATAAATAGATTTAAAAATTAGATCAAACTTATTTATATAAATTTCGTTAATATGTTCTTAATATTAATTTTTGAATAGTGATTTCAAGTCAAATATCCTATGGTCAATTAGAAATTTGTTGAAGTTTTAATTTAGAAAATTTTAATTGCTTGATATACCTTATAAAATAAATCAAATTTCATTCTTTTAATAAAAAAAATTCTAAAATTGATATCAAATTCCAATTCTTTTCAATTTGTAGATACATTTTAGATAATGAAGTTCAAATGCAATTTCCTTTTTTCATTCTTCACATTCAAAGTTCGAAAGAAAAGCTTCTAATAGAAATTTTACTCTTTATATTCGAAAGCTAAAATACACTTTCCCTCCCTTTTATTTGTATTGTCTTAAAAAAAATTTCTCCTGGAAACAAACATTAGTGAATATTGCACTTATGCACATGGTCATAGATTCATTTTTATGTTTTTATTGTGTAATATATTATATTTATAATATTCTTATATTTAAATATAAATGTATGATATACTCTATTATATTATATAATTATTCAAGAAGTTTATAAACAAACATTGTAATGAAAATTTGCGACTAATAAATTTTAAGAACATATAAAATATTTAAAAATTTCGTGTGCTTAAATTTGATTTTTCAATCAATTTTTTAATTATTTTGTAATAATTAATGTTTCTTTTATTAATGTGACATAAATAATTTAAAATTATCATCGTCTTCTGTAAACATGGTGAATCAGATTTCAATATTTTTATAAATTTTAATTTAGACATTAAATTTTATTTATATAAATAAATACAAATAAATTTACAACCCATACACCGCATGGGTTCACATTCGCATGTGTTTCATGCCAAATTAGACAAATTATAGTAAAATTTTTAATACGCTAGATTTCATAATGATGAATGAAATTAAAATAAAAATTTATAAATAAAATAAAATAATTTTCAAACTTAAATTCAAACATAAACTTAAAAATAATTGATTTCAAAATAAAATAAAACATTATTATTTCAAATAATGGAGCTTGTACGTTTTCTAAGATTCTATGAGTTGGTTGATAGTGACATCAAATAGCAAAAACTTGTAAATTACTAAATTATTATGACGTTTTCCCTCTTATTGATGAGTAGATATGGAATCTTGATCAATGTGTCATATTCTCTTAATTTAACGTTACAAATTGCTTTCAAGATTATTTTAAGTATGCTGAAATACAATTTTTAATTTCTTAACTTTCAAACAAATTCTAAGAATTATTGATTAATTTTATTTTCTAATTTTTGAAAAGTATATAATGCCACAATGTTAACTGCATTAAGTTTATTGACAGAAATTCTTCTATGACTGATAGCATTCTATCTAGTATAAAATAAATTTTGAGCGCAAGAAAATATGGTTTTTTCCATAAAAGAATAAATAAAATTATTTTGTTTTATATTTTTCTAAATTGGGTAAATAGAGTTTTTCTATCTTTCAACTTTCAATATGTTTTGATATTTTATTACACATTCAGTCTATTTTATGGAAGTTATAATGCTAGGTTAAGACCAAAATTGCCATTCATAAATCCATGCTCTTTTTGCCTTCAACAAGATTCTTATTTGTGATTTTCCTTTTAACCAAGAACAAGGTTAATGCCTCTTTTCCTCATGTTTGACCTGAATTTAAGAAGATTTAATTAAATAACAATAATTATATATTTTTAAAAATAATTATAATATTTAACATAATTATAAATATAATTAAATATTATATTCAAAATTATAAAAATATACCACAATTTTAACTACATATTATATATTCATAAATAATAAGAAATTATAATCAAACTATATTTAAACTAAATGGATTGAATAAAAAAAATACTTAACTTGACTCATTTAATTAAACTGGCTGATTTTTTTCATTCCAGTTTAGTAAATTAATTATGAACCAAATCTAATCGATTAATTTTTTAGTTGCATTCATGCCACCTAGTAATATCTAGATTTATCATAATACCTAAAATATTATAAATACTAAAAATAAAATATAAAATAAAATTTTAAATTATTTATATTTATTAATTTAAATTTATAAATTTATTTTATTATTTAATATTTAATAATAACTTTTAAATTATATTTAAAATTTAATTTTAAATTTTGTTTTTTGATCTATATGATATTGCTATGACGTCATACAAACTAGATTTTTAGGTAAACCTTTGTTATTAGTAATGTCTCAAGACTATACGTAGATTGTAGTGGAAACTAAATGAAGGCGCATGCCAATGCTAAAATATCTACTTGTCTTTGTTTCATTGATAGACTTTTTCAACTTAGAACAATAAGATGCCCTTAACTTTTTCTTCTGCCCTCGATGGTATAATGGTTGCATTCAGTAATTGTTCTTTTTTTTTGGGCCTAATCGAGTTCTATGTAAAATAAGATGTCCAATGGCATTCATTAAGGACCTATTGGCCAGTCCAATGGCATTAATTTTTTCACAGCAAGCTATTAATTTTTGTGAGCCCAATACTTATCAAAATTAAGGGAGAGCAAAATACACATACCTCTCCTCTTTTTGGACAAAATTACATAGACCTCTCCTTTAATTTGGAAATATACATGTTACTCCATTTCATAGTTCACCATGAGGAATATTCCTTTAGATACTTTAATTTTTATTTTATTGTAAATATAATTAATGGATTGCAAAATTATCCTTTGCATTTAAGTGAGAAAATGAAGAGCAATTTTCATTTTGCTATAGTTTCAATATCTCTCTACATTCTCCTTTTAGCTTTAATGAAAGAGCTTCTCTTGCAATGTTGGACTAATCTTCTTGTGATCTCCATCTGCAATCTCCTTCAACTTGACTAGTAAGCACCTTTTATTGATAAATGCATTTTTTAAACTATTGACCAAGTTGTTGTTGTTCAAGATTTACAAAAGTCAAACTTTCAATTAGATTAGACCACCTAATTGAAGAAAACTCCATTTGCTCAATGGGGTGATCTTGTGGTAATTAATGAAAAATTCATGTCTGTGCAAAAGGATTTCTCATTATTGGGTTGAAAGTTTAACTCACAATTCATTGTAATCTAGATTTTAAAACTTTAATTGTAGATTCAACATTTTCCCTCAATTGTGTCGATGGGCACTTCATTATAATCTATGATAAAGAACTAGCCTAATTATGTGGTTGAAATATCAATTGAGTGCATTAGGGAATTTTCCTTAAATTAAGCCATCTTAAAATATAACCTAAGCTATACATATCCTTGTACAAGTTATATCTTTTATTTTAGATAGATATTACATAACTTATTGTAAAAAACCTACACTAGTTGCAATTACATGAACATTTGATAAGGATAAATAAGGGTGCTTAACGAGTCAGAAGCCCATAGGCTAAATGGATTGACCTGAGGGTTTTTTTGGGATTGGACTTTTCAAAATTAAACATATTAAAGGCCTAAATGGTTAATCTATGCAAGCTGCAGACCAAAATAAGCCAGTTCTATATAGATCATGCTGATTTGTGGGCATAAATAGGCTAACTCATTTTTTTAAAAATATTTTGTATTTAATAATTTAAATAATATTTACATTTAAAAAATAATTTATTTATTATTTTTACATTATAACTTAATATAAAATACAATTCGATTATTAAAAAATTAAACATAAATACTCAAAATAATTAAATATAATAAAAATAAAAATAAATAATGAAATTAATGAATATAAAAAATAAAATTTATAAATATAAAAATAAAATAATAAATATAATAAATATAATAAATAATAAATAATAAAATATAAATTAAAATTAAAAAAATGGGTTGGCCCGCGAACAATCTAGCAAGCTTGTAGACTAGGTTGGGGTTAGCTAAAATGGACCCATTTAAAAATGGGCCCAAATGAACTGAGCCTAAATAGACCAAGCCCGTGTAAATTTTAGCTTGGTTTGGTTCAGCTCATCTATTAAGCCCCCTTAAGGATAAGGTGTCTTTTATAGCCAAACATAAAGTGAAGTCTTTATTTTATCTAAATAATAGTTAAGAAATTCAAATGAACCTTTAATTTAGGTTTTGTCATCACCTAAAATATTGGAATTTTATTCTCATATGTGAAGTGTAAACCTACATAAGGAAGTGATCTCTACAGATCTTAGTATCCATTATAAGCTTACTTCTTCATGTAAGGAACATAAAAATAATAATGTTAATAGAAAGCGAAATTTTTGCTTAGGAAATGCTTATTGTCTCTTTTCATTTTAATTAATAAATAAGCATGTGATACCTTAGGATATAGGAATTTAACATCATGTGTCCATTAGGTGTTAAAGTAGAAGAGTTTGAAACATCATGGAAAAAACAAACATTTCAAATAAGGAAAATTTGATCTAGATGTCATATGAATAGACTTGGCAACTATAATTTAGATATACATATCCAACTACTAATTAAAATGTTAATGTCTTTATTTCATATTTGTTAGTCTAATGCTCTATTTCGTTAGTTTATTTTTTTTTTGTCTAATGCTTTGTGCTTTGTCATTTTAGATTTGAAGATGGAGGTCTTCCACTATTTTTACATTAAACATAATAACAAGCAATTTGCCATTGACCACATTGACCCAAATAGGTATAGTTATATTGATCTTATAGAGGATATACACTAATTGGTGTTACTTGACATTCCCACCAGTGAAAGTGTGACCTTCATTGTGAAATGCATGATTCCTAACAAAAAATTAGTCATTTGAGCTATACATTAACATTGATTTGATGGATATGTTCAACATATATGCTAATAGTTCTAAAATTTACTTGCAAGTTACCAATATTAAAGTAACTCAACCTATTTCTATTAATGAAGGAATTCCTTCCCATGATGATGAAAGGCAAGGGGGTGTGATACGGATGAGGTTAGAGGTGAATGCTTATACACTAAGAGTGAAGATGAAGATGTAGAATATTATGCTAAGGTGCAACATGATGAAGATAGTGATTTTGAGATAAAAAGCCAAGATAGTGGTCTTGAGATAGAAAGTGAAGATAGTGGTTTTAAAGAAAATAGTTTGAAGTAAAGTGAAGATGGCGAGTCTGATCCAAAAATAGAGTTAGATGAGGGGAAAATTTTATAAATAGTAGTGATGCTGACCCAAATGGATTGAAGTGATTGCTATGAATAAAAATATGAAAGGAAAAAGTTCTAAATATGGTGATGATGGAAAAGTTTAGCTAAAGGAGTATTTGATAATCACGAATGTGCATAACTATAGGGTTGTATTAAGGAATTTTATTATACAAGAGAACTTTTATATCATTAAAGTGAAGAATGAGAAAAGTAAATGTACTTCTATTTATGCTCCAAAGGGGTGCACTTGGAAAGTTCATGTATCTTCAATGCTGGATGGGACAATTTATATGATAAAAAAAAGTATAAGGTCACTCACACTTAGATGAAAAGACTTAAGAAGACAAATGCAACTTTAACATGAATAGCTAGAAAATTAGAAAGCTCTTTGAAGGCCAATCCTACAATGAGTTATAAGTTAATGTATAATCACTTAAATGATAATTATGGAGTTAAGGCTCATCTTATGCTGCTATATAAGGCTAAAAGAAAGGCAAGAGAAGCAATTGAAGGAAATTATGCAACAAGCTACAAGAAAATACCTATATAAAGGTAATTATTGCTAGATAAAAATCTTGGAAATGTGGTGAAATTGGCTATGGAGAAAGTTGCCCTTCATTTTTCTCCACAACTACTTTAAATGTCTATTTATCTAAGTGCTCACAAAAAATAATTTTTAAAAGATTGTAGACCATTTATTGGTTTTAATGGCTGCCATTTAAAAGGCCTATATGATGGAGTATTACTAGCTACCATTTCCTTAGAAGCAAACAATGAATTGTTTCTAAGGGTATTTATAGTTGTTGAAAAGGAGAGCAAAAAAAGTTAGAGCTTTTTCTTGCATTATCTGAAATCAACCATAAGAATAATAAACAAGGAGCAATAATTCATTTTCATGAGTGATAGGCAAAATGTACAATAATATGAATGCGACACTATCTTGAGTTATCTAATTTTTGTAATTTGCTAAATGAGCTAGCTTGTTTATGATTTATCTAAGCTTTGAGTTATTTTATGACAAAATCTAATTTGTGATAAAAAAAACTCAATGTTCAATAATATTTTTATGACTTACTTAATAAATTGCCATATGCTAATTATTTAAAAGGCTTTTCTTTGTACTAATTATTATATTATTCTTTGTAAAGCCTACAATATGCTATGTCTGAGATATATCTAGAAGTTATGTAAAAAATTTATGCAAATTACCTACTAAACAACTTCAAGGTTAAACATCCACTAGCTTTGTTAAGAGATTTTTTTCTATATGGCAGTGAAAGCTCCAAGGGAGTTCTTATTTAACCAAGTAATGGAGAAGATGCAAAAGTTAGATAGTGAAGCATACAAATACCTTATGAAAATTACAGTGTCCAAGTGATCCAAGCATGCATTCAACAAAATAATCCAAAGTTTACATGTCATTAATAGTTATTATGAATTTTTAATAAATGGATTGACAAGTTAAGAGATAATCCTATTACTACATTGGTTAATAAGTTATGGGCCAAGATCTTGATTAGTTTTGTAAAAAATATTAGCATGGCATGAATTAGTAGTATCAACTTTGGGCATGAATTGTAAAAAAGTTAGGTTTAATATTAGACAATGGTAGATATTGTATGGTTTATGCAATTGATAAGGGTCAATATGAGGTTCAAGATGGTTTCACACAGTTTATTATGTACTTAATTAAAAAAAATGCACTTGTATGGAGTGGGCAATCATAAGATTACCATGCAAACACAAAGCCATTGTTGTCACCATGGCTAAAGGAAATATTGAAGACTATTACCATGAATATTATAGAAAAGAAATGTATTTGAAAGCCTACACTAATATGATCTCCTAACTTCTTGTTATTAATAATTTATCTCAAATTCATGTTTTTCCTTTACCATTAACTAGACTAGTTAGCAAGCCAAAGACAAGTAGAAGAAGGCAACAAGGTGAGGTAACTCCTTCAGAGGTTGCTAAAAGAAATACTACTATCAAGTGTAGTAATTGCAAGTAGTTTGACTATAATATAAAGCATGCAAAGAACACCAATCAAGTCTAAGCAACAAAAGATTTCTATCAAGGCAGTTATAACTCATGGTGTTTAACACATAACACAAGATCTTAATCCAAAGAATATTGTATTACTGCATAACAAAGAGCCTTAAAACATTATAATGAAAAAAAGGTTAAAAAGGTGAAAATGTTATCTCACTTCTTTTATTGTTGAAGTAAATTTGGTATAATTATTATCTATCTTTTACTATTAAAGTAGATATGATGTTTTAGAGTATTACTAAATCTTGTATGATTGTTACTTACTAACAATATTTTCTTGTAAAAATAAAATCTCAATCTATTGTGAATGCAACTAAAGTTACTATAAATAGAGCTGTAATTGTTGTAAGGAATAGCAACTAATTAATTTAAGTAAGCTCAAACAAGCTAACTCCTACAACTCAAGCATTTCAAAAAGGCCTAAGTAGTTCAAGGCATAAAAATCTAGGAGTAAGTACAATTAGGAAATTTACACAAACTAATGCTACAATAGCCACTGAAGTGAAGCAAAAGAGACCTTTCATGAAAACTATTGACCCTGCTTAGGTTGAGAAGAAAACAAGGTTAATGGTTGGTCTAAGTGCAGCCATATGATATGGTCTTTAGATATAGAAATCCTTTACTTTTTTTATTTTACTTTATCCAAAGTTGTCCAGATACTATTAACCATAAATATTTTTTGGATGCTGGTTGTTTAAGCTTTCGACATGGAAAGCATGTATGTATTGGCTCTTCTAGTATAAATATTTAGCCATCTTTTACTATATTATTATGGATTTTTTTGGATTAATTTTTTTTCCTTTAGCTGAACTATTTTTTCATCAAGAAGTTAAATAATAAATGGAGAAAAAATAAATAACACAAACATTTAATTAATTATATAATTTTATTACAAATGCAAACCTATAAATTACATATAACTAAAATTATATCATAGTTGTTAACCTTTAAAGATTATAGCTAGTATAAATATAAACAAAATAAGAGTACAAAATAGGAAAATCAGACTTATGGTAGTCTTTAAAGTGTTTACATGAGTCTTTTACATCTTTAACTTAATTATGATCCTCCCAACTTCAATCTTTAGATCTTGAATATGCAATCTTTCTTGAAGTTCCACTCTTAGTTCTAGAACATTTTTAGTTGATATAGGAGCACACCAATTAATAAACCTACATCCATTTTCACAACAATAATATTATTTGTTAGGATTTTTCTTTGAGTTAGAAATCTTCACAATAGCCTTTTGTCCACATTTGCATTTTTTTGCAAGATTTTTAACTCATCTTTGGCTCTATTATTGACACTTCCTAGACTAGCAACCATTTTCTAAGAAGAAAGAAAAAGAAGAATCAAAGTGAACTTAATAGGCTTTTTTATAAAGTGATGGGGCTAGTTTAAGCATTATGCAATATATTTTGACTGTTGATTAGTAACAAAATGTTTTAACAATTCCTTTAATGAAACTTTCATTTTGAAGTTAGTAGTAGTGAGTTTTCCAAATGTAAGGGAGGCCCATGTATATTTTCACATTATAGAGGAGGTTCATGTATTTTACTCTTTAAGGTATCATAGTCATGGCCTTTCCTAAAAGGTGGGTAAGATGTAGAAGGGAGCTACTATCCACTTAATGATGGGCTCACAACAGTGTATTTAGCACCAATTGAGCAGGTAAGTTTCTAAAAAAAAAAGGAAGAAAATAGGAATTTAACAAAAAAATAATTTCCACATATAATACATAGTAGACAAGTAACATAAAGTAGAGGGTAAGATGTAAAATAATAAGTTGAAATATAAAGTTTTATGCTACAATGTAATTGCAACGTAACAATTTTAAACTACAAAATTTCAATTTTAAAAATTTATACATTGTACAATCTTTTAAATATTTGTCACACGTGAATTTTATATAAATTAAAATATAATAATTAAAATGGTTAATATTCCCAAAATTTAAAGAACGTAAAATACTGAATAATTGTGTTATACAAGTCAAACTAATTTATTTTTAGTAGTTAAAATAGGTGATACTCCTAAATTTAAAATAAAATAAAATAAAATGCTAACAATTTAAATAAATTTATGAATTATTTTTACAAAAATTTTAATTACTTTAAAACACATTGAACAAATTATAAAATGCTTTTAGTAAAATAATATTTAAAACACACAAAAAATTCATTTAAAAATAATGAGTTACAGACTATTACAACTGTAGGTGAGATAAAAATTAATTTTTTTTTTATTTATAAGCTAACTTCTTTTATTTATTATTTTATTATATCCTTATTTTAGCCAAATTAATAAATTATAGTATTGAGATAAAAAATTAGAAAGTTTTGCATCAACTCTTCTTTTGGTTACAAAAAGTTAAATGAGCTTGCAACATTGTTATTTTATTGCTACAAAATTTGAAACATTTTACAACAATGATATTTTACTGTTACAAAATTGAACTATTTTTGCGACATGGACACTTTGTTGTTGCAAAGTGTATATTGTTGTATCCTCTTTGCAACAGAACAAGATATTGTTACTAAAAGGATAGTATTAGCAACAAAAATTAAAATTGATGCAATTTTATTGATGCAAAATCCTTATTTTCTTGTAGTGTGTGAAAATGTGCATTCATCAATTGAGTCATATCTATTTTTTATGATACATGTTGATAGCCTTAAACTAGATATCAACGTGGAGACAATTAAAGAAACTTAATGGCCTTAAGCATTTGAATGCTTAAAAAATTGAATGGTCAAATATTTTAATAATTTTTGATCAAATACTATCTTTAACTTAAATAGTTCACTTTATAATTATTTATTTTAATACTATCTTTTTAACTTTAACTATTAAATATAACATTTAATGATGACAATTTTTTCACCTCTCATATAAAAATATTAACTTTTAATATATAAACACATTCTTATAATCATTAAATAAAATAAACTGAGTAGTGTCAATCAATTCCAAATTATCATGTATAATTTGTAAAGATATAGCAAGCAGCAAGAAGTCAAGTGATGACACTTTTCTTTTCTAATGGGATTTTTTCTCCATTAATCATTAATCGAATGTTGAAATATAATCCAACGGAATTATTGATTTTACCATGCCATTTGGAAGCCCCCTTACTTCCCCATCCAACTTAAAAACTAAGTATTGTATTTTTTGGAATTAGGAAGAGGCGTGCCATTTAAGAAGTGCTTGACCAAAGAAAGAGATCTTTCTGGCTGATAGCTTGGAACTTGATGCCCTGCTTCTCTCACTGTGGCAAAAGTTAGTCCTCCTTTGTATACTTGTGTGTATCCACCAACCTGTGTTACATGATTTTTTTTTATTTTCAAAATACTCTCTTTTGTGCACAAAATTTATTTTCTTACATAGGATTGAGTCCTAATTCGATGTCAATAAATTTTTTTCTTGGAATAATTAAAAAATATTGAAAATTTTAGAATAAATTAATAAGTACTTTTCCATGATACTAATAGTGTTTTTTTAGCAATTATTTTACTACATGACTTAATTACATGATTTATTTTAACTAAATCTTTATAATTTTATTTTAGGTATTTTCCATAGTGTGTACTCAAAGATTTTGCAAGTTTACAAAAGCTTGGTATCAAAGTTGTAACTTTATACAAAATCTTACAAAATTTACAAAAACTATAGTATTGTGCGGATTTTGAATGTAATATGTGCGTAAAAATTGCACCTCTAGTTAACATTTCATGAAATTTTTTAAAAAAATATCATATTTTTATATAAAATTGAAATTTTAAATAAAACTATAAAAATATTTAAAAAAAATTATAAAAATTACAAGTGCATACTAAATTATAACGGTTCTAATTGTTATTCGGTTAACAACTTCAAAATTTTTTTCAATATGATTATGCAAGTAATTATAATATGTGTTTTCATTAACTAAAAAATAAAAGAAAAATTATTTTAGTACTATTTATTAATTGGTAGTTACCTCTCCAAAAAGGAACCAAGGATGCCATTCAGTCTCCACATGAAGTTTCATCTTCTCAATTGAATACTTTGTTGATGTGACTGGCAACCTACCATCAATGTCTTCGTTGTATATTCAAAACTTATAATAATTGATTAGAAATATATAAAACTTGAGGTTAAAATTGTAAAGTCAGAGAAGCCAAAATTGATAATAAGACTCAAAGTATTGGTCATATTTAGAATCATATATAGTTTAAATTTCTCCTTATACCTTTATTGTTTGATTGTAACTATCATTAATTATGCTTAACATAACTTATGATTAAGTCATTTTCATTGTCTTGTTAAACATGCGTATGATAATTGAATTTTGAATATTTCTTTTTATACTATTATAAAGGGCAAAACTAGATAAAAAAATGATGAAAGGTTAAAGTATAAATATTAAAGAATTATATAAAAATTTAAAATTTTTGGAAGGACTAAATGTATAAAAAGGTAAAAACTTTAAGTTTAACATAGAAAAATTTATATGATTTCTTGAAGTTTGAGGGGGTTTTAATTTCAATGAGGCTTGCCTTCGGCTATTATGTTTTAAAAAATGGATACTGTATATAATGATTTACATTTTTAATACCTTCATAATTAATAAATTATGATCCATAAAGGCTGGTTTTTATCTAAATAATGCAAGTTTTTGAGTCACTCTTGTACATGACTCTTATATAATTTTTTAGGTGACAAAAAGTAAATTAAATTAAAACAAATGAATCTAATTTAACTCTCATTATGTCATGTTTACTATTGTAAATATAATTATGAGAAAATTAACTCCGAAATTATATGTATTTTAATGCGCGCGTATACATTCATTAATTTTTATAAAATTTCATATACAATTATGAAAATCATTTAAAATATTCACATTAAAATATTAAAACATGTAAATTGACTCTCGAGTCTGGATGCAACCCCTAAATAACTAAGTAAAATATAATTGTGGAAATAAGCGTGCCGGTATAAAAAAAAGGCACACATCAAAATAACAAAAAGAAAGAATGACAAATATAAGTCTTAAAAATGATCATAATTTTTACCTGAAAATCCATACTCGTAGGCCATTAGAAAGGAATTCATGTAAAGGGGGAGAATTGTTGAAGGGCTGTCAAGTCAGTTAGATATGACATCGCTACAACGCTCCCAATCATGTGTGAGTTTGGTGACATTGGCATGCAGTGCTTCTTGTACATCTGCCCGGTTCATATATGCATGCACATAATTGTCACTGCATGGATCAAAGATTGTCTGCAATACAAAATTTAACACTCCATTACTATTTTTTTTTTAAATTTAAGTAGCTAATATTGTCATGAATTAAACAAAAGGTCACATTTATAGATAATGACTTCACAATTACATCCCTTTATTTTAATAGATTTACACTTATTTCCTTAATTCTTCGATTTTTATATTACACTTGCTTCCATATAGCCAAAAAAAGGAAAAGAAAAGTGAATTTATGTTTTCAAATTTCATGTAATTATGTAGGATACTTTAATGTGAGGAGAAAAAACTTTAAAGATAATAAAATACAAATTATTAATAATTTTAGTACAAGGAAATCTTTCAAGTTTCTAAGTAAATTATATTCAATTTCTATGAAATTTGTCCTAATTACAGTTCACTATTCAAGTTTCAAAAATATATGCTTACTTTCCCCTTTTTACAACATGAATTATGTGTGTATACTTCTAAAAATAAAATAGTGCAAGTATAATTGGGGCAAGTCATTGAAAATGTGAATATAATTTACCTTAACTTTGGAGGATTATATATGTATTTCTTTAAAATGTTCATATATAAAAAAATTTTGTTGAAAAAATTAAATGGTCATACCCTAAAATATGGATTATGCCCACTTTTGAATTGTTTGAGTTAATTTGTGAGAAACTTACAGAGATTTTCTTGGAATGAATTGTGAGATTGGAACTCTGGCACAAAGAAGCATAAATGTTGTAGATGTTAATGAAGCTGGCATCTTTGCTTGCTTCATCTGCGGCTGCATAACATTTTTTATTCTGATCAGTTGCTTCGGGGGAGAAATTACAAAATTTACGGATATTTGATGCTGTTTCCTCTGAGATTATGGCATGTGAATTTAGGAAATCATATATTCCTATAATGTCCGATTCGGCATCGAGCGCTGCATTTCCAACCTACATGTATAAGAGAAAATAACGGATAAAATACCATTTTAACATTTTTTACGAAACTTATTTTCGTTTTACCGTCCTTTCAAAACTTATTACCAAAATACGCACGGAGGGGGGAGGCGTCATTTGGGTTGGCGCCATGTGGGGGGGCGCCATCCAGGATGGCGCCTCTGGCAACCTTTGAGGGCGCCATTCAAGGTGGCGCCCTCGGTCCCATTTTTTTCAATTTTTCCTTTCAAAAATAATTAATTTTGATATCATTTAAAAATTAAAATTTTAAAAATAAATAATATATAATTGTGGCTCAAAATAAATTTTTGAAAATAAATTACTCATTTTATAATTATATTTGATGTCATATAAAAATATGTCAACTCCACTTTGATATCTAATATATAAATTTATTATAGAAATTAAATAAGAAAGTAGTAAATGATAATAATATAATGAATAAAAATAATAAATATTTAGTAAATAATTAAATATTATTTTAAAAATATAGGATCAATAAAGAATAATTACGTAATTTATATTAATGTCTCTCAAAATCTGATCCAATGACACTTAATATTTATCAATTTTTAAAATTATAAACTTCCAACGTTTGGAATTATATTATTACAAGTAATTATTTAATATGTTATTACACATAAGTAAATTTATTGAATTATTCAATAATATTCTTTATTTACGAACTTGAAGATTGTTAAAAATGAAAAGAAATATAACGAAATAAATATATTTTTCTTATTTTGTATTTATTCCAATAATATTCTTGTCACTTTATATTTATCTCAATAAAATTATTTTTTTTTGTAACAAAGTAAATGCAAAATGACGAGGTTGAAGATAGCTGAAAATTTAAAAAAAACTATAATTTATTTTTTAAGAAACTATTTTGGCGATAAGAGGAAAAAATACCGATTAACTATTTTTTAAGAAACTATTATTCGTTTTATTGTTCCTTATAAAAATTTTATCGAAATAAACACAGAAGATACACACAGCGATGGAGAGACGCCAAATGGCATGTAGAAGTACAGTAGACGAAATGGCGTCGTTGGCGCTGAAAGGAAGGGACGGCAGGCGATATGGCACCTTTGGCCTACAGCACCCTCGCTCCTCATTTCTAAGTTAATTAGCCGGTGACCATATCGACTGTGAATCCAAGAGACTTGAATTTTGATACTGTACATGGGCAGCATCCCTATCTACATTGACAATTATACTACGTATTTTTATTCTTAAATGTTTAGTGAACTCGATTCAAAACGTATTGAATAAACATAGCATTTAATGTCATTAACAAGGATGATTGTTATTTATCCTTCAAATATTATAATTAATATTATTAATTTTTTTATATTTAAATAAATAATGAGAAAAAAATTTAATTAAAAAATAAATATTTATTTCACATTATGAATATAGAAGTTATTAAATTAATTTAATTTTTTTATTTATTTTCACATGGTAAATAAAAAAAGAGTAGATAATTATAACAGTTGTGAAAGTATGATAATAAATAATGTTAGTTATTATATTTGGGAGATGTCCTTATCATCATTTTTAAAAAAAAATTAAATATTGCAATGATTTTGAAGTTTATTATTATTTATAATTGTTAATACACAAGCAAGTAAAAATGTCGTATTAATTAAAATCATCGTAAATGTTGATGTTTGGCAATAAAGTAGTAAGATAAATGTACATAAATATACAACAAACATAGAAAAGAAAGCTAATGTCTACGTAAGTGATGTCCAGTCCCACATCTAGGATTGGTAATGTGGCGGCTATATCTACTAACCCTCTGCGCAAGCTCGGGAGTCACATCCCCGGTGTCTGTGTCTCCTCTACCTCCAGATCCCGCTCTGCCTCTGCCCCTGGCTCCCGCTCTGCCTCCACCTCTACCTCTATCTACAAGCTCTGAGTCATCTGTCATCATGCCACCATGTGCTAATCCCTGATCCTGGGTATGCTAATCAAATGCAGGACGATATGGCTGCGATGGACCTGCGTCATCGAAAGGAAAGGCATAGAATGAAGATGAAACTCCTGGTATGTGTGGAAATGCCTAGAATGAGGATGGAACACCAGGAGGAAACTGGTACATCTGGGATGACGATGACCCATATAGTGCAGTCGAGAACATGGTGGAGGATGAAAGATCATCAGGTGCAGTAGGGTACACATGAGATGAGGCAGTAACATCAAGCATCATCGTCATGGTCTCCTGGGCAGTCGAAGGTGGAATCTGCTGCACTGTCGAAGCGGACGGAACATCAACCTGCGACGTATGTTGTGGAGCAGTGCGATGTCGTCGGCGAGAGCGAGGCTGATCATGGTCACCCTCCGCAAGGTCTGGGATATGATGGGCCTGGGGAGCTGGCTCTGCATGTGAGTCAATAATCACATGATCAACCTCCTGAATCGCATGAAGGATGGACTCCGTTGCTGATCTAAGCGCATCGAAGGTGAACACAACCTACCCCTCAGGGGTAGTGAAGTCCTGTAGTATGGAAACCTCATCTACCTGTACAAATTTTTGACATTAAAGTTAGTTATAATACTGATGCATTTAAAGAAAATCAGATACAAAAAACTAGCACGCAATATTACCACAAGGTCTAGCGCTCTCCCAACGGGTGTAATCGGATCGTGGTCCCAGAACTAGGCGTGTCGTCGGCTCGACGGTAACGCACAAGTCTCACTGGATATGCCATAGTGCAATATACGGCTGATGGCGGATGTGCCACTCCTCATCATGCCGACCGGACAAGTGAATGCAATGGACCTCCGCCACTTGTTTCGATGGCTCTGGAATAGCCTGGCGTAGTCCAAACTGCCGCGAAACCTATCAGGATGGTGCCACTCGACAATCTGAAAGTGAATGAGCGGCACCACTACTGTCCACATGTCACTCCCGTCAAAGCAGTACTGAGGCAGTGATGCGGTGACCTCCTCAGTGTACGGGATCCAGGTGATCTGAAGTTGCAAATTTAGGTTGTCATTTAAATACGCTAATGGAATGGACAAAGCCCTGAAATAAAGAAATCCATTATCCCCTACATACCTGGTCAAGTCGAAGACGGTCCAGCACGTATCTGTAATGGGGTAGGCTGTGTGCCGAACTATCCTGAAACGTCTTCTGATAGTGCCACTTGCCAAGTACAATAACAAAGTTAAACAACTTCGTAGTAAACTTAATTATAAGTGAAATTTGAAAAATTTTCTAACCTGCATGCTAAGGGGCCAATCCTTGCATCCCCCTCTGGTATGTTTAAAATAGCTATCGTGGGGGCGATAGTGGGAAATCTATCCCAAGCCCAGAGCTGTAGTAGTAGGCAACAATCTCCTATCTCCCTGTAATCCGGAGCGGTGGCCTTGCAGAGCTCTCTGTACAGATAGGCCAGGCAAGCAGATCCCCAACTGTACGTCCCAGCCTCATGTAAGTGTCCGATCAAGGGTAAGTGCATGAGGTGGATATATATGCCGGAATGGTTTGGAAATAACGTCCCACCAATGAGACGTAAAATGTAAGCCCGGGCGAATCTCTGCACTGTCACCTCATCCGCATCATCTGGAAGATGAGTGAAATGCCTCTCCAACTAACTCATCCTCAATCGCCCCCCTCTGATGACATTCTCATCCACCGGTAACTGAAGTCCCAAATACTCCTCTATCAGGGCTCCCCATCCCCACACAGTGGGCCCCGTCACTACTCGACCGTCAATGGGTAGGTCGAGCTGAAAAGCAACATCCTGCAGGGTAATAGTCGTCTCTCCCTGCGGCATGTGAAAGGTGTGTGTCTCCGGCATTATAAAATTTTTGTATTTTGGTATTTAAACCAAGTTGCATACACTTGGACGATTAACTAATGGTCGGTTCACATTACTAGTAATGGGGTAACATATATATACATAATGACGTGCAATTTTACAACCATAAAAAAAATACAGTGTGCGACTGTTACACTTATGATATTGGGTAATATACTCTATAACATATATGCGAAAGTAAATAATAAAAATCAAGGTGTAGAAGGGCCTTCCTTCCCATATAGCAGTGGGCAGCGCTTACGATTATGTCTTTCCATCTTACAATGACCGTATTTTTGCTTTACACCGCTCTCTTGAAGCCAATCCATCTCATTTCTGATCCGGGTCGACTTTGGTCATCCCCTTGCATGTAATCTTCCATAATTTAGAACTAGGACAGGAAATGGTGGTAGGTTATTCCATTGCGACCACTCCCTGATAGGTCACCACTCAGATTTGTAGTAATTGAGTAGTGTGTCAAGCCTGTACACAGCATCGACATATGATTCTCACGATATGTTGATTGAGGCACAAGCAGTAATAATATGAGCGCAAGGATACCTATATGCTTGAAATTGTCCACATTCACATTGCCCTTTGTCTAATAATACTTGGACGACCTTTCCACATGACCCCCTTGCCATATCAGGGCCCTCCACCACCTCAAACCTAGTCCTTTATCTATTATAAGCACGAACGTGGTAAGAAGAAGCACGTGACTGGATAGTCGCAAGCTCCTGTCTGAATCTGCTTGCGTATATGTGACCTTGTTGTAGTTCAGCATGTGCTTCTTTTGCCCTTTCCACAAAGTACTTGACACATCTATAGTATGTTTGTTGAACAAGGCCTGTGATTGGTAGCTTCCTTAATCCTTTGAAGAGGCCATTGATGCACTCTACAATGTTAGTCGTCATATGACCATATCTTCTGCCTTCATCATAAGCAAGCGTCCACTTCTCCATCGGAATAGCAGTCAACTTCTTGTGGATCTCCTCATTGACTTTTCTAAGGTTCTCCAATCTCTCCATGGCCTTTTCCCAACTGGGCTCATACGCTGAATAGAAGGAGACAAATAGGTTAACCGGGTTGAACTACCAGATACACAAATTTATAGATGAAAGGTTCAACAAGAAAATTATGCTATAACGCATACCAATCTTAAGGGCAGCTTTCCTCACATTGTCATCCCTGCACTTCTTGCGAACGTTGCTGGCAATATGTCTGATACAGTACCGGTGAAAAGCATTAGGAGGCTGCCATCCCAGACTTTCGGTGGCTACAACATCTTTTATAACTCGGTGCCGATCTGATATCAAGCATATTTCTTGCTTGTTCATAACATTTACCCACAGTAATGCCAAAAACTAACTCCAGTTTTCATAGTTCTCCCTGTCAACAATGGCAAAGGCAAGAGGAACAGGGCGTTTGTTACCGTCCTGGGTTGCAGCAATCAATAGCACGCCCCTGAACTTGCCATACAAATGCGTTCCATCAACTTGTATGAATTGCTTACAGTAGGGAAATGCGGCAATGCATGGCTTGAAAGCCCAAAAAACTCGGTTGAAAACATGTTTCTGGGGATCAACACGGTTGTTAGCTGTGACGAATTCTTGTGACTCCAACTTGAACAGTGCCTGGTCACAGTAGCCTAGAATGTCCAACCATTTAGGAAGAACTTCGTACGATTTATCCCAATCACCGTACACCTTGACAATTGCCTTTTGTTTTGCCTTTCATGCTTTCCTGTACGAAATCTTATACCCGTACATGCCTTCCACCCTCTCTTGTATAAGCGAGATTGGAACATCTTGCTTCACTTTAATCATCTCCAGTATCAAGGAACTGATATACTCGGAGTCCAAAGACTTGTGATCCTGTGTCAAATTGGCGTTAACACATGTGTGAGGCCCTAAAAATCTAGTTATTGTCCAAGCGTTACAATTCTTCAGTTTCGTCGCTCTGAGGTGGAAATTGCATTAGTCCCCGTAATTAGCACACTTCACGCTTAATCTTTTGGTATCTGACTCCTCGACGTAATAACTGTGGTGCCTTCTGATGTGGTAATGCTTGGTTGCAGCAATTAAAGCCTCCTTGCAATCGAACTCTTGCCCAACCTATAAGTCCTCCATGTCGTAATCATAGCTTGGTTTCATTATTTCTGGAAATTCATTAGGATTCCGTATGGCATCCCAATCAATGTGAGAGAAGACAGCAGCTTGAGGGACACCACATGATGTATGTGCAGCATTGTCACTCCTCACCTGCCGCGTTGCAACACTGTCTCCATGTATAGTGGCGCGTTCTTCGTCATCAGTGTCATGATCATCATCGCTGCTGCAAGACACCTCATCGTCCTCAAAACCAGACTCAAGGTGGGCATCCATCAATATAGGATCAACGGATTCTTCCTCTACGATCGGTAAGGCGCTTGTTGAACCCATCATGGTATGTGATATATTTCTCGGAAAAATACCAGCAACAGATGAGTCCAATGCAGGAGTATAACTATCAGAAATGTGGAACTCAATTCCACCTGTGTAAGGAAGGCCTTCCCGCACCATCGAACAACTAGTACTGACATTAGCCGTTAGAACCATAGGTGATCTAGTTGTTGGAACTCTTTCTTTTGAACCCAGATTGGCAGCGTGCAGTTCGGATGTGATCACCTCTGCGTACAACTCCATTGCTGTCATTGTCGGATGCTGTTCATAGCTTGCTATGGCACATTCCAAGTCTTCATCGTCGTCCAATTCGTATGTCATGTATTGAGCCTCTGTTTGATGTTGTGGAAACCTGTAAACAATCTTCCCCACAGCTTGATCTTCGTGAAGCTTCAGTCGGGCATGAATTCTCTCCCGCAAAACATCCATAGTGCTGTATCCTCTTAATTTCAATGCCTTTGGAGGAGGTCCATCATACATTACCCCCATTGATCCCTCAATAATTGTACCATTTGAATATATAAAGACAATTAAACTTTTCTTCATCTTCTTACTTTTAGCTGCACAATACTCACTGCACCCCCACAACTGACAGATAGTCTCATATACAAATTTTATTCTCGTAAACGAGTGTACTAGTATTTAATACTATAATTAAAAATAAACGGGATGTATTACTATTTTGCAAGGTATTCTATTAATTCTATGTAATAATAAGATTATTTTTTCGGCCAAGCAAATGTTATTTCTTTTCCAAAACTAATATAAAATTTGACTATATAATCTTATCTATGGTTTAGTTTATCTCTTTCAATTAAGCACTTCTTAGTGATTTTGCACAAATTATACTAATTAAATTAGTTAACGTTTTTAATACACTATCTTTTTTATTTTTACGGCTTTTTTCTCCGTTCACACCTACTACTAAATAGCAACCAAAATTATGTACACATTATTATTACCAATACCTCCATATATATTTTAATTCTTCCTAAATAAACCTATGTATAATATAATTTTTTCAAGTACGTTTATTATTCTTCCATTTATAATATCTACTATTTAAATGCAAAATAGTACAAATTTTCAATAACAATATCCTATTTTTTTAAGGCTTTTGGTTACATTCACATTTCCTAGAATCTTTTTTAGTATCTCTCTTATGATATATTAAGATTTCACATGAAAAAATTCTCTAAATATAACTTTCACCTAGGTCGTAAGACCTATATTAGGACATTCTTCTTTATCTCGTTTGTTATTCTTTTAATAGCACAACCTATCACATTACATATAAATTCCTACAAAATTTTCATAAATCATAACTTCACATCTTAAATCATAATTTCACATCATAAATCATAACAATCAATATAAAATAAATAAATCTATATTATTAATATCATAACATTTTAAATAAATTTCTCTACCAATATAAAAAATATTTTCACTATGACTAATAAAAATTATAATATAAGCATAAAATTCCTAAAAATACTAACCGGTAAGTATTCGGAGAAGCAAACAGAAAAAAGTCTCTGCATGAAAGAAAAATTTGTTAGATAATTTAATAACTTTAATCTCTAAGTAAAAGTTATTAGATATTATTGTATCAATTAAAAAATTATGCAAAAATCACGCTAAATTAAATATATTTTGTAAGATAATATATTAAAGGAATAAAAATAACAATATATATAAAATTTTATTGATGTATATTCAATTTAAAATATAGTGTTCAAATTTTTATATCAAGAAAATATTAATAAATTTTAAAAGATAATTCATTTTTATTCTTAACTCATATCATTAAAACTAAAATATATAGTTAGTTATTTCAATTAGCGTTTTCCATAACATGAATTTTTCAAAAAAAGATATTTGATCATTAAAAATAATTTTATGTCAAAAATATGATATTATATTATATTAATATTATTCAATATATTCCATTTCAACTTTTAATAGAATGATTGAAGAAATAAAGAAGAAAAAAATTCAGCAAGGTACATGAAATAAAGAATAAATTATGTACGAACTGTAAACCCTCTGAGAACTTTCAGTTGATGTATTTTAAATTTAAAATATAATATTTAAAAAATTTCATCAACAAAAATTTAAAGATATTTATATAAATAATATTTAATTCAATCACTAACTTTTTTCTATAGATTATAATATGAAATTATTTATTTTTGTTAAAAAAATGTATATTAAAGCTTCAATTCACTTAAAATATTGTAATAAATTAAAAAATATAATTAATGATTGTAAAAAAATATTGTTAATAACATGTTAGTTTTCTAAAAAATATAATATGTTAAAGCTTCAATTTTTTCTAAATCCTAGATCATCATTTCACATTATAAGTCATAATAATTAACATAAAATAAAAATTATAATATAAATGTAAAAAATATACAAATACTAACCAGTAAAAATCACAAACTATCACAGATCATATAAATTTATATAAATTTTTTCTAAATCCTAGATCATCATTTCCCATCATAAATCATAATAATCAACATGAAATACAAATTATAATATACATACAGAAATTATAAAAATACTAACCAGTAAAAAATATAAACTATCACATATCATATAAATTTGTACAAATCTTTTCTAAATCCTAGATCACCATTTCACGTCATAAATCATAATAATCAACATAAAATAAATATTATAATATAAATACAAAAATTATCAAAATTTAAACAAATAAAATTTATAAATTATAACAGAAAATTCTTTCTAAATCCTAAATCATCATTTCATGTCATAAATCATAATAATTAATTTAAAAAAATATAACATAAAAATAAAAATTATAAATATACTAACCAAGCAAGAATTAACTGGGATCAGATTTGCTCCAAAGCAGAAAATGCTTCCGAATGAAATGTACAAAAGAAAGAACAGATGATGATTTATGAACGAAGGAATATAAAATATGAAGAACTGCGGGAAGTGGCTGCAAGTTTTATGAAGAAAGAAGAGAAGCAAAGTGGCTGCGAAAGGGTTTCGGAGTTGTGGAGTGAGGAGTGAGGAGGGAGGAGGGGCGGGGGTGTATAAATAGGGGGGAGGCGCTTGATGAAATGGTGTCTCCCAATTCGAATTTCAAAAAAATGGTGCCCAGGGCGCCTTTTGAAATGGCGTCTTCCCCTTACGGAGGGCGCCAGTTTGAATGGCGCCTCCCGCCTGGGGGGCGCCACTTCAAAAGGCGCCTCCAAGGGGAGGACGCCATTCTGAATGGCGCCTCCAAAGCCTTCGGGCGTCATTTTGAATGGCGCCCTGCGTATTTTGGTAATATGTTTCCAAACTACGGTAAAACGATAAATTATTTATAAAATACGCGTAATCCGGTATTTTTGCCGAAAATAACCATATATGTAAAAGCTTTTTTTTTTTTTTTTTTTGAGTTTTCAATTGCAGCACTACCATTTTCAGGCGTAGATTCTAGAAGCACCAAGAAAATGGTACAATAGATACCGCAATATTATAACCCTTCATCTTGTACCACTACCATTGAATCTAAATCTCAAATTCTATGACAAGTAAAAATTTTAAGATTATATTAAATTTCATTACACTACAAAGGATTCTTTGACTTTTTTAATTTTTTTTTTTATTTTTTCCTAGTGAAAGATAATTTATTAAATTGTATTATGCGACATTTTAGAAGATAACTGTCTCATCTATCTGTGGTGGGAAAGGATGCTTTGACTTTGATTTTTATTATAGAAGACTTGCCCAGACGGATGCAAATCAAGTTTTGAGGGGATGAACGGAAAGTTGGGGGAATGTTTATGGTCCACAGAAGCCCAGAGCAGGTTAGATTCTTCTGTCTGCCAGCATAATGGACAAGATAGGGTTCCAATTTTTTTCCCATAGACCACCCGCTACGTTTTAGGCCCTTGGCCCTTATATCCGGGGAATCTTATCATTTATGTCATCATTCGAGCGGGGGACCAAAAGTTCACGATATACAAACAAATCCATTATGAGCCTATTTGGGTGTCATGATGACTCAATTTCTTAATTTAAAATATTCTCATGGTACAATTATAATATTATTTTATTTTGTCCTAATTAAAATGCTATAATTAATTATATATTCAGATGTATTTATATATTAACCTAATAAAAAATAAGCTATTTGTTAATTATATAAATTTTACTACCTTGAAAGGTGATTGATGAAAAATTTAACAGTTGTCTTTGAAAAAACTGTTAAATGACTTATTTTTTTTCAAGTCAAAATAAATATTTGTTATATCTAGATCATAAAAAATTAAAATTTTTATATCCATGATATTAAGTTTTATCAAAGTAAAATTTCTAGATATAAATAATTATTTTTAATATTATTAAGTTCTAAAAGAGTAAAACTACTTTTACTAACACTGGAAGTTTTTATGTTGAATTAAGGAAAAAAAAAATATACTCCCATATAATTGAATAAAAACCAGGACAAAACCTAGTCATGGCAGCCTAGCAATATGGGCCCACTTATCGGAGATGTGGGTCTATTTTGATCCAATTAAGTGGTTTAAACACCCTAATCAATTCGAGCAAAACAAAATTTGAGAAAGTTTTTCGTCACCAACTCCATGATGAAAGTAACAAGAATATTGGAAAAGTCTACCAAATTTAGATTCTAATTACAATCTAGAACTCAGATCCCATTATAATGGGACTTCATCACTATTTTTTTATTGATGACTTTTTTCTGTCACATTAGAGGAAGATATAAATACAAATTTTAACAGGTAGTAAGATTCCAAATTCAATTTTTTATATAATAGGACCTACAAAAATTAATGTATGATGTAGACATCTAATATGACAGCAAAATAGTTAAAAGAAAGCATGACAAATTTATTATTATCTGTTTGACTATGATTATTTCAAGCTCTTTTCTACTAGGAAAGTAAGATGGAAGGTGCAAAGAAAAGACGCATACCAAGATTCCTTTGAGATTGATAATTGTGGTTTTAGCTTTCTTGTTGTGATGGAGGATAGTGTGTGCAAGTTGAGGCACATAATGGCCAGCGTAGCTTTCCCCAGCAATGTAGAAATCTCTACTTTTGTATTCTGGAAATCTTTCCAGCCAATTCACTAAAAACACATAATTATCTGTTGCTGTCTTGCTGTCTCCATTCGTAGCATAATCCGATGACTTATTAGAGTATGAAAACCCTACTCCGGCCGGGGATTCAAGAAACAAAACATTGGCAGCTTCATAAATCAAATAAAGAAAAAATTAGTTGTAAATTAAAATTTTAAATAATTTCCTTTAAAAAAAGGTAAAGATTTTCATAGTGCTAAAACTATGGAGCTAATTCACAAATAGCCACTATAAAATCTTGAAATTTTATTTTACGAGGCCATATTTTTTTTTAGGACCCACTAAGATGAGAAATTAAAATTTTGTTCTTAACAGTATAATGCTACAATAGTTTCCCGCCAAAAAAAAATATCTATTTCAAATACCATAATTCCACGGATATCTGTTTTTATAAAGTGTTTTTCCATCACATCCTGGACCTGGAAAAGGGAACCAAATAAATCAATTTAATTAGTTATCCAAAACCACTATTTTTTTCTAATTAATTAATTTAATATTTTATGTTTACTCATGATTAAGCAGCATGTTTGAGTCAAAACTCTCAGCTGGCCTGGGAGGCACATGAGGGACTTACTAGCAAATTACGAGAAGGAAGTGTCCATACTCTAAGGTTTGAAAAGGAATATAAAAATTGATTATTAAATAACTACTAAATAATTGATAGTAGTTTGACTAATAAATATTTAATTTCATCCGTCCCACCAAACAAGTTTCATGAAATGTTAGAGTACGCGCACCGGAAAATCCTCGAACGATGGGATTTGACACCTGATTTGTCATAAAATCCAACTTGAAATATAAGCTAGTGAAAAAAAATCACGACCACAATATATATATATTTCGAGGGAAGTATGGGGTCATTGAATTTTAGAGTCAATGGAACAGCTCGATCGTCCAACCTAATTATTAATTTAAAATTTCATATTTTTATTTATGACATCATTTGATTTAATATTTAATTCACTTTTAAAACATTGTTTAATATATTAAGTAAATATTTATGTAATTTACTAATTTACTAATAAGTATACAATTTATATTTATTACCATGTTTATCTTTCTTGTTATACTCATGATAAATTAGTTTTATACGAAAATTTGTGAAGAAGGAAAGAAAGACTAACAGATGATGAATATATCAGGCTTATTTATTTTTGACTGAAGTGCATTTTCTCGAGTTATCTGAGATATTGATGTACCAGTTACCTAAAAATAAAAAATATTTGTCCACAAACAAATATAAAACGAAAGAAATTATTGAGAAGGAATTGGAAATAAAAAACGTCACTATTGTAGGATGTATATAGCAAGTTTTCACGCCAGATACATTTATCAGATATTAAAATGATCATCATATTTCTATAAATTTCTATAAATGAACAAATAAAAGAAGCCTATTTTATCTGTTATTGTTTAATTATATATTAAAAAACAATGTAGTCATGATTCATGAAGTGTTGAACACTTAACCTCCCCTTTCAAAGTTTGCATTTTCATAATAATTAACAAAAGAAAAAGATTACACTCACAACTACTATAGGTATATTTTTATAACTACACACATGGCATACACTTTTTTTTTAATTCAAATTGACCTGATTTACATTAAAAAATGGAAAATTTCAACTAGAAAGACTGCATTTCCACAACTACTCATAAGAAAAAGATAGTCCATCCGCGTGTTTTTGATAAAAATTGAAGCTTAACGTACATAAATTTAAAGTTTTTTTAAAAGTTTTGTTCAATTATGAATTTTGAACGCCAAATCTTGCATATATACATATGTTAAATGGAATGATTACAATACCTAGAACTGTTTTTAAGATAGCTCACCTTAAATTTATTAACAAATGAAATTCTGACATTTGTCTTGTTACTAATTGCTTTTATGCTATGACCGATTTTGTTAAGTAGTCCCCCAACTCTTATTATTTTGATTTGCTGCCCAAATGTTCCAACAAGGGAGATCAATCGTTCAGATTTCAGACTCATCAAAGAAATCTCGTCTCATATCAGCATCCTTCTGGGAAGAGTTTGAATAAAATTTGGACTATTCACATCAGCAGAAGTTTTATGCTTCATATTGCAATAATTTTTTTTTAATTCCACACTAAAGTAAGTTATAAAGTAATGATCAAAGATATTGGATGAAATAATTGTAATGTAAAATTATATAATAAATTAAATAACGAATTAACAGAAGGGAGGAGCACAATTTAGATAATTTGAAAGTTTAAAATAGTGTGATTTCGCCTAAAATTTTATCAATCTATTCCCAGTAATTTAATTTTCAACTCATTTAAAATATATATCTTCTTTTTTATCTATTTGAATGTATATTTTTCCTATTTCTTATATACCATATTATTTACAACTTAGACACAATATTGTTGAGTAATAAAGAATAATATAATATATTTTTTATCATAAAAATATTTTAAATAAATTAAATATCTAACTTAATTAAATTTATGTATTTAATTTTTATCAATATTTTTTGGCTTTATGTTGAACAATTGTTGTTGTTGTTATTATCATCTTCTTCGTAAGTTTGTGTTAAACAACTAATACACTCTTTTTTTCTTATTAATATTATTACCATTAAAATTTTTAATTTTAAAAATAAATATGTCTAATTAATATGCCTATAATTATGATTGCAAATTTTTATTATGCAACATATTATAGTAAAAATACTTTTATATTTGAAGATAAATAAATCATATTTCATTATATTACATAGTGACTCAAGAGGATTAAAAAATTTAAAAACTATTGAATTTCTGAATTAGATCCCTATTATTATTATTATTATTATTATTATTATTATTATTATTATTATTATTATTATTATTATTTTCTATGAGCAAAAATGTGAAGAGCATTTTAAAACTTCACTTCAACTTCATTTTTTTCCACTTTTAATTTTTTCATTTACATTAATTTTATTATGTCTTTAAATTATATATTATAGATTTTCAATTAAATTACATACAATGAAATTTTATTATTATTTTATTTTTTACTTGTATTTATTTAACAAATCAACTAAGTAAGTAAATTATTATTAAAATCAATAATCAGCTGTTATTAAAATATTAAAATTAATATTAGATTTATGAATTATATATATTTATAAATTAATTGTAAAATTATTGAATTTATGGATGTATAACACAAATTAATTTTTTTTAAAAAAAAACCTTCTGTTAGACATATTTTCATAAATTAAACATTTCCAACAATAAAGAATAAAAATTATCTCTTTTTTATCACATGAAAGTTTCTTTTGGTAGGGGAAAAATATTTCAAAATACAATTCCAAATTTATGAAATAAACTAAAGATAATTTGATCATAAAATAATCATTTTGACTACTGACTATAAACTAACAGTTAAAGTCAGTGGTCTCTTAACAAAATATTCTAAAATGGGTCTAACATTAGCATTTTTGTAAAATGGAGGAGAGATTTGTATATTTCGAAATTAGAGAAAATATTTGTATAATTTTGACTAAATCAAAGGAAAGTCTGCATGACTTACTTAAAATAAAAAGCCTCCAAAAAACTAATAATTTAATGAAATAAAATATCATTTTAAGTACCTTTGCTTTAAATGGGACGTTTATTGTCCATAATTTCCATAATTTGTGATTACAGTTGCCTTTTTATATGACTAACAACTAGGTGAATTTTATGGTGGTTAAAGAATTTCAAAATTCAAGATAATATGATAATTTTATAAATCATTAAGTTAAAATTATTTGATCATATCCATTAAAAATTATAAATATATGATTTGGTAAAATATTTTCATACTTATGTGCTACATTTAATCATATTATATAATATGATTTTATAACTATCTAATTAAATTTTATAATTATCATTATTAGTCATTTATTTTTATTTTTGTTATAATTATTCATTCTCTCTTCACATATAACAATAAAATAAATGGTAAAAAAATAATATGACTAAAAAGCAAGTATATATTAGATATTATTAAGGTGAAATTTAACAATCAACTTTAATTTTTTTTATTTTAATATTATAACTGAATAGAGGGATAAATAACTATAACAAAAATAATAAAAAAAGACCAATAGTATTAGTCATGAAATTTAAAAAATGTAATAATTATCACTTTTATAAATAAGAAATTAAATATTATGTTTGATTGAAATTTTATATTAAATTACATTTATTATTTTCATTTATTTAATTTAAATTATTTATGTTACAACTAAATAAAAAAAAGAAAGTTATTGAAATAAGAAATTATTCAAAAAAAATCATAAATTGAATTTTATTTAGTGGGTTAATTTATAATTTTACCGTTTTGTTCTCTTCTCAAGTGAAAGTATAATGTCGGCACTTAGTCCCATATCAGGGGAGTATTACTGACAATTAAATTTTCACTTTTGGTTGAAGTATCATTTATCTAACGGTAACTATAGCTTCACCAAAACAGGATGAATTACCCCAAATTCGTATTAGGGTATTATAGTCTGGCCCTTAAATGGAATGTTAAATGAATATTTACGTAAAAAGGAAAAGAAAGGAAATTTTTTACACACGTTTTCAATGGTTGCAGACATAACACGCTTTGCTTCAAATTGACCAGACTTGCATCAAATTACCGAAATTTTAACCCAAAGTTTGCCATTTGTACAATTATATATGAAAATATTGAGCAAATAAATATGGAAATAGCTTTATTTCCAAGAAAAATGATAAATTTTCACGTAAATCTTAAAGTATACCGGTGACAACGACCCTTGAAAAGAAAAAAAATTACTTTCATTCATCGTTTTTGTGGTGGCAAAACTTGCACGGAAAACAATGATTGAGATCCAACTAAGTTAAAATATTACCTCCGTTGAGCCAAAGCAGAAGAGGCAACATATCCTTAGACTGCTGAGCTTCAACAAAATAGTAATAGAACGCCCGCCCCGCCGTCTTGTCCACAGTAACGTAGCCACCGTACTGAGAAAACTCTACATTTGGCTGCCCAGGCAACTTCCCAATCTTATCTTTCTCCTTCAACCCCTGTTGAGAAGAAACTATATCTTCAATATTCTCGAATTCTTCCACCTCAAATAGGTTCTGGCGTCCTCCTGCGCTTCCCGGCCGGAACTTGTAACCAAGGCCTTGCTCCTTCATCCTTCCGTGGATTTCAGCCACAAAGAAAGAAAGAAATATGAGAACTGTTAGATGAGGAAGAAGCCAGGAAGTAGATTCTTTGCCCATAATATGTTTGAGAAAATGCGACAAAGAGAAGAGGGATGTATTTTTGTGTGTAGGAGGTGAACTGAAAGGTATATATATGTGGAGATGGAAATTAAAATGATATGAATCCAGAATAAATTTTGTTTGTATATACATATGATATATATCAGTATGGGAGGAGAGTAATGGATACATGGATTTGTAAGTTTCAACAACCATGAAGGGTAACATTGGATGATCGGATATTTTAATTATTTTTTTTAATAGTTTATAAGGGTGTGGACTGGACCTAATTCAACGTAACAGTTTGTTTCTTGGCTACCAATCATGTTATGCCATGTGAGTCAGCGTTTTAGCGGTCCATGCACGGCAAAAGTATAATATTAATATTTTTTCAAAAATTTATTTCCATTTTATTATAGTTTAAAAATATATTATCAAAATACACACGAGAGCCAGAGGCGCTGGCGGGAAGGAGGCTCCACTTTGGGTGGCACCCCTGGTGCCCTTGAGGGCGCTGTTCAAACTGGCGCTCTCACTGTGTAATTTTTCAATAATTTTTCTTTAAAAATAATTAATTTTAATGCCATTTCAAAATAAAAATTTTAAAAATAAATAATGTATGATTGTGACTTAAAATAAATTTTTAAAAATAAATGACTAATTTCATAATTATATTTGATATCATAAAAAAATATTTTATTTCACTTTGATATTTAATACATAAATTTATTTTAGAAATTAAATAAAAAATAGTTAATAATAATAATATATTTAATAAAAATAATAAATATTTAGTAAATAATTGAATATTATTAAAATAAAATGTAGGATCGATAAATAATGATTACGTTATTTATATTAATGTCTCTCAAAATTTGATCTCATGACACTTAATATTTATAATTTTTCAAAATTATATACTTCCACCGTTTGAAATTATATTATTACAAGTAATTATTTAATACATTATTACACATAAGCAAATTTATTGAATTATTCGATAATATTCTTTATATACGAAGTTGAAAATTGTTAAAAATGAAAAGAAATATAACGAAATAAATGTTTCTTTGTATTTTGTATTTATTCCAAATAATATTCTTGCTACTTTGTATTTTTTTAATAAAATTATTTTTATTTTGTAACAAAATAAATACAAAATGATGAAGTTGAAGATAGTTGAAAATAAAAAAAAAATGTAGTTATTTCGTTGCAATAATCTTTTCATTTTGTAATGAAATTAAGATTATAACATAAGTTAATTCCTTTTTATTTCATCACAATGTTAAAATATTTTAGCAATGAGAGGCAAAAGTACTGATTTACTATTTTTTTAGAAACTAATATTCGTTTTATCATTCCTTCGAAACATTTTATCAAAATATGTATAGCGGCGAAGAGACGCCAAACGGTGTGTCGAGGGACGCTAGACGAAATGGTGTCGTTGGCGCTCGAGGGAAGGGACGACAAGCGATATGGCGCCTTTGGCCTACGGCCCCCTCGCTCCTCATTTCTAAGTTAATTAGCCGGTGACCGTGTGTACTATGGATCCAAACCACTTGGATTTTAGTATTGTACATGGCCAGTATCCCCATCTAAGTCGACAATTATGTTACGTGGTGTGACGTCAATATTTGGTAGACTCAACTCATAGTGTATTGAATAAACATAGCATTTACTGTCACTTACAAGGATGATGGTTATTTATCTTTCAAATATTATAATTAATATTATTAATTTTTTATATTTATTATAATTATTTATTCATTTCTTCACTAATAATATTAAAATAAATAATGAGAAAAAAATTTAATTAAAAAATAATTACATATTTCATATTATGAAGATAAAATTTATTAATTTATTTTAATATTATTTATTTATTTTAACATGATAAATAAATAAAAGAATAGATAATTATAATAATTATGAAAATAAAAAATTAATAATGTTAGTTAATAATTTTAGGAGATATCATTATCATTACTTTTATAAAAAAATTAAATATTCTAATTATTTTAAAGTTTATTATTTTCTATTATTTATATATTAGCTTAAAATTTGGGAGATGTGCCTCGACCGCTCTCGGAGGTGTCATTTGGTTTGGCGTCTCTCCGCCGCTGTGCGTATTTTGGTAAAATATTACGAAAGATAGGTAAAATAAAAAATAATTTCTAAAAAAATAGTAATTCGATACTTTTGTCCAACGAGATGTGGAACATGGAATAATGCTTATTATTAGAAAAAAATAAACAAACATTGTTTTAAAAAATTTGTAATTAATTTATGTTTGTTAATAATTTATAATAATTAAAGTTATTAAAATAAAATACCAGAGGAGAGAATAAAACTCTAGTTAGAAGGATGTTATTAGAAAAAATTACATATATTTGATGCGTTATATGAGAATTAAATTGATTGTGTGTTTATGAAAAGAATTGGTAATTAAAATCGATATAAGTACCTACGCAAGAAGATAAAAATGTCGTAATAATCAAAATCATCCTAAATGTTGATGTTTGACAATAAAATAGTAAGATAGATGTGCATGAATATACAATAAACATGAAAAAAAATGTTAATGTCTACGTAGGTGATGTCTAGTCCCACATCCAGGATCAGTAATGTGGCGGCCATATCTACTAACCCTCTGCGCAAGCTCAGGAGTCACATCTCCTGTGTCTGTGGCTCCTCTACCTTGAGCTCCCGCTCTGCCTCTATCTCTGACTCCCGCTCTACCTCCACCTCTACTTCTATCGGCAAGCACTGAGTCATCTGTCATCATGCCACCAAGTACTGATCCTTGATCCTGAGTATGTAGATCAAATACAGGACGATATGACTATGATGGACCAGCATCAGCGAAAGGAAAGACATGGAATGAAGATGAAACTCTTGGTATATGTAGAAATGCCTAGAATGAGGATGGAACACCAGGAGTAAACTGGTACATCTGGAATGACGAAGGACCATATAGTGCAGCCGGGAACATGGTGGAGGATGAAGGATCATCAGATGCAGTAAGGTACATATGAGATGAGGCAGTCACATCAGGCATCATCATCATGGTCTCCTAGGCAGCGATGGTGGAGTCTGTTATACTGTCGAAGTGGATGAAACATCAGCCTGCGATGTAGGTCGTGGAGCAGTACGACGACGTCGACGAGAACGAGGCTGATCATGGTCACCCTCCGCAGGGTCTAGGATATGATGGGCATGAGGAGCTAGCTCCGCATGTAAGTCAATAATCACATGATCAACCTCCTAAATGGCATGAAGGATGGAGTCCGTTGCTGATCTAAATGCATCAAAGGTGAACCTAGACTACCCCTCAGGTGTAGTGAAGTCCTGTAATGTGGACATCCCATCTACCTGTGCAAATTTTTTACATTAAAGTTAGTTACAATACTAATGCACGGGAAGAAAATCATACACAGAAAACTAGTACGCAGTATTACCATAAGGTCTTGCGCTCCCCCTAATGGGTGTAATAAATCGCCTAGTAACCTGTCTGTACCATGCCATGTACTCGGACCATGGTCCTAGGACTAGTCGTGCGGTCAGCTCGGCGATAGCGCACAAGTCTCGTTGGATATCCCAGAGTACAATGTACGGCTGATGGCGGATGTGCCACTCCTCATCATGCCGACCAAACAAGTAAAGGCAATAGACCTCCGCCACCTGCTTTGGTGGCTCAGGAATAGGCTGGTGTAGTCTAAACTGGCGCAAAACCCTATCTGGCTGGTGCCATTCGACAATCTGAAAGTGAATGAGTGGCACCACTGCTATCCACATGTCACTCCCATCAAAACAATACTGAGGAAGTGATGCGGTGACCACCTCAGTGTACGGCATCTAGGCGATATGAAATTATACATTTATATTGTCATTTAAATTGGACAATCAAATGGATGAAGGATTGAAATAAAAATACACATTAGCCCCTACATACCTAGTCTAGACAAAGACAGTCCAGTGTGTATCTATAATAGGGTAGGTTGTGTGCCGGACTCTTCTGGAACATCTTTTGATAGTGCCACCTACCAAGTACAATATCTAAGTTAAACAACTTAAAAGTTAACTTAAATACAAGTGTAAATTAAAAAATTTTCTAACCTACAGGTTAGGGGGCCAATCCCTACATCCCCCTCTAGTATGTCTACAACGGTAATCGCGGGGGCGATAGTGGGAAATCTATCCCATGCCCACAGCTGCAGTAGTAGACAACACCCTCCTATCTCCCTGTAATCCAGAGCAGTGGCCTTACATAACTCTCTGTATAGATAGACCAGGCAGGTAGATCCCTAACTGTACGTCCCAACCTCATGGAAGTCTCCGAGTAAGGATAAGTACATGAGGTGGACATATGTGCCGGAGTGGTCTGGAAATAACGTCCCACCAATGAGACGCAGAATGTAGGCCCGAGTGAATCTCTGCACTGTCACATCATCCGCATCATCTGGAAGATGAGTGAAATGACTCTCCAACCAACTCATCCTCAGTCGTCCCCCTTTAATGACATTCTCGTCCACCGGTAACTGGAGTCCCAGATACTCCTTTATCAGGGCTCTCCATCCCCACACAGTGGGCTCCGTCACTACTCGACTGTCAATGGGTAGGTCGAGCTAAAAAGCAACATCTTACAATGTAATAGTCATCTCTCCCTGCGGCATGTGAAAAGTGTGTGTCTTCGGCCTCCACCTCTCTACAAAAGCACTGATCAACTGATGGTCGATTGGCATAAACTCACACATCATAAGGCCGTAAAAACCTGCCTCTCGTAACAAGGGGACAATCAACTCTAGCGGCTGCTGGTGATGGTAGTGATGAGCCCATTGAATCTTCAGCACACGGTCAGGCTAAAAAAAAAGATTAATAATTATTGCATTTGATAATACAGAAAATGTTCAACCAACTTTAAGATCTAACTATTTCTACACATGGCTTGACTGGGATATGTGTGAGCCCTGAGCCGTTAGCAGTGAAGGATCCCGTGGTCCAGGATCAATGCGTTGGGAAGTGGATGTCATCTGCCACCATAAGAATTGCATTAGAATGGAATTTAAACACACACTAATATAAAATACTTATGCAATTTAAGTACAAAGATCAACACAAGAATTTATAGCACTTGGATGATTAAAGTAATTTATTCACATTCTAGTAATGGGGTAACATATATATACATAATGACGTACAATTTTACAATAATTTTACACTTATGACATTAGTTAAAATACTTCGTAACATATCTGCGAAAGTAAATAATCAAAATTAACGTGAGGAAAGGCCTTTATTTCCATTTAGAAGTGGGCAGCGCCTACGATTATGACCTTCCATCTTACAATGACTGCATTTTTGCCTGACACCACTCTCCTGAGGCCAATCCATCTCATTTCTGATCCGTGTCGACCATGGTCATCCCTTTTCATGCAATCTTCCATAATTTGGAACCAGGATAGGAAATGGTGGTAGGTTATTCCATTGCGACCACTCCTTGATCGGCCACCACTCAGATTTGTAGCAATTAAGCAGGGTGTCAAGTTTGTACACAGGATCGACATATGGTTCTCACGATATGTTGACTGAGGCACAAGCAGTAATAATATGAGTGCAAGGATACCTATATGCTTGGAATTGTCCACATTCACATTGCCCTTTGTCTAATAACACTTGGACGACCTTTCCACATGATCCCCTGGCCATATCATGGCCCTCCACCACTTCAAACCTAGTTCATTGTCTATTATAAGCACGAACATGGTAAGAAGAAGCACGTGAGTGGATCTTCACAAGCTCCTATCTAAATCTGCTCGCGTACATGTGACCTTGTTGTAGCTCAGCATATGCTTCTTTCACCTTTTCCATAAAGTACTTGACACATCTATAGTATGTTTGTTGAATAAAGCCTGTGATTGGTAACTTCCTTAATCCTTTGAAGAGGTCATTAATGCACTCTACTATGTTAGTCGTCATATGACTATATCTTCTTCCTTCATCATAAGCAAGCGTCTACTTTTCCATTAGAATAGCAGTTAACTTCTTATGAATCTCCTCATTGACTTTACTCAGGTTGTCCAACCTCTCCATGACCTTTTCTCAATTTGGCTCATATGCTGAACATAAGGAGATAAATAGGTTAGCCGAGTTGAACTACCAGATACATAAATTTACAGATGAAAGGTTCAATAAAAAAGTTATGCTGTAAAGCGTACCAATCTTAAGGACAGCTTTCTTGACATTGTCATCCCTGCATTTCTTACGAACGTTCTGGCAATATGTCTGATACAGTACCAATGAAAAGCATGAGGAGGCTGCCATCCTAGACCTTCGTTGGCTATAGCTTCTTTTATAGCTCGGTGTCAATCTGATATCAGGTATATTCCTTACTGGTTCGTAACATTTACCCGTAACAATGCCAAAAACTAACTCTAATTTTTATAGTTCTCTTTTTCGACAATGGCAAAGGCAAGAGGTACGGGACATTTGTTACCATCCTGGGTCGCAGCAATCAGTAGCACACCTCTGTACTTGCCATACAGAAATGTTCCATTAACTTGTATGAATTACTTGCAGTACAAAAATGCCGCAATATATGGCTTGAAAGCCCAGAAAACTCGCTTGAAAACATGTTTTTGTGGATCAACACGGTTGTAAACTGAGACGAATTCTTCTGACTCCAACTTGAATAGAGCTTGGTCACAATAGCCTAAAAGATCCAACCATTTCGGGATTACTTCATATGATTTATCCCAATCTCCGTACACCTTGACAATTGCCTTCTGCTTTGCCTTCCATGCTTTTCTGTAAGAGATCTTATACCCATACATGCCTTCTACTCTCTCCTGTATAAGCGAGATTGGAACATCTTGCTTCACTTAAATCATCTCCAGTATTAAGGAACTGATATACTCGGAGTCAAGAGACTTGTGATCTTGTGTTAAACTGGCATTAACACATGTGTGAGGCCCTGAAAATCTAGTTATTGTCCAAGTATTAGAATTCTTCAGATTGGTCGCTCTAAGGCAAAATTTGCATTTGTCCCCATAATTATCACACTTCATACTCAATCTTCTAGTATCCGACTCCTCCACATAATAACTATGGTGCCTTCTGATGTGGTAATGCTTGGTTGCAGCAATTAATGCCTCCTTGCAATCAAACTCTTATCCAATCTGTAAGTCCTCCATGTCGTAATCATAGCTTGGTTTCATTATTTTCGAAAATTCATTAGCATTCCTTATGGCATCCCAATCAATGTAAGAGAAGATAGTAGCTTGAGGGACACTGCATGACGTCTGTGCAGCATTGTCACTCCTCACACACCGCGTTGCTACACTATCTCCATGTATAGTTACACGTTCTTCATCATCAGTGTCACGAGCATCATCGCTACTGCAAGAAACCTTATCGTCTTTGAAACCAGACTCAAGTTGGGCATCCATGAATATAGGATCAGTGGATTCTTCCTCTACGACTGATAAGGCACTTGTTGAACCCATCATGGTATGTGATACATTTCTTGAAAAAACGCCTGCAACAGATGAGTCCAATGCAGGAGTATAACTATAAAAAATGTGGAACTCAATTCCACCTGTGTAAGGAGAGACTTCACGCACCATCGAACAACTAGTACTGACGTGAGCCATTGGATCTACAGGTGGTCTAGTTATTGGGACTAGTTCTTGTGAACTCAGGTTGACAGTGTGCAGTTCGAATGTGATCACCTCCATGTACAATTCCATTACTGTCATCGTCAGATGTTGTTCGTAGCTTGCTATGGCACATGCTAAGTCTTCATCGTCGTCCAATCCGTATGCCATATATTCAGCCTCTGTTTGATGCTGTGGAAACTTATAAACAACTTTCCCCATAGCTTGATCTTGGTGAAGCTTCAGTCGCGCATGAATCCTCTTCCGCAAAACATCCATAGTGTTGCATCCTCTTAGTTTCAATGCCTTCGGGGGAGGTTCATCATACATTACCCCCATTGATCCCTCAGTCATTGTACTATTTGAATATATAAAAGCAATTAAACTTTTCTTCATCTTATTACTTTTAGCTGCAAAACACTCACTGCAACCTCACAACTGACACATATTATCATATACAATTTATGTTCTTATAAACGAATGAACTAGTGTTTAATATTACAAGTAAAAATGAACGAAATGTATTATTATTTTTGTAGAGTATTAATTTAATAATACGTAATAATTTACCCGCACAGGCCTTACCTATTCCGACCTTTACAGGCCGACATTTTTTCCCAACAAATCTTTAAGTTATTTTTACACTCATTCGTAATTTCTCATACTTTATACATTTTTAATGTTAATATGCAAGTGTGATTTAAATGATTTAATTCTAATTCTGCTTTTTTTGCATAAATTCTGATGTAGTATAAATAAATTATTACAAAAAAATAAATTTATATTTGAAACAATAATTTGCAACTTTCGCTTATTACAAAGAAATGTTATTTCTATTTAAAACTAATATAATATTTGGCTATATAATCTTATCTATAATTTAATTTATCTTTTTCAATTGTCAATTTTTTTTTGTTTATTTTGCACAAATTATACTAATTAAATTGATCAACTTTTTCAATACACTACATTTTTTATTTTCATGATAATTTTCTCCCTTCCCATCTATTATCAAATAGCAACCAAAATTATTTACACACTATTGTTTATATTTTTTTATGATTGCAGTCATTAATTCTTTTTTACATACACTGACTTCGTCTAATACATATATTACAGTACCTCTATATATATTTTAATGCTTTTTGAATAAACTTATGTATAATATAATTTTTCTGAGTACGTTTACTATTCCTGCTTCTTTATATCTACTATTTAAATAGAAAAATATTCATATTTTCAATAACAATATCCTATTTGCTTTTGTTTACATCCACATATCCTAAAATTTTATTTTTAGTACATCTCTTATGATATATTACAATTTCATATCCAAAAATTCTCTAAATATAACTTTCACCTAGGTCCTAAAACCTATATTAGGACACATTTCTTTATCTCGTTTGTTCTTCTTTTAATAACACAACCTATCACAGCACATAAAAATTCCTGTAAATTTTTCATAAATCATAATTTAACAACTTAAATCATAATTTCACACCCTAAACCATAATAATCAATATAAAATAAAAAACTCATATTATTAATATCATAATATTCTAAACAAATTTCTCTGCCAATATAAAAGATATTTTCATGATGACTAATAAAAATTATAATATAAGCACAAAATTAATAAAAATACTAACCGGTAAGTATTAGGAAAAGTAAACAGAAAAAAGTCTCTACATGAAAGAAAAATTTATTTGATATTTTAATAACTTTAATCTCTAAGTAAAAATTATAAGATATTATTGTATTATTAAAAAAATTATGTAAAAATTATGCTAAATTAAATATATTTTGCAAGACAATATATTGAAGGAACAAAAATAATAACATAGATAAAATTTTATTGCTGTATATTTAATTTTAAATAAAGTGTTTAAATTTTTATATCAAGAAAATATTAATAAATTTGAAAAGAGAATTAATTTTTATGCCTAAATACTTTTATTAAAACTGAAATATATAATTAATCCTTATCAATTAATGCTTCCCATAACGTTAATTTTTTTAAAATAAAATATTTGAGCCCTAAAAATAATTTTATGTCAAAAAAATAAATTATATTATATTTACATTTATTCAATATATTGCATTTTAAATTTTAATAGAATGATTGAAAAAATAAAGAAGAAAAAATTAAACAAAGTAGATGAAATAAAGAAAAAATAATGTACGAACTGTACACCTTTGGAGAAGTCTTAATTGATGTATTTTAAATTTAAAACATAATATTTAAAAAATATTATCAACAAAAATTTGAAATAATTTATGTAAATAAAATTTATTTTAATTACTAAGTATTTTTTTAAAAAATATAATATTAAATTAATTATTTTTATTAATAAAATGTATATTAAAGCTTTAATTTGCTTAAAATATTATAATAAGCTAAAAAATTAAAACTTATTATATTTATGTTAATTAATGATGTTTATGTTTTAAACCATAAATAATATGAGTAAATATAGAAAGATTACAGTAAAGTAAATAGGAAATAAACAATACGTATGGTATAAAGTAATAAAAAAATTAATTGTATAATAAATTAATTAATTAAATGAATTATATAATTTATATAGAATACATTTATAATAAAAAAATTGATATATCTAACTGCTAAAAAATATTAGTATATATGGTTTAAATACCATGAGTTAACAAAAAAGAATAACAAAAATATACAATAAAAAGGATAAAATAAATAGAAATAATACATAAAATATCAAGTCTTTACAAAATACCCTCAATTGATATTTACTTATTTTGACATATATTCCTCTAAAATTAACCTAAAAATATTGATCAATAGGATAATATATTCTTGTAATAATCAACATATAATAAAAATAATCTTATTTTTATCATATCCTATATCCTAAAAAATTTTATATTTTAAAAATATCTAAACATAATTTTTACCTAAATCATAAATTTTATTTTAAGATACTTTTCTTTATCCCCTTTGTTCTTCTTTTAAAATCATAAACTATCACAGATCATATAAATTTTTATAAATTTTTCCTAAATCCTATATCATAATTTCACAGTATAAATCATAATAATCAACATAAAATAAAAATTCTTCTTCGAATGTAGAATATATTCTTATAATTACTAATAAAAATTATAATATAAATACATAAATTATAAAAAATAATAACCAGTAAAAATCACAAACTATCACAAATTATATAAATTTGTATAAATTTTTCCTAAATCTTATATCATAATTTCACATCATAAATCATAATAATCAACATAAAATAAAAATTCTTCTTCCACTGTAAAATATATTCTTATAATAACTAATAAAAATTATAATATAAATAAAAAAATTATAAAAAAAATTAATTAATAAAAATCACAAACTATCACAGATCATATAAATTTTTAAAAAATTTTCCTAAATCTTGAATCATATTTTCATATCATAAATCATAATAATCAACGTAGAATAGAAATATTCCTACCACTATAAAATATATTCTCATAATAACTAATAAAAATTATAATATAAATATAGAAATTATAAAATTACTAACTAAGAAAGAGCTGAAAGAAGATCAGATTTGCTCCAAAAAAGAAAAAGTTGTCGGATGAAATACACAGAAGTAAGAAAGGATGAAGATTTATGAATGAAAAAATAGAAAATAGTGCGAATGGCTTCAAAGAGAGAAGGGAAGAGGTGCTGCAAAAAGAAGGGAAAAGGTGCTGCGAGGCTGCGAGGTAGGGTTTTTGCTTGTGCGGCTGCTGCGGAGGGAGGGTGAGGGTATATATAGGCAAGGGGGCACCACTTGAAATGGCACCTCTAAATTCAAATTCGAATGGAGGGCGCCACTTGAAATGGCACCTCCAAATTGAAATTGCAAGGAGGACACTACTTGAAATGGCACCTCCACAATGGGGCGCCACCTTGGTTGGTGCCTCCAAGGTGAAGGTGCCGTTCAAACAGGTGCTCCCCAAATTTTTCATACTTCCAAGGCGCCAAACGATGTGGTGCCTCCGTGTTCCACGCACACCATTCAAAATGGCGCCCTGCGTATTTTGGTAAATTATTTTAAAATCACGGTAAAATAAAAAAAAGTTTACAAAATTATTATATATTAGTATTTTTGCCTCCATGCACCTTTTGTAACACATATTCAAGAAAGAGTTTTTTATATTCAAATAATATACTAATTGTAGGGTAATTTTTAAAAAATAATTATAAAAAATAAGATTCAAAATTAAATTTTAAATATAAATTAATAGGTGTTATCAAAATATTAAATGATAAAATAAATTTATAAAACTTAATCTAATGAATATAAAAAATTTAAAAATTAAAATAAAAAATGATATTTATAACATTTTTGCTTATAAAATACGTAAACTTAGTAATAGTCTAATTTTGAAAAAATATTTACAACCACTTATGTTAAATTGCCAAGATAGGTTGACGAGTATTTATTGGCCACTAATACACAAAGAAAGGCAATAATTTTGTAAAATATGCGAGCAAATATAGAAAAATATAGCTAGAAGTGATGAAAGTTGAGACATCAAGCTTTAGAAGAGGGGTTATTTTTATTATAAATATAAAGCCTTATTACATTATTGAAAGTGTGTAAGGGAGGTATCAAGTTACATACTCCAACCCTTAGGCTAGTGCCAAGCAATTAGGGGTGGCAATTCGTATTATTCAAATTAACTCATTTATTAATCATGTCATTCGTGTCGATCTACGAGTTACTTGTTTAACTTATTTAATAATTTTAATTAATAAAATATATATTATAAAATTATTTATTAAATTTAATTACTTATTATTTTTTATAAAAGTATTTTTAATTATTAATAAAATATTATTTTAAATTATTATTATTTTATTAAATTAATAATTTTATATCTTTATTATGTATATTTATTTATGATTAAAATATTATTTATTTCTTAAATAAAATTATTAAAAATTTAATATAAAATCTTAAATGAGTTAGCATGTCAACTCAAACCCGAATGAAGGTGTCAAGTTTATATCGGGTTATCGTATTATGTCAATAACTACTACCGCTACAAGTAACCAACAAGGTCACTAGGCACTCCCTCTCTTCTAAAAAGCATTTTAAGCAAAATCCCATTTGACAAAAAGTAGATATATTTTTTTCGAATTATCATAAGGACTTTTCGTCATATTTCAAGCGAAATTTTTTTACCAAAATACATTGATACAAAGATAAAAATCCAAAGATCACAGCTATGTGTTTTCTTACTCACACTAAACAAGTTACCTTAGTTAAAATACAAGGAAAGTTTCAAAATGGAAAAAATTAGGAAAAATAGCACACAAGTCAGATTGGTCCTAATTTGGCTTACAAGACCTCCATCATATAATTGACTTATTTGGTAAGTTTCATTCCAAATGGAGCTTGTTTTCCTAGTCATTTGGTTTATAAGGTTAACTTGTGACATTCTCTCCCACTCAAACAATGTCAATGTCCTCATTAATGACTTAGTCTAATATAGCTTCCGCGAGCATCTTTAGTTTGCTTACCTTGAGCTCCTCCCTTAATCTCTCAACTTGTCCACATAAGTTTCACTAATAAGCAATATGTCTTTAGCACCTCGGTTTGACTAAAATCTTTAAAAAATGTTAAGTCTGCTCCACCTTAGCTCTTCCTTCAACTTCCTTCTAAATTGTCTCCCTAAGATTGTTGTTGATGAAAAATCTTCCTTTTTTACAATATGTTGAACTCTAAAACATGTTTGTACTCGATTTTGACATTTCGCTAGTGTCCCCTTATCACAATTGATAAGGTTGAATAAAGAGTCATCCCTCTTGTTCTAGGTAAGTCAGCATACATAATCCTTAAATATTTATAAGCAAATTCTACCTTATTACTATCTAGATATATACAAGCCTATTGGCATTCTCATGGTTCCTCGCAAATGATTTGTCTTGCTCAAAATATCTTACTAGATGTGGCACCTCCTAAGTGAAGAATTATTCTCTACGATCATGTAAAAGAAATGTTGGTTGGTACTCTGTTAACTCATTGAACTTATTATGGTAGACCTAGAATGGGACTTACCACTCTATGTTGTTGGCGATTATTCTTAAGGGTCTAGGACTTTGAGTGCTTTAATCCTAGTATGAGACTCGTTTTCATCATTAAAATCTTTAGTACCCCTCTTGTTGCTCTTTTGCCTTTTCTCTTGTAATTTGGCTTGCAAAGCATTTAAGGCATACTTCTTAAGGCAATTTGCCACTTTATATGACGTATAGCATAAGAAACATGATAAGGTCTTTGACTTCTTGCTGTTATTAGAGGCCTAAGATGTTGTTAATCCTTGGAAGCTAGAAGATGACTCATTATTCTCTCTCCTCCTCTTGGACTTACCTTCTTTATTAGATTGACTACTATTCCTACTAAAAGAATTTAAGGCACCACCCTACAAGTTTTTACTAGAAGGGAAACTAATGTTATAGTTAGAAAGGCCCTCTGCCGTAGTCACCACTTTAGTAAGGCTTTAGACTTTTCTCTTTTAGAGTTCCATTACAACTTTATGTGAGAGATCGTTGACAAAGTAAAAGAGCTTGTCCTTTTTCATTATATTTTAAATGTCTAACATGATTTCTGTGAACTTCTTCATATAGTATTGGATCCAGCCAGTTTGTCGTAGCTTTTATAGCTTGCATTTTGCTAAGTAGTCGATATTCTTGGGGTAAAAGTGCACCTTTAATTCTTGTTGTAACTCCTTCAAAGCATGAATATGGCACCTATGAGCTTGAATGTCTTGATATTTTGTCCTCCACTAGACTTTGGCCTAATTTAAGAGGAATATTATAGGGCACAATTACCCAAATGCTGCATGTGAAAAAATTAATTACCAAAACCCTGCACAGTAGAAATTATTTACCGGAATGCTTAAAGTAGGGTGGATGACGTAGGCGGCTAGTCCATGATTACTGCCGGTGTCAGCCAGGAATGACACATGGCGGAAGGTGGGAGCATTTAGGAGAGCGAGTTGGTCCTGCTGTCAGCTAGGAATGACACGTGGCGGAAGCATCGAACATTTGGGGCACCAAGTGGGACTTACGGGACACGTGGCAGAGTACTGCGAATCACGGACTCTGTCCATCCGTGATTAGGCCTGATCACGTTAGGTCAGAAACTATGATCGGTCTGATCACGGTAGGCCAAATGCCATGATCAGGTCTGATCACGGACGGACAGAGTCCGTGACTCGAGGACGCCCCGCATCACGCCACGTGTCAATGCTCGGCCCTCATTATGCGTCCAGATGCTGCCATATGGCATTACTGTGTGTACGTGAATTTTGGCTATAAAATCCCTACCTGGCCTTCACATTTCGCAACCTTAAAACTGACTTCCCAAACTTCCCTCTCAAATTTTATTTCTCTCAATCAGTAAAAAACTTCAGCAGCAATTTAAGGAGTTTAGTTTGCAAGTAAGAATTTTTTTGGAAAGCTATTATTTTAAGTAGTACTTAGAACTTTTAAATCATGTAAAATTATAATAAATGTTTAGTATTATATTATTTAGGGCAATTTACTCATTATAATTGACATTAATATTAGGCATTATAAATAGATTATTTATACATTTAATCATGTATATTGTTTGTATATTAATTTATGTGAACTCTATGCTAAGATAATTTATATTATTTTAATATTCCTTTTTTCTTGTGTGTATTATTTTAATGAGCTTATGTTAGTTATTTTTTTATTCCAGCAATATATGTATAACCTAACTAGATTTTGCACAAATCATTAGAATTTTAATTTCTATGCTTGTTGGTTGGGCACTATTGAAATAGGGAAATAAAAATCGTAACTTTTACAAATGTGAGAAAAATATAATAAGATTCATCAATAATAAAATATTATTAAAAAATATTAAACAAGGGTAAAGTGTTATACTCTGTCATTTTTAATTTTTGTTTCAGACCTTAAATCATAATTTACTCCATAAAATCCTTAAACCCTGGCCCCAATCCCTAAAATCTTCTTTTCTAGAAAATTAAATTTAACGTAAAAATTTTTTTATAAAAAATATTTTTAAGGTTATCAGTATTTTTAAAAGTAGTAAATTTTCTTAAAAATTTTAATTTGATTATAACTTTGTCATTTTTTATTTTTTGTTAAAAAATATAATTTTGTAGAAAAATAACCTTAACTCATCAGACTACTTTGGAACAAATATATATTAGCTTATCAATATATTTAAAGATAATGGAATTTATATAAAGTTTTTATAAGGAAAAAAGTATTTTTTAAGAAAAATAGTTTTAACTCATCAGACTTATTTAGAAAAATATATTTTGGATTATCATTATGTTTAAAAATAATAACTTTTTCAAAAATTAAAATTTTTCTTGTCAACCTTTTTGTTTATAATTTTGTTTAAAATATTAAAATTTTTTAGGAAAAAAATTTTAATATTTTAAACAAAATTATAAACAAAAAGGTTGACAAGAAAAATTTTAATTTCTGAAAAAAAATTTAACTTATTAGATTTTTGTGAAACAAACATATTTTAATTTATCAATATGTTTAAAGAAGTAGATCTTTTGTTTGAAAAAAATTTCAGCTTACCAACCCTAAAACCTAATAAGATAAACCCTAAATCCATGAACACTAAATCATAAGCCTTAAAACCCCCAAAATCCTAAACCATAAACCATAAAATCCTGACCCCTAACCCCTAAAATTTATTCCTGTAGAAAATAATTTTAACTCATCACACTTTTTTTAGAAAAAAAATGATTTTAGATTATTAGTATGTTTTAAACTAATAGAATTTTTATAAAAATTTAATTTTAACTTAGCAACCCTTTTTCTTAAAGAAATATTATTTTTTAAAAAATATATTTCTTTTACAAGAATAATTTTAACTAATCAGATGGTTTTGAAAAAAATATACGTTAGGGTATCGACGTGTCTAAAAATAATTTTTTTATGTAAGAAATTTAATTCTAGCCCTTCAACCTTTTGATTTAAAGAAATTTATTTTTTAAAGAAATTTACTTTCGTAGAAAAATGATTTTAACTTATCAAGCTTTTGTAGAAAAAAGTTATTTTAGCCTTTCAGTATATTTAAAAGTAATAATTTTTTTAAAAAAATTTCTATTTAACTTATCAGACCTTTTTTTTAAAAGAAATATTTATTTAAAAAAGTATACTTTATAAGAAAAATAATTCTTAGGGTTTAGGCTTTTTTGAAGAAATATATATTTCAGCTTATCAAACTTTTTTAGGAAATATTTTTAACCCATTAGAGTTTCTTAAAAAAAAGACTAATTTCTATGTTATCAATATATTTAAAGATAATTGAATTTTTTTAAGATTAATTTGAGCTTAAATTTTTTTATTCAAAAAAAAACTTTAGCTTAGCAAGCCTGTATGTAACAGACTTTGGTTTAAAAAAGATTAATATTTACTTATCATGTCTTTAAATTAAAAAAATTGTAGTTAGTTTGCACTTAAATTTAGCCATTATAATTTAGGGTTTAGGGACATCTTTTTTATGTATTATAATTTTTATATTTAATTTAATTTAATCTGTATTTTACTTAATTTTTTTACATATTTAATATTGTGTAAACCATAATTAGTGTTATAAAAATTAGTAAATATCATAAAGTCTTTAGAATAAAAATATAGTTCCAATAAATATCATAATTTTTCATCTTTTCTTATAAATTTAAAAGTTGAAATATTTAATTTTTAAATGTTTTAATTTTACGAATAATTTTTCTTACTCAGATGTATTGTTGGGTAAGTATTAATAGTACTATTAAGTGAGAATCAACTCATGTTATGACAATCACAACCCCACAAAATTATATTATGACAAACATAAAATACGAAGTGAACATAAGGTTTAAGAAAACATAAATATTTAATAATTTGATTGTATAGATCAATAACCCTATAAACTAAACAAACATAATTATATATATAGGGTTTAGGCTTATTTTATCTCTTCCTAAAACAACTAAAGGGGTGTTTTTTCTACTGAATAAAAAACTTATGAAAGTCAAAGGTTCTTTAGGTAAAAAAATTTATATATGTGTTTGAATGTAGCATTGCAGGAGGTTAATAATTATTGACAGTGATTATAAAGTTACGAATAATTATGTAGTAATAGTGTTATAAAATTGTCTCCATAATTATGATACATATTACAACAATTATTAAAAATTTTCTTTTGGGGATGACCCTTGAATTAGACTACGGTTCAAATCAGAATGAGTTCCAGGCATCAAAATATATGTATTTACGGGAGTGGAGAAATTTATGAATCGGATGAAGGCGATAGCTTTAGGTGCTCCAGGGTTAAAGTAATTTTAATCAATTCAGACATGACCCTTGATGCTCTGAAGAGTATAGTTGGGGAAAAACTGCGTCTTGATGAAAACCAAGTTGTAACTGAATTGATATATAGACATCCGCTCTCGTTAAATCCGACACGATATAAAGTGTGTGAGCTACAAAACGATAAGGACATTCAGCGGATGTGGGAAGTGAATGCGATGTTTCCTACTCAATTATCATGTCTAGAGGTGTGTGCACATATTGGACCAGTGGGATTTGATTTAAATGTTGCAAGTCAGCCAATTGGATCAAGTGCCTTATATCTACTACTTTCCACAAGTTAACGTAATGATGCTGCTAGGAGACCTTCATGTTACAACCCGTGCATGAGCAACGTAGAACTAATGAATATATAGATTGAATATGGTCAGCAGTTTTACAGCCCTGTTGATGATTACACTCCACAGCCATGTTTCTCTCAGCAACACTTTGGATCTTCTCACTCCTCCTCATCCTCAGAGGAAACAGAGGACATAATAGATGACTTTGAAGAGGAAGGTGCATATGACCCCATTCCTGAAGGATTTGATGGTAATGGTGATGGTGACGGTGACGGTGATGACAATGATTGCGATGACGAAGATGACGAGGAAGACGTCGCTAGTGCACTGCCAACAATGCATCGAGGCCAACTCATAGAATCGGCTACTGCCTTTTTCTCACAACTAAATGTAGATGCTGCTGCCAGCCATGATTACCCTGAGTTCGACTATGACATAAATATAAATAATAACCAAGAGCCATATATGGGTTTACGGTATATGAACTAGAAGACGTTTCATCACGTAATGAAAATATACTTAGTGCAAACTCATAACATATTTTGCTTACACTACTTGTCATCTAAGTACGAAGAATATCGGTGTCCTTATTACGATGATCATTGTAATTGGAGGGTCAGAGCATGCTATAAGCCAAGGGAGGATCACTGGCAAATAACAAAATATAATAGTCCCTACACGTGTGTGCCTGCGTCTCTTTCTAAGATAATAAAAAACTAGACACAAATGTCATTTCATCATACATTGTGGCTATGGTGACCGAAAATCTAAGTGTATCCATCCGAGAGGTCATAAAGCGAATCCATGGTATATTTGGATATTGGGTGTCATATAGGAAGGCGTGGAAGGAAAAATAGCGAGCTATTGCTTTTACTTTTAGGAATTAAGAGAAGTCATACTCGATGTTACCTAGATGGCTAGCAGCAGTGCGTCTCTTCAATCCTGGGTCTTACTTTGAGCTTGTTACCCAGGAATGTCCACCGTCGAGTTCTGTAGATGCACCGGTTGCATTATTCCGTTGAGTGTTTTGGACTTTTAGACTATGTATCAAGTCGTTTTCCCACTTGAAACCGATAGTCCAAGTGGATGACACTTTTTTGTATGGAAGGTATAAAAGGGTTTTGTTAACGGTGACATCACAGGACGGTAATAGAAAGGTCGTCCCACTTGCATTTGTTGTGGTGGAGGGAAAAACTTATGATACATGGGCTTGGTTCTTATCCCATGTTTGACGGCATGTTGTTAAAGATAGACAATGTATTTGCCTGATCTCAAACAGATATCCTGGAATATTATGTGCCGTTGCAAACCCACGCATAGGGTGGCAAACCTTTTATGGTTATCATGTATTTTGTCTTCGACATATCGCTAGTAACATGAACTCAACTTTTAGGATGGCGTGACTGAAGAAGATGTTTACGAGCATTGGTGCGTATTAATGATAATAGCATCCTTAACTGACACTTTTTGTTATGACTATTACTCATTGATTAATAGCATTTTCAGGTACATGTTATCAATATGAACGATATGTTATAGATAACAAGCTTGAAGAACTGACCTAGTTGCAACCTAGAGTTGCGGAATGGATTGATAATATCCCAAGGTGTCAATGGAGTCATACTTACGATGATGGAGGCCGACGGTGGGGTCACATGATAACAAATCTAGCGGAGTGTATTAATAGTATTTTTAAAGGGGTCAGACATTTACCGATCACTGGGCTAATCAAAGCTACACTGTATCAAATCAATGCATACTTTGTGAACAGAGCAGAAATTATTGTAGCACAGTTACAGGCAAGAGAGGTGTTTAGTGAAGATGTACGAAAAAAAATTCAAGAGTGCACTCGAAAGGCATCTGTCTGTCATGTTCGACGTTTTGATCGACTCAGTATGATTTTGGAGGTCAAAAAGCCATATAATCCCACATTGAAGTAGTTTGGTCAGACATGCAAGGTTAGCCTGGCACATAGGACATGTGATTGTGGCGAATTCCAAGTAGAGCATTGACCCTGCCAACATGTGTTTGCAGCATGCACGAAGGTTGCATTGGATCCCTCGCAGTTTGTCGATCCTGTATTCTGATTGGAGACAATGGCGCAAGCTTATAACTGTGAGTTTCATCCCATAGGCGGTATGGAGCATTGGCTAACCCTCAATGGACCAATAATTGTGCCGAATCCTGCGCAAATACGTCTTAGTGGTTGCCCCCGTTCCTTATGTATGAGGAACAAAATGGACTGGATAGAGGGTCCATTAGAACCTTTAAAGTGTGGGTTGTACCGTTAGTCTGGCCACAATCGCGCAACTTATCCATCTAGACACCGAAATGTTCCATGACACTTAGTGCCCTAAGAAAGCCAGTGGTTTATGCATATGTCACTTCTATTCCAGATTAAGACCTTGCCTGCGACATTTCATAAATTGTTTCTACCTTTTTGCAATTATGTCCGAACAATGCCAAATATATATGTATGTTGCAATTATGTCTTACCGTGTTGCTCTATTTTTATTTATTAAGTTATTTTGGTCTCCTTGTAAAGTTTGTTGTACAAGATTTACATAAATTTAAGGATGTGCATTTGAATGAATTCTTGCAATTTGATATAGTATATAGATCTCGATAGTTATGGCCACTCAGCGATGTGTCATCACCCCTGGACCTGATGACGAGTTTTTTTTATACTTACAATTACGGCATATTTCATAAGCAGTATGGCAAAACTAGGTAATTCCATTCCTTTAATGGCCATTCACCAATTGTAAATGTTCTAACGATTATTTCTATGAATGCAAACAGGGAAGACCAATCCTGAGGCTACAACGTGTCGCCCATGCAGACCGACTATTTGACCTTTCGGTTGCAATTGTGCCATATTTGCAACAAGTTAGCTTCTACAGCGTCAGCCGACTTGGATATTTTGATTTTAATGCAGCTATGGTATCCGCCTTAGTTGAACGATGGCATCTTGAGACGCACACTTTTCACACTACCACCCGGGAGTGCACTATAACATTATAGGATGTATCTATCCAGTTAGGTTTGCCTTGCGAGGGTATCCCTGTATCTGGAAGAACCAAACTTGATTGGCTAGGGATGAATGTTTGAAAGGCCAGCGCCTGAGCATCAACTGGTTAATAGCTAACTTCGGACACTTACCAGATGATGCCAATGATGAACTAACATAGTGCTTTGCACGTGCTTACATCCTGTGACTCATTGGCGGTTGTCTTATGCTTGACACTTCCAGTCACAGGGTGCTACTAATGTATCTACCATTACTAGAGAACTTCGCAGATGCAGGTCAATACAGTTGGGGATCGGCAGTCCTAGCATGCCTGTATAGAAAGTTGTGCTCCGCCACAAAATGTGATGAGCTAAATATTGATGGATGTCTGAATTTATTGTATTTATAGGTGTGGGATAGTTTCTCCACTCTAGCACCGACAAGACCTCCATATCCAGATCCCCAGCTAGACATTTATCCCTTACTTCTATCATTAGGCTTTAGGTGTGGATTATACGCGTATTCCATATTGCGTCTCTTACATTTGCTTAAATAACTCAAACAATTAATCCATAATATGTATTTCTCGCAGGTGGAAGAACACTGGCCTACCTCCCCGATCACCATCGATAGCTTTGCGTCATTACAGAGTATTATTCGATCAAATGAGGGACAATGAGGTTGGAAATACCGCTGTCTTTCATTTGTATCAATCTATTGCCAGATTTACTGATATGCTAATTTATGTTGTATTTCTTTGTGATTTTAGATTATTTGGCGCCCCAATGACATTCTTAGTGTACAGTAGCTTATACCAGGGTATTGCTTGATGTCGCCTGATATATGGCTGGCATCAGTTCCCATCATTTGCTTCCACATTGTGGAGTGGTACCATGCAGACCATGTGCTCTGACAATTTGGGAGAAGGTAGCCCATCCCACAGGAGCCATTTAACCTCGGTTCTTATCATACACCACAACTTCGAGGCAAAACATCAAAAGACTGGTGTCAGGAGCATATGATATTCATAAGTGCTTAGAATGCATGGCGTAATACACTCTCGTTGACAAAGTTAGAGATAGATGCTTTTCATCGAGACTTGGGTTATATGTCATGGTATTGGAGACATACCAGATGATGGATCCATTTATCTAGTGGCGGTTTAGGATTTATGGTAACTAACGATGTTCATACTATGCTTTGTGATTTCTTCAAGATGTAATATGCATTAATTGTATCAAATGTACTTCTTTGTAGGCTAACGTAGCTGAGAGACTCCATAGACTTAGTGTCGAGGATTCCCCTTCACAACCGTATAGTTAGTTTAAGGAGATCATAGGTCGGGAATGTTGCCTCATGCTACGCGTACTAGGAGAGCATCGAGATGTGATTGCTGACCAGTCTAGGTGTGGTAGGAGAGCCTACGACTTCATGTCCCTCAGGGATCCTATTTTGCCTGAAGAAGAGGGGGACAACAAAAGTGTGCCTTATTTTCATCCATCACCGATGCAATCAGGTGTCCCTAGCCCTTTCATCCCTCGATCGATGCATGCTAATATCGGCATTGCGGGACCATCAACTTATATCCCATAATCACTATTTTTCCCAAGTGAAGAAGCTAGCTCATCGCACAACATAGGATTGCCCCCGCAACACCCCTATGATGCTCTATAATCATCTTTTTCCACACCATCGCCATCACAATCAGCTCAGTGAATCCCTGACTCTCTAATGGGATTGTTTAATGATCCATTTACATTCACTACTGAGTATACCAGCGGATCTGTGGAGCAGCAGCACCAAGGATTTTTCACACCAAGTAACCCTATTCTAGCATTTCAATCCTCCCCTTGGGACTTGAACTCTCCACCTTCTAGGGGTCAGACCTATTTGACTTATGCAAATAACGATGGAAAAGAACAGCCCCTACCTCAATGACCGCAGCACGTAAGGCGACGCCCTCGGTGTGGGACTAGAAGCTATTATTTTGGTGATTGGGAGTTTCATTATTGTAATATAGTGTTTCATCCAATTTGTTTTTTTTAATTGCTTCATAACATTTTTGCCTTAGATTTAGTAATTTCTTATGTTACATTAACCATATTACCTACTTTTGGAGCTAAGTTGTACAATTTTACAATTATATATTTCACTTTTCAATCATTTATCTTCATCATATTATTGATCCCACTCCATTCATTATATTGTTATTTGAAATCCAATGGATTATTCTAAAATACCGATCTTCAAGATGTAATTTTAAATATAGACTTACATGTAATTATGAAAAATGGTATTAATTACTCATTTAAATGTCACTATGGTAAATCACACTATTAAATTTAGTACTGTATAATTTTAGACATTCGAGATCACACATTTCTCGACTTTAAACTAAGACTTAATATTCTACTACCCTAAATAATTAATTATTTAAGCAAGTGCTGCATTTTTCTTTTTTATATGTGAATTGCAACACTATAATTTATAAAGTGTCTACTTTTCGATCCTAACACTTACCTTAGGAAATCATATTTCTCTTACACTGCATAGTAAAAAAATTTCCTACTACATCGAATTTATTATGTTACATTATCATACAATATAATGACAGCTAATAATATAATTGATTATTATTTAAAACTTTGAATAATTACCATAAAGAAGTCCAAGATTTCAATAAATTGACCAAATGTATATTAAATGAAGTTCAAATATATTTTTTCTGACTTACAACTATCAAGTAATAAGTTTACAAAAGAAAATATAATTGTTTGTATTTACTGAGATAATAATTATCCCACCAGTCTTACCACACTTACTATTTTATTATATTATATACACTGCACAATTTTATGAGAGTTAAAAATATTATTAATTATTTTTTAGAATATTAATTAATTAATAAAAAATAAGTATTTAGTTTTTCATGAACTAAATCAAATCAAAGTTATGATAAAATTATAATTCAAAAAATAAAAGGCTCATAAGTTAAAAAATATTACAAAATTTTATAAAAAATTAAATGCAATTTGCAATAAAACAAATTTAATGTATATAAGGTGAAAAATAGTCAAAAAAATTTTAATTCCCAAAAAAATATATTTATAAAAATAAATTGAAAAAAATGAAAAAACATAAAACAACTTCACTCAAGAAAAACAAATGGATATGAAGATGTATCAATAAAAAAGAAAATAAAAAACTAATGAAGATATAAAAATTAATTTGTTAGACTGATACAAAATTGATGAAAAATGAAGGAAAAAAAAGGTAAGACAAAAAATAATGAAAAACAAAAAAAAACTAAAAAAAGATAAGACAAAAATTGATAAAAATGAAAATAAAAAGCAAACAAAGATGACACAAAACTACAGAAAAATGAAAACAAAAATCAGAAAATTGAAAAAAAAATGTAACATAGAAAGGCAGACAAAAGAAAATAAAAAAAAAAGATTCATAGAAATTAAGTGATGGGACGGGAGGAAGGCTGATCATGGATTGCCCCCTCCCGTGATCAGTAAGTTTTTTTTAAAAAAAATTATTTTAAGTATTCTAATTATTGAAAATGTCAGCGCAATGAAATGGAAAATTATTTTCCTGAGCGCAGCATTTGGGTAAGCTTTTTTACTGTTATCCTGACTTCTGAAAAATATATTACCAAACTACTGCACTGCAAATTTAATTTACCAAAATGCTTAAAATAAATTTTTTTATTTAAAAAAGTACAATCATGGGAAGGGGCTTGACGTGATCAGAGTTAATCACGCATGACCCCTCCTTGTGATCATATTTTATTTTTTTAATTTTTTTTCGTATGACCATCAAGTTTTATTTTTTTTAATTTTTAAATATATGATTAAATTTTTTTAATTTTTAAAAATAAATTTTTTAATGTCAAAATTTTTTTATATGTTTTTTTATTTAAAATAGGTTTTTTAATACTAAAAATTTCTTTTAATATAATAAAACCTATTTCTTTAAAAAATGTATAATCAAGTATTATATATATCTATAATATATGATTAAAAAATAAAAAAATATAACATTTAAAATTTAAAATTATGATATAATAGAAGATAATTTTTTTTAAAAATTATATTTTTTTAATATCTTTTATTAAATATTTTATATTTAATATTAAACATATAACTTAATTTTTATTATTTAAATTTTTTATAATTATATTTTTATAAAATTAAAAAATATATCTTATAATTGAATACCAGGATACTGTACCTAAAATTTTATTTACCCGAACCCTTAAAAAAAATTTTGAACTCATTGGACTTTTATAGAGAGAATTAATTTTAGCTTACCATTATATTTAAAAATAATACATTTTTGGAAAAATTTAAATTTAGGGTATCAACCTCTTTTTTAAAGAAATATTTATTTTAAAAAAATCTATTTTTTAAGAAAAAAATTTATACTCATCAGAATTTTTTGAAATAAAATATATATGTCAGCTTATTAGTATATTAAAAAAAGAATAGTCCTTTGTTAAAAAATAATTTTAGTACTATTAAGGGAGAATTAATATTTAAATATAAATTAACTATGTTATAACAATTAGAATAATTTGAATTGAACATAGGGTTTGAGAAGACACAACTATCAAGTAATAAATTTACAACAGAAAATGTAATTGTTTGTATTTATTGAGATTATAATTATCTCATCAGTCTTATTACACATACTATTTTATTGCATTATATATATTGTATAATTTTATGATAGTTAAAAAAATAATTAATTATTATTTAGAATATTGATTAATTAATATAAAATAAATATTTAAATTTTAATAAACTAAATCAAATTAAAATTAGGTTAAAATTATAATTAAAAAAATAAAAAAGGCTCACAAATTATAGATTATTGCAAAATTTTAAATAAATATTAAATTCAATTTGAAATAAAACAAATTTAATACATATAAGGTGAAAAAAGTTAAAATTAATTTAATTGGAAAAAAATATATTAGTAAAAAGTAAAACTTAACAAAAGAAAAAAAATAAATTCAGAAAAAAGGTAAAAAACAAATTGATAAAAAAATAAAAAGCAGATGAAGAAACCAAAATTGAAAATTGAGAGAAATGAAGAAAAAAAGGGTTGAAACCAACAAAAAAATAAGAAAAAGAAATGCCATAGTAATGGGGAAGGCTGAAAGGAGGGGGAGGCGTTATGGTGAACGAAAAATAAAAGGGCAATGAAATATTAAAAAAAAAATGAAATTCTGATGGGAAAAGAAAAAGAAAAAGTAAAAGTAAAACAAACGGAAAAAGACAAAAGGAAGAGAAATAGAAAACTAAAAGCAGAATTTCAAAAGAAATGGAAAAAGACAAAAGATAAAGAATCAGAAAACTAAAAACAAGGCAAAATGAAAAGGACTGATCACGGTGTCCTTGTGCTTGTGATCAGTCATTTTTTTAAAAAACAATATTTTAAGCATTCCGGTAAATAATTTTTGCTGTGCAGGATTTTGGTAATTAATTTTTTCACATTCAGCATTTGGGTAATTATGCCAATATTATAGCTTGGCTAAGCTTAGACCCCTTAAAATCTATTCTAGCAGCTTGAAAGTATTGATTCATATCAAATAAAAAATTCTCGAGCCTTTAGGCATCCCTATCTCCTAAATATGGCCCAGGTTCGAGGACCTTCACTTTCGTCTTACACTCTAAGGCACCACCCTCTGGCAAATAGTTACCTAAGGCCATTATCGTAACCTTTATAGCAATTGTAATGTCTCCTATTTATATTTGAAGAGCTACTACAACATCTTTTATCTCATTAGAAGGGTCCTTGAAAGCGTCTTTAAGTTCCTTTTGGCATTCTCAATTGCAATAAGCCATTCATTGACTTGTGGAGCATTACTACTTCCTAAGCCATTAACCTTCTTCTTCGCTTTAAGAGTCTTAACTTATTGTTCAAAAGTTTCCTAAGTTTAGGCCCTCTTAAAAAGTTTGAGGATCTCCTCAATTTGCATGCTTCTTATAGCTTTTGCAACTCTCTTAAGGTTCTTAAATGCATTCTTGATTGCTTTAAAGCATTTAACATTCATCATTTTCTTCGACATGCTGGGTATATTGACAAGAACAAAAAAATTTATAAGTGTAGTTTAAACTAGGATATGATACCAATTGTCATAGATTAGTAACTCAATAGTTGGAATGTATGGTACTTAAACCTTCATCACCTGAGGAATAAGCCAGTCAATTAGTTAATACGCCATCCAAGCTTAGAATTAATGGACTAAACACGCAAGCATAGTACACTCAGGAAAATCATAAGCATATAAGCATGACATATTGGCAACTAATACACAAAGAAAGGCAATAATGTTATAAAATATGCAATGCAAATAAATATGGGCAAATGAAGCAAAAAATGGTGAAAAGTTGGGACATGGAGTTTTAGAGGAAGGGTTACTCCTATTATTGATATAAAGCTTTATTACATTGTTTGAAGTGTCTAAAGGAGGCATTGAGTCACACATTTCAACCCCTAAACTAGTGCCAAATACCCACCAAGGTCATTGGGCACTTTACCTCCAAAGAGCATTTTAAGCAAAATACCATCTAGCAAGAGTAGACATACTTTTTTTGAACTATCATAAGGGCTTTTCCCTATATTCTGGGTGAAATTTTCTTACTAAAATATACTAATACAAAGATAAAATTTCAAGATCACAATCATGTGTTTTCCTACTCGAGTGGGAAAGTTATCTTGGTCAAAATATAGGGAAAATCCTAAAAAAGAAAAAATTAGAAAAAAATAGTATATAAGTTGGATTGGTCCCAAATTTGGGCTACAGGACATCCATTATATACTTGATTTATTTGTCAAGTTTTATCCCAAATAGAACTCATTTGCTTGGTCATTTAATTTACAAGGCTGACTTGTGACACTATTGAATGGCTGAAACTTGAAGTTATGAACTTTATGCATTTAACTATGAAATTCTTTTTGTATGCAACAATTATGCCATATGTTCTTACTACTCCATAAATAAAGTTTAATCAGTATTAACTTCTTCCATTTTTAATATTTTAAAAATTAAAAAAATTAATTTTTAACCTAATGAATTTTACAAGAAGGATAAATGATTAATAAAATTAATAATTGGTCACCATTTATTAATTAGAGCAGTCTAATTATCAATTTTTATGATTTTCAATATTTTGAGATTTAAAATTTTTTAAAAAGAAATATATTTCAAACATAACATGTCCTTACTCATACTTGCCTATCCAATAGTTAGAATGTAGTTACCAATTTTAATACCTTGAAAATTGAAAAATATAATTTTCAATGCATTTTAGTTAATAAAATTGACAATTGCCTCTTTTTCATTAGATGAAATTAAGGACACTTGTTATTCTTGGGGTATAGAATTTTTTTTTTATTTTTTATATGTGTGAATCTCGCAAAACTTACGAATAGTTAATAAAATTAGAACTATTGACCATTATTTTAGATTTTTAATATGCATGTGTCTTACAAAACTAACAAATAATCAATAAAGTTAATAATTGACTATCATTTATTTAATGAGAATTAGAACAAATGTAATAGTTAAAACATTTACCCTTTGTTTGGATGTTTTAAAAAAAAGTGAAAAGAAAATGCATAAAAAGTAAGAATGAAAATGAGTTTTCTAGTATTGTATGCCATGGAAAATTAATATTAAGAAATCTTGTATTTTCAATGGATTTTTTTTGTTTGAACCAATGAAAAGTCCATCCAAAATTCAAATTTTCAATAGATTTTCGATGGAAATACACAATTGGTAATATGCTTGTAAAAATTTCTTTTGGATGGAAAATAAAGTAACTAAAAATCAATCCTTCAAAAAATTTTCATCGAAAATACCAAAAATGTTTCTATAGAAAATCCCTCAAAAATAATATTTTTTAATGTTACTTATAAATGTAACTAAAATTTATAAATATAAAATTAATAAATAATTCAAAACTATAATTTAAAATTAAAGAAATACATAAAATCAAATGAATAAATCATGTAAAATTATTAGAAATTAAATACAATATATCTAATAAAAAATAAAAATACTAAAGAAAATCATTCCCTATCCAATTAATTGAAATCATTATTCTAATTGTCTTCACTATCTACATCAAGTTGGGCTAGAGGGGTTTAAGGGTAAGAAAGGCCTTTTAATAATTCACTGGGCATGATACATCTATGTTAGTGCTGGGCATAGTGGTGGAGGTGACAATATATACTAGCTATATTCAAATAGAGGTAGTAGGACTCTATGTCTATTATTAATACTATGTATGACTGGCTCAAATCTCAATCACCTCTTGCCTAAGTAAGGTGACCTTCTCCAACAAGTAAGATACCTAAGCTATAAAAATGTACTCAAAGTATGCTATAGTAGTAGAGGATGTCATCGCTACAATAACCACTTCTAAACCCAACATATATACCTAACCTTTCTTTAAATCTCTAACTACCTCCATGCACATGCCTAGGTCAGAAGGGTCAATTATCCCCTTGAGAGATGATCCTTTTCATCCACCCTATGTTGCATCCTAATCTAAATGAGCTCTTCATTCTTCTTTGTGAAGGCCTCTTACACATAATTGGAGATTTACTTATATAAGATTGTGTAGCTTTTAAGGAGACTCACTGCTAATACTTTTTTGTCAGATAAATGTGATGGAACAACCCATCCATAGGAGGCTCTTTTTTTATGGCAACAATTTACATGTACAAGAATGGAAAAATTAATGCAATTATTACTTAAAACTATCTAAATTAACTAATAATTAACTAAATAGAATTTAAGGATGAGTTATACATATTATGTAAAGTTAGTGCTTTGACACTGGAATAAAACCTCCAATGTGCAAGATAACCTTTGCTTCATATCATTTGAAGCCTTATTCCTCTTATGTTGCTTGGATTTTAGATGAACTTTAAGTTCTCTTAATATCTATAGAGCCTCTCCACTTTGCATCCCTGATCTAACTTAATTGAGATATTGTCTTCTTTTTCACCTCATCCATGATATCTTTAAATTTTGTGAAACCCTTATAGTTAAAATTTTTTCACATTAACTACTCCTAAGAAGTGTTCCACACGTAATAAGTAATACCTAATTTAATATTTAATTTCTTTCTATTTGAATTCTTTATTTTTAAGTTTCAAGATATTTATTTTAAACAACTGTAGTATCTAATTTTTTTTTAATTAAACAAGTTTTGAATAAATATATTAATTATTTGTATATTTTACTATATAAATGTTATCTATTTTACCTTATAATAAAATTCAAGAATTTAATATTTTCCCAGTGATGTTATAATCATATTTATTTAGTTAGAATGTTATTTCAAAATTTAGTTAAATACTTTTCTCAAAGTCTATAAATTTTGAAATATTTATTTTGAGCTCGTAAATTTATATAATTATTACAAGAATTGTTAAAAAGGAAAAAAGATTTAAAAAAATGAATTTGAGGTGAATGGCTTAGATTTTTATAAAAAATAGGTTTGGTAGGTAAGAATGAAAGGTTATGATTGAAAAAAAAAAAGGAAAAGGTGACCTCATGGTGTACCTAAAACACACTAATAAAACCTTACCCTTTATATTTTTTTTTATCTTTGGCACTCCACCCACCCCCAGTGTTGTCTCTCTCCTTTGCCTTAACAATTCTCTTTCTCTCTCATCATCCACCATTTACTACACTATTCTTCCCTTACTCCCCTTATATTTTTTATTCCTTTTTCTCTTTGGCACTCCACCTACCCCTCATGTCATTTCTCTCTTTTGACTTTTTCATTAAATTGAACTCAATCAAGTTGAGTCAAGCCAATGTTAATCTAGATTATTTGATTTTTCTCATTAAATTGAACCCAATTAAGTTGAGTCAAGCTTAAGTCAATCGAGGTCATTTTCCTGTTTTGTTAAATTAAATTCAATCAAGTTGGTTCAAGCTTGTGTCAATTTAATTTATTTACCTTTTTAAATCAAACCTAATCAACCTAGTTTATTTCTTTATTTGTTAAATTGAACTCAATCAAATTGGATTAAGTTTGTATCAATCTAAGTCATTTATCTTGTTAAATTGAACTTAATCAAGTCGAATCAAGTCTGTGTCAATCCAAGTCATTTTTTTATATTGTTAAATCGAATTCGACCAAATCAAATCGAGCCTGTATTAATCCAAGTCATTTACCTCATTAAATCAGATTCAATCAAATAAGTCGAGCATATGTCAATCCAAGTCCTTTATTTTTCATCATTAAATCGAACTTGATCAAGTTGAGTCAAGCTTATGTTAATTTAAGTCATTTTCTTTTATCTTGTTAATCAAACCCATTCAAGTTAAGTTAAACCTACATTAGTGTAGGTTATTTACCTTATTAAATTAAATTCAATTTGATCAAATCAAATTAACCATGCATCTATCTAAGTCATTTATTTTTCATAATTAAATTGAACTCAATCAAATCGAGTCGAGATGATGCCAATCTAGGTCATTTTACTTTACCTTGTTAAATCAAATTTAATTAAGTTGGGTTGAGCCTCCTTCAATCCAAGTCATTTACCTTATTAAATCAAATTTGGTCAAATCGAATTGAGCTTATGCCAATTCAAGTCATTTACCTTGCTAAATTGAGCTCGATTAAGTTAAGTTAAAGCTATATCAATTTAGGTCATTCACTTATTTATTAAATCAAACTTAACTAAGTTAAGTTGAGTCTATATCAATTTAAGTCATTTACCTTTTTAAGTTAAAGCTGGTCAATCCAAGTTATTTCCTTCTCATTGTTAAATAGAATTCAGTCAAATTGAGTTAAGCTTGCATCACTCTAGGTCATTTACTTTTCACACTATTAAATTAAATTCAATCGAGTTTGCTTAAGCCTAATCCATGTTATTTACATTTTTATTAAATTGAATTTAATCAAGCTAGGTCAATCTTATGTCAATCCAGGTCATTTACCTTTCTAAGTTAAAGTTAGTCAATCCAGATTATTTCCTCACCATCATTAAGTCTAATCAAGTATAATTAAGTTAGGTTAAACTTATCCCATTTTTATTGTTAAATCAAACCTAGTGAAGGAGGATCAAGTTTATGATAATTTGAGTCTCGTAATTTGAATTAAGTTGAGCTAAACTTGTCCCAATTCAATTGTTAAGTTAAAATTAGTTAACTCATTTTATTTATTTCTAAGCTCAATTAAATTGAGTCGGATTTGTGAAGTGGATTATTAACTTCTTTTTTTGCCCAACGTCAGCAATTCAAATTATACTTACTTTTTCTTTCATCTTTTGCCCAACATCATGATTCCCATATATTGAAAAATTCCTCTTTTTTGTACTATTCCTCTTTTCTAATTCCTTCTTTTTTAACCTTATTATATTGATGCCTTTTTAACCATATTCCCTTATTTTTTTAATCTCCACTAACTAGTTTCTTGGCTTCTTTTTCTTACCAGCCTTCTCATTTTCATCTAGCATTTCTCACTTAACTTTCACCATTTGGTTTTTTAGCTTTCCCTCTATTTGGCTTTTACTATTGCTATCTTTATCTTCTACTATTTTTGCTTTGGATTACCACTATGTTACTTCACACCACAACAAAAATGCTTCAATAATTTGAAAGCTCTTTAATTTCTTACTAGCCTTCCTTTATCTTTTATCAATTTCCATTACCTTATTTTTCTGCTACTCTTTAATTTCTTCTACTTTTACTTTAGATTGTTACTACTTTATTTCACGTTAGAATGAAGGCACTGCAACCATTTGAAGTTTGGTTGATCTTATAAAAATTTAAAGAATAGATGCTACAATGTGGAAATAGTATGTTTTAGTTATTATAATCCAACTTATGGTCCTAGCATGTGCAGTGATTTGTGAACCATGGTAGCATAATGGCTACCCTTGGTCAGGGTTAGATCAAGAGGGATTATTTGCCATTTCTTTTGAAAAATGTATATAAATCCTTGGTAAATGATTTTATTTAGTTGTTATTTACTAGAACTCATATATATGTACAATTTCTATAGTAAGTTTCTATGATGATGCTTCATAATAATTTTCCTTCACTAGTACCATGCCAGTGAAATGCTTATTAGCACCTAAATTATTTTTATTTTGCTGTTAAATCGAATTCAGTCTAACTAGATCAAGTCTATGTTAATTTAGATCACTCATTTTCTCATTGTTAAAGGCTTGAGTTTACATCTTGAATCATTAATATTTCATAATTGAATTTATTCTCATTATAGATTGTATGTCAACACCTCTATTCACTTCCTAATTCTAAAAGAATAAGTAAAAGGGACAGTTATTAATACTCAATTTTTTCTAGATAATAATATAAATAGAATAAATATTTAAAAATTTAAAAAATTTGAAGTACACTAAAAATTAAAAACATAAAATAATAATAAAATTTTTTAAAAAAATAAAAGAAGAGTTTTTGTATATATAAGAATAGTGGAGGAGAAACTGCGATACTTTCTCCTTCTCCTACCACATTTCACCCGCACCTTATCTCCACCTTTCACAAGTGAGCTTGTTTTCTTCCTGCTAATTATAAACTAAATTTTGCTAAACTTTGCACACAAAGTCCATTTCTCCATCAATTTACATCACACAAGTAAAATAAAAGAAATGTGTTATTCATAGAAGTCCTCTCATTTCTTTTTCTCTAATTTTCATCCATTACGTAAAGGGGGCATCTTGAATTACCTATGTAGGGAGCTAGTTTTTGGGAAGAGGGTTACCCACTACAATGAAATTCTCTCTCTCTTTCTCTCTCTCTCTCTTTCTCTTTCTTTTCCCTAACTTTGGCTTCCGAGGACCCTCCACAGACTAGGTTTTTATTTTTATATCACCATTGAAAAGAGAGATAAACTATTAATTATAACTATAGTGTCTGAGCTAACTAATAATTTTTCTACTTCTGCCAATCTAGATTAATACTAATACTCATAAAACTACCTTTTCTCTACCTTGGCACATTTTCAATGCATGCTAACATAGCCACTAAACATCCCTAGTTCCGGAAGAATAGCATCCTCATTGAAACCCCTGAAACCTTTGATGCCACTAAAGGACATTAACAACAATGGAAAACTAAAAAGAATTGGGACTTAGGTGACTGTAAGTGCCTATATAATAACAGTAATGATTGGTTCTAAAGTGATATCGCTGATATAGGCTACAAGTGGGATTGATAACAGGGCTTGTTGTGTTGTTTGCATTCTCATTTGTGATATATTTCACTTCCACTCTTCTTACTGATTGCCATCATTCTCTAGATCCTATCCATGGTAAGCATAACAATACTAATGTTGTTAGAGCTACCTTAATTTTGATCATAGAAAGGACTTTCTCTCTCTTTTTAGTAATTATGTTAGACTTTTGAGATTTTTCTTTGATATTCAAATTAGTTCATATGTTTTGTTAAGCTAGTTAAGTTTAATTTCAATTACCGATGTATTTTTTTAATATGATTGAATACTATAGTTTTGTTGTAGTACAATTTAGGTGAAAAAGTTATTCAAATCGTCATGTCTAAGTATGGGTTCAAATAGAGGCTAATGTCTGTTATTATACTAGTTTTTTTGCATATATATAAGGCAAAAATATGAATGAAAAGAAGACTTTTGCTACTACCTTTCCTCCTTTATGTTTTTTTACTCTAATTTTTCTTTATGTTCTTTGTGTTATCTAGTTTTATAACATGGTATTAAAAGCATAAGTGATCTCAAAGGGCTGTCTTTGAGAAAAAATTAACAAGGTTTCCTCTCCATAAAACCTTAAGAAACATAGTGTTTTTCCATGGCTTCCACCAATTACTCTCCTCCTACACCTTTAAAGTTCACAAGCAAGAATTATGTGATTTGGGCTGCAAAAATAAAGAATTATCTAAAAGTTTATGATCTTTAGGAAGTGGTGGAAATTGGCAGGGAACTAAATCCTTTACTAGTAAATCCTACTTTAGCTTAAATGAAATATCATAGTGAAAAAAGTGCAAAGAATTATAAAGCTCTATTTGCCATTTAATCTTATGTTCGAGATGAAATTTATACAAGAGTCATGAACTATGAGTCTCCAAAAGAAGCTTAGGACATCTTGAAGGAAGTGTTTCAAGGAAATGAGAGAACCAAGTAAATGCAAGTGTTGAATCTAAGGAGGAAGTTTGAGGTCTTGAAGATGAAAGATTTTAAAACTGTTAAAGAATACACTAACAGGCTAATAAGAGTTGTAAATCAAATTAGGATACTTGATGAGAAGTTATCAGAGAGGAGATTGGTGGAAAAGGTGTTGATTAGAGTTCCTAAGAAATTTGAAGCTAAGATCTCTTCTCTTAAAGACTCCAAAGATTTATCTAAGCTAACTTTGATAGAACTTATGAATGCTCTTCAAGCTCAGGAGCAAAGAAGAGCAACAAGAATAGAGGAGATAGCAATTAAGGAAGTTTTTCATGTCAATACATAAGAAAATAAGTTAAACAATAAAGGGAAGAAGTAATCTGGAGATAAAAAAGGGAAAGGAAAGAAAGATGGTGAAAGCAGCAAAGGTGGAAGCAAAAAAAGTAGTTATCCTCTATGCCCTTATTATAAAAAGAAAAGCCATACAAAAAATTTCTATTGGCAGAGGCAAAATGTGAAGTGTACAAGCTATAAAATCAACTTGGCCTTGTTGAAAAAGTTTGTAAGAGTAAAAGAAACTAATAGGGGCAGCAAGCTTATGTTGCTTATGATCAAGAAACTAATAAGGGTAGCAAGCTTCTGTTGCTTATGATCAAGAATAAGTTGAAGAAAAGTTATTTGCAGCAACATGTTATGCTACAAATAATGATAAGGGAACCTAGTTAATGGATAGTGGCTACACAAATCATATGTGTTTTGATTCAGCCATTCTAAAAAATCTTGATTTGTTATATTGTTCCAAAGTTACGATTGGAAATGGAGAATATCTAGACATCAAGGGGAAAGGTGTAGTAATTATGGAAACATCTTCAAGTAACAAGTTTACCCTAGATGTACTCCACGTACCAAGTATTGATCAAAACTTGCTAAATGTTCCTCAAATGCTTGAAAAGAATTATGTCTTGCACTTTCAAAATAACTCATGCATAATATTTAATCCTTTTAGGAATGAATTGATGATTGTTAAAATGAAAGATAGAAGCTTTCTAATAAATTAGAAGTAAATTGATATGTATACTTACCTAAGCATTATTGTTGAATTTGTCTTATGGTATAAAAAACTTGGTCATGCTATTTTTTTAACCTAAAAAACTTATGTGAAGAGGAATTAGCTCATGATCTACTGGTTGTAAAAGAAAATGTTAATATGTGTGAAGTGTGTCAAATAGGGAAATAAACAAAACTACCATTTGGAGAAGGTGCTTGGAGAGCTTTAGAAAAGCTTCAACTTATACATTTTAATATTTGTGGACCAATAAGTATACCTTCTTTGAGTGGTAGTAGATTCTTCTTATTATTTATTGATAATTTTTCCAAAATGTGTTGGGTAAGGTTTTTGAAAAATAAATCTGAAGTACTAACTGAATTTCAAAAATTTAAAGCTATGGTTGAGAAATAATTTAGTTGTAAGATTAAGATTTTAAGATCTAACAATGGGATTGAATATGTTTCAAAGCAATTCAACAACTTCTTAAAGAAGCAGGGTATACAACATCAATTGATTATTCCTTACACTTCTCAGCAAAATGGAATGAGTGAAAGGGAAAACAAATCTATAATGGAAATGGCTAGATGCTTGTTGTTTGAAAAAGGTATTCCTAAATAATTCTGGGCTGAAGTAGTAAACATTACTGTCTACTTGTTGAATTTACTACTAACTAAAGATCTAAAAGGAAAAAATCCTTTTGAGGCCTAGTTTCGAGTTAAACCTTTAGTGAATCATCTTCGAGTATTTGGTAGCTTATGCTACATTCTCATTCCAGAGCAGAAAAGGGGAAAACTAGATTAGAAATATGAGAAAGGCATTTTCTTAGGTTATGGCAGAGTACAAAAGGCTATAGAATCTATAATTTGAGGTCAAAATCTGTTGTTATAAGTAGAAATATGAAATTTGATGAAGCATCCAAGTGGAATTGAGAAAAAAATGAAGTTAAAAATTTTGAAAGACTAGTTTTTTGTGATGACTTCCTAATACGAGGAACCAGACCTGTTGTCGAAGTTTATGAGAGATGTAATATAGCCTCTTTTAAACCCATTAGTTTTGCAAAAGCAATAAGACAAGAAGTTTGGTTAGCTGCAATGAAAGAGGAGTTAACCATGATAGAAAAGAATAGCACCTGGAAACTTTTAGATAAGCCTTAAAGCAATAAAATTCTTTATGTCAAGTGAGTTTGTGGAACCAAACTAAATCCAGATAGTATCAAAGCTAGATTGGTGGTTAAAGGTTATCTACAATAGCAAGGTATGAATTTATCTAATACATTTGCTCCAATTGCAAGACCTGACACTATAAGACTCCTTATTGCTCTTACAGCCAAATTGAGCTGAAAATTTTTTCATCTAGATGTGAAGTTGACCTTTCTAAATGGGTTGCTAGAAGAAGTTTGTTGAATAACCTAAAGGGTTTTATATTTCAAGAAGTGAAGACAAGGTCTATAAGCTCCACAAAGCTCTTTATGGTCTAAAACAAGCATTAAAGGCCTGGTATAGAAGAATTGATATATAAGTGCTACATCAAGGCTTTGTTAGAAGTGAAAATGAAGCTATACTTTATGTGAAGAAGTTTGAAGCTCAAACAAAACTTCTTGTTTCACTATATACGAATGATATCTTGGTTACAATAGGAAATGACGAACTTGTCAAGTAATTCAATTTAAACATAGAAAAAGAATTTGAAATGTTAGATTTAGGAGAGATGAAGTATTTTCTTGGTATAAAGATTTACCAATGCTCTAAAGGTATCTTATTTCCTCAGAAAAATATGACAAAGATATTTTGAAGAAGTTTCAAATGGAAAGATCAAAACAAGTTTCTACTCCATTGGTAGTGAACCAAAAACTTTCCAAAGATGATAGTGAGATTAGAGTTGATGCTTTTGTTTATAGAAGTATGATTAGGAGTTTGTTGTACTTATCAGCCACTAGACCTAATTTAATGTTTACAGCAAGTCTACTTTCACAATTCATGCATTCTCCAAGTCAAACTCATCTTAGTGCTACTAAGAGAGTTTTTAGATACATCAGGGGAACATATGAGTATGGCTTATGGTGTTTAAAGGCTAAAAATGATGAATTAGAAGGCTATGCAAATAGTAATTGAGCTAAAAGTATTGATGACTTTAAAAGGACTTCTAGTTATTGTTTCTTTTTTGGAAATGGTGTTTTTTCTTAGAACTCAAAGAAGCAAGAAGTGGTTGCTCAATCTTTTGCTGAAGTAGAGTATATTTTTGTCGTTGGTGTTGCAAATGAAATCATTTAGCTTAAGAAAACCCTTGCAAACTTGGGGTATTTGCAAGAAAAACCTATTGTCATTTAGATTGATAACAAGTTAGCCATTGCTATTACAAAGAATCCAATGCAACATGGAAAAACCAAGTACATAAATGTGAAGTTTCATATAATTTGTGAGGCTAAACAAAATGAAGAAATCAAGTTAATGCATTGTTGTTCTAAAAATCAAATTGCAGATATAATGATTAAGGCTCTTCCTAAAGCACAATTTGAATTTCTAAGAGCAAAGCATGGAGTTTCAAAGAAAAATCTTAAGAAGGAATGTTAGACCTTTGAGATTTTCCTTTTATATTCAAATCAATTCATAAGTTTTATTTAGTTAAGTTTAGTCTTGGTTGCTAAATGTATTTTTTTAATATGGTAGAATACTTTGATTCTATTATAATACAATTTAGGTGCAAAAGTTGTTCAAACAGTCATGCTTAAGTTTGGGTTTAAGTACGAGCTGATATTTATTATTGTACCAGTTTTTGTACATATATATAAGGCAGAAATATGAATTAAAAGAAGACTTTTGCTGCTACCCTTCCTCCCTTGCACTTTTCACTCTGGTTTTTCTTTATGTTCTCTGCGTTCTCTGGTTTTATGACAAATTCAAGAGGAAAGTTTCACTTCCTACTTCTGATCCTCAAACTCGAGCGCCATGTTTTGTTTTTGTTATCTCTGGCGTCTCCACTCTATGCCTGCTGCTCTGCTCATTGTTGATCAGGTTGTTATTGCACTGCAATAGCTCTGGATGTTCTTACGTCTACCAGTCACTGCTGTAAGAGGTGTAAAGCAACTGCAACGACACTGCTATGAATATTTAGGATGGGAGGATTTGCCTGCTCCGCTCACCATCGTCCTCCATATTTTCTAGTGATACCAAGTTGAGATAGCTCGTCCCATTGTTCCCTTCTTCTCAGTACACGTCTCTTCTCTCCCCAGCTGCGGTAGCTTCTTGAGAGCTATAGATGCTGATTTAGTCTATGCTTGTCCAAGCTACCATGAACAGCATCGTTTCTTGCTGGAGGAAATCGAAGAACAGTGACAAGGTTTTGCAGCAACTTCGTCTGTGAATCTTTGATCGGGAAGCCACCATAAATCGGAAAAACCCATCCGAATCCCACACTGAAGCCTAACATGTTCCTTTTCTGGTATTAGCAAATTAACCAACCAGGCAGCATCTCTTTCAACACATGGCCACCCACACAACTTCTATGATTTAAAGTATTTTCTGAAGATTTAGAGAACCAGTTTGGTGCAAATTGTATTCTAAAAGGATAGGAAACTTTCTTAGGTAGCATTGTATGTTCTTTTCAATCTAGTTCCAATACATTGAAAACGAACAATTTTAATAATTCTAAATTATTTTGAGTTCTATAGTGCCAAAATATTAGAAAATTATTTATCTGATTAAGTTCATTGCCATAATTGATGATGCATTATTTGCTATCACATAGATGTCAAGGGCTTTTTGGAAACTTATTGATAGGTAAAAAAATTTATATTTGTATTCTAATGATGTTATTAAGATATTATTTTATGCAATTCTTATGACAAAATAAATTAGAATAGTCTAAAAGTTTAATCTATTTTAATATTTTTGAGATAAGAGATATTTTTATAGTTAAATCGGATGAGCTGATCGAATTTAAAATTTTCAATATTATTGCATATAAAATTATCTTATATTCATCATATGCTCTTATAATTTATATTTTATTTAAAAATATTATATATTTTTGTGATGATAGAATAATATTAAAATTAATTATAAGTGCAATAAATATAATTTTAATTTTTTCAAGCATTTCTTTATTTAGATTTGACTATGAATTTAGACAAATTTGATATTTTAAAAATTATAAAATATTGAAATTATGATTTTAATTTTTTTAGGAAATTCTTTATTTAGATTCAATTATAAAGTTAGACAAATTCGATATTTTAAAATTATGAAATAATATTTTAATTTTAATTTTAATTTATCTAAATAATTTTTTATTTCATATTTAGCCATGAAGTTGGATAAATTTGATACTTTAAATTAAAAATTATTAATTTGATATTTCCTTAAAAATAATAAGATTATTTAAAATAATTTTTCTTTATCTTATTATTTCAGAAACTAGATTGCAATTATTTTATTAAAATTTTTTTTGAAATGATAAAAAATATTTTAAATAATAAAATAAAAAATATTTCAAAAATAATAAAATTTATGTCTATGATGTATCAAAATTAAGTAATCTGATTGTGAGTACAATTACAATGAAACTTAACATTATTGAAGCATTTTTCTTTTATTCAAATTTGGTCATGAAATTGGATGGATCTAACAATCAAACTAACAAATTAACTAAAATTAAAATTATATTTCTTAGAAAAATACACATATATTATAATAAAGATCATTATAATTTATTCTAAATATAGAATCAGAATAAAGAAGCAACTGTTCATTGAATTAATGTCGTAAAGTACTAATACTTTTTTTATATGTAATTAATTTCCAAATCTAAACCTTGAAAATAAAACCTCTTTCGATATTCCAATCACACCATTAAAAAATAATTAGTGATGACTTTATTTTCTTTATATTTTCACTCTAACATTTTAAGAAGGTACAAAATCGCTTACCTCCAACCAATGTTTGGAAAATGGAGTTAAAATAAGGATTAAAGATTGACGTTGTCTTTAAATTGCTAAGGGTAATTCTGGCATTTTTCTTAAATACCTTCCATATTCTTATTCCTACTTCTAATCATTTATAACATTTAATTCCTTTATTCAAAACACTTTTTCTTGACTAACGCCATTAGGTTTTCCTTTTCATGCCCAACACTAACAGTTTATTTCTATTTACCCTAAATTTCTTTTGAATACTTATCCAATTGATTAAAACTCTTCTCTTAACATTTTGTTCGATTTTTTTTACTAGAATTCATTCATTTCTCATAAAATTTCCATTTTTAATTTTTGTTATAATAATTAATTTATTAATCCTTGCTTCATTATATAAAATTGTAAAATTCTAAGGAGAATATAAAAAGTGAATGAATAATCATACATTCCAAATTCAAAGGTGTAACATATTTATTTGACTACATGTTTTTTCTTTTTTTTTATCAGTTCATTCCTATTATTTACAATTCAAATAACAATATCATTGAATAATAGAAATGAAACATAATATATTTAATTTTTATTATAAAAAAAGTAAGACAAAGATTTAGTTCAATTAAGTAACTTAACTACATATTTTATTTTTTTAACTTTTGATACATTATAATTTATGAATTATTTTTATTCTTTTTATTTACTCCATTTCAATTTTTTTTCTTTTCATGTTCATACTTTTTCTTACTACTTATATACTAATATTATTAAGTAACATATTTATAACATGATATATTTTATTTTTATTATAAAAAATTGCAAACAAGCTAAAAATTTTAACATAGAGAATACTAATTAAGATATTTAATTGATTATTATTTTATGTTTAATAAAATATTTAAATATTAGAAATCATATTTATTTACTTAAATTTTTCAATATTTTCCTGATATAAAATTTCAAGTGCTATATTTTAAAATAAATATATATTAATTGAGATTTTATCAAGGTCTTATAACTCATGCACTATTTTACTTCCCTTTTTTTTTAATAATAGTAGGAATAGTTAAATAACTAAATTTGCACAAAGGCCAAATATTAAACTTTGAATGCAGCAAAAGATACAAAACTTTTAAAGAAATCAAGTATTATATCCTAAAGTAATATTTAAAATTTTATTAATTTCAATGCCCTAAAGTATTTATTTTAAATACAGAGGATAAAAAAGATCAAATTTTGAATGCATTAAGTGTGTTACATCTTAAAGTAATATATCCTAAAGGCCAGAGATCAAACTTTGAATCTAGCGGAAGGTACAAAACCTTTAAAAAATATCAAGTGTGTTATATCTTAAAGTAATGTTTAAAATTTTATTAATTTCAATGCTTTAAAGTATTTATTTTAAATAAAGAGGATAAAATAATTATATTTATTTGGTTAACATTTAGTTTCAAATTTCTTTTCTTTTCAAAGCTTTGAGGTACTAAAATAATATTGATAATAATATTCAAATTATATTTATTTGGCCACAGTGTTGATTCAAAACTCATTTAAATAGTTTTTACAAAGGTTTTCTCATGAAGTTGAAAATAATTTTAATAAGTATAAATATTTATGAAAGTAAATGCTTGTAATTGGTTAATTACTTTTAAAAGTTGTAGAAATTTGAAATATTTATTTTTGAGACTTTCAAATATATTGGACCATTATAAAAATATTACAGTAAGATAGAGAATATGTGAGTTGAGATTTTAGAAATAAGGATTTTATGAAAATAAATTTTTAAAAATAGATAAATGATTAGGATTGAATCTAACTTAAGGTGAAAGGGTAAGATTTAGTAAGAGGTAAGCCTATGGTGCATGAGAAGTGTCGAATTGGAGTCCAAAGCTCCTTTATCTTTATCTTTTTCTCTTTCTTTCTTTCTCTTCCTCATCAATTCTCTCTTTCCCTTTCCTTTTCTCTCTCTTTTCTTTATCTCTCCCTTCTCTATTTCGACCTTAGATTTTCCCACCATCGTGTGCCATTGTTGGAGCATTGCTAGGCTGTTGTCTCTCTTCGTTCCTCCATTGTAGAGGTGTTAGTTGATAAGGTGGTAAAACATAAGAGATTGTCCAAGCTTCTCCTATCATCACCTTCGTCCACCATAAGCTATTCTCTAACAAATGCTCTTCCTTTTGTTGAGCAACGTTTCACCAGTGCAAGCATGGAAGTTATAGATCGAGCTGGGAGTAACAACTATACAAGGGATCAAATCCTAGCATTTCCTGGTCAAGTGATATGGTTTTTGGCATCATTGACCTCCAAGAAAGAGATAAGCCACCCTAGACACTAAAACTCCTATATTTTGCTAGTTTGAGATAGATTAAAGAAACCCATTTATACATATTTTGGAATATTTGATGATGGCTTTGTAAAACTAGGATTTTCATGCTATATAATATTATAATGATGAGATTAGGATATCCTTAGGCCATTTCTCTTTAACATTTCAAATGATTCATGCATGATTCAACGAACCCCTAATATGAAAATATGGTTAGGTGATTTGTCAGGGGTGGAGCTTAAGTGTTAGGAACTAAATGTATAATATCATGAAATGATATGAGTAGAGTCTTTTTATATCATAAAGTTTTAATAATTCAATTGTCTTATGTTAGATTTATAAAAATCCTATTTCCCTATCTTATTTTAGTTACGTGATATAGAATTGATAAAATAAAGATTTGATGCCTAGAATGTTAAACTAGTATATTAGAGTATCTCAATATCATAAAAATTTAATATTTTTTATGTTCGAAGTTTAATTCAAGCAAATATTTAAAATGTGATATTTAATTTCTTTAAAATAGTATTGAAATTATTAGGAACCAAGAGTATAGTTTTTTTTATAATATAATTTGGGCCTCCTTAAAGTATAAAGCTCTAATATTTTGATTATTTTACACTTTACTTGAAAAGTCCTCATTCATAAAAATCTATAATTTCTTTATGATAATTTTGAAAATATAAGAAAATGATGATAGAGAATGGTAGAGTGGTATGAATAGAGCTTGTTAAAAGTATCACATTTAAACGATTTACTTGTATGAGCTTAATTCCAAAAATCACTGTAGAAGGATATATTTTAATTTTAAAAGCTAATATTGGAAAATGCAAGAAGCCAATGATCTAGAATGTTATAATGTTATGATTTGAACTTGGAATTATAATGTTTGGGAATGAAATAAGTAATGCCTTCATGTTCATAATTTATCATTATAAATGGTGAAATAAGAAGAACGTGAAAGATAATCATGAATGCCCTAAAGCTTCTAAGAGTAGGTAAGTGTCATTAAGTGAATATGTATCTTCCCTAACCAAATATTTTAATATTATTTTGTTTAAATGGCATTTTATAATCTTTCTTATAAATAATACAGATCCTATATATATCCATTTGTGAATCCTTAAAAGTATAACTATGTATTATAAATTATTATTAAATAACTTTTATAGCCATACATGAGTGATATGAAAATAACATCTATGATAAGGTAGTATTTATCAGTTTAAGTAAATGTTGATTGACCATGCTTAAAAAGTATGGTGGTGTTGTCATAAATCATTAATCGATTATGGTTGGATTGCAATGATAAATGATATAGTTGTATTGTGAATAAAATTACCTTGTTATATATATGTTGGAAATATATTAGAAAAATGTGATGGAAACCATTTTATGATATAGATGAATATTTGTGACTATACAAGAGAGCATGGTGGTACTGTTAAATATCGCTATGAATTTGCTATTAATCTGCCATGATAAATTATTGATTTTTTATTATGAATGAATTATAATTATGCTGTGTAGAGCTTGTAATCTAGTCTATCAGATTATGATGTGAATTATGCCATAAATGGCATTTGAATTGTGAAATATGATAAGGGTAATAATGTAAATACTGGATGAGAAATTTCTAGTAGTAAGGTAGGTAAAGTATAAGGTTGATTGAGAAGAATAAAGATAGAAAGCTTGTAAAGGATATAGGTTGATTCGAGAATTAAAAAGTTAATGCATGTATATTTATTAAAAAACCATTATGTATTATGATGTAAAATTGAAATCTGCTTGTTTTTAATACTTCCACTTAATGTGATTATAATGACTTAGTTGTGATTGAGCATTGTTTGTTGCTTGAAAATTTGATGATTTCACGAAATGAGTCATGTGAAATTGTAATTATATTGTATAAATTGAATGGTGGAGACTATTATGAATTGTGATATGAAATAGGAAATTTAAGCCATTTGTAGGTAAATATGTCAACTTTAGAATTGCTATCATGGTTTTAGAAATTCATGAATTGAGTTTGTAATTATTTTCCATTTAAAACATAATTAGCATATAATCATTTATATAATTGATTTTAAGCATGGTCATGGTAAATATATGATCACTGAATTCTCATAACTCATTCATTTTTATTTTTAATATTTTTTATATTGAAATAAGTGCATTTGAATTTCATTACATCCATAGAGAATAAAAAACTATCTTATTAAGGAATTAATTAATTAAATTAGGAGATTGGGTTGCTTATGTAAATAAATATGATAGAATGTATATTTCTCTGTATACTTGTGTTACTATCAAATTTGAACAACTTACATGTTGTACTTGGGAAATGCCCAAAAACAAGGAAGACTTTATCTATTTTTTGATAAAATTTATCATAATTTTTGAGTCACCATGAAATAAAGATATTTTTGTTAGGTAGAATTAGTGTAACATGATGCCACTTAAAGTAATGACTCTCAGCATTTCACTTCCTTTTATCTGTTATATTGTATGTTTTTCATTTTTTTTTCCTTTTCACTCATATTATTTATAGTTTTAAACAATAATATCATTGATGAGTAATACAGATACAATATAATATATTTTCCTTTTATTATAAAAATATTTAAGTAAGTTAAATATCTAATTTAATTAAAATACTTAATTATATATTCTATTTATAACTCTTATTACATTAGACCTCACACAAATTTTCTCTTCTTTTTATTTGCTCAATTATATTTTTTTCCAAGTTCACTCTTATTGTTTACACTTCAAACCCTACTATTAGTAAGTAGTATAGATATAACATGATAAATATATATTTTATGTTTATTATAAAAATTATAAATAAGATAAAACTTACTTACTAATAAAATTATTTAAAAATAAATCAATTTTTTATATAAATTTTGTTAGTATGTTCTTGATATTAGTTTTTAAATAGTGTATTTCAAATCAAATATCCTATGGTCAACTAGAAATTTGTCAAAATTTTAATTTAGAATTTTTTGATTTATTTTTTCTTGATATACCATATAAATCAGATTTCATTCTTCTAATGAAAAAATTCTAAAATTGATAAATCCCATTTCTTTTCAATTTATAGATGCATTTTAGATAATGAAGTTCAAATGTAATTTTTTTTTTCCTTTTCTTCACACGCAAAGTTTGAAAGCAAAGCTTCTAACAGAAATTTTACTCTTTATGTTCGAAAGCTAAAATACACTCTCCCTTTCTCTTTTTAGTATTGTCATGAAAAAGTTTTCTCCTTGAAACAAAAACAAACATAAGAGAATATTATACTTATTCTCATGGTCATAGATTCATTTTATGCTTTTATTATGTATTATATTATATTTATAAAACTTTTATATTTAAATATAAATGCAGGACTATACTTAGTTATATTATATAACTACACAAGAAGTTTATAAACAAACATTGTAATGAAAATTTCCGATTAATAAATTTTAAGAACATATAAAATTTTTAAAAATTTCATGCGTTTATATTTGAATTTTTTCAAACAATTTTTTAATTCTTTTTATAATAATTAATGTTTCTTTCACTAATGTGACATAAATAATTTAAAATTATCATCATCTTCCGTAAACATGGTAAATCAGATTTCAATATTTTTATAATTTTTAATTTATAATTTAAATTTTATTTATACAAATAAATGAAAATAAATTTACAACCCATCTATCGCATGGGTTCACAACCTAATATTTCATATGGGTTTCATGTCAAATTAAACAAGTTACAGTGAATTTTTAATAAGCTATATTTCATAATGATGAATAAAATTAAGATAAAAAATTATAAATAAAATAAAATAATTTTTAAACTTAAATTCAAACATAATTTTAAAAATAATTGTTTTAAAAATAAAATAAAGCATAATTATTTCAAATGATAGAGCTTCACAATTCCAGGAATTATATGAATTGGTTGATAGTGATGTCAAATTACAAAATCTTATAAATTACAAAATCATTATGATCTTTTACGTCATATCGATAAGTAGGTATGAAATCTTGATTAATGTATCATATTTTCTTGATTTAACATAACAAATTGCTTTCAAGATCATTTTAAGTATGCTAAAGTAAAATTTTAATTTCTTAACTTTCAAACAAATTCTAAGAATTATTGATTAATTTTATTTTGTAATTTTTGAAAAGTATATAATGCCACAATGTTAACTACATTCAGTTTATTGACAAAAATTCTTATATGACTCATAGCATTCTAACCAGTATAAAATAAATTATGAACGCAAGAAAATGTGGTTTTTTTCATAAAAGAATAAATAAAATTATTTTGTTTTATATTTCATAAATTGGGTAAATAGATTTTTTCTATCTTTCAACTTTCAATATGTTTTGATACTTTATTACACAGCCAATCTATTTTATGTAAGTTATAAAGTTAGGTTAAGACCGAAATTGCTATTTGCAAATCTATGATCTATCTGCCTTCGCGAAGATTCTTATTTGTGATTTTCCTTTTAACCAAGAACAAGGTTAATGTCTCTTCCCCTGTTAGTAAGCTCAAAACTTTGGCTCATGTTTGACCTGAATTTAAGAAGATTTAATTAAATAACAATAACTATATCTTTTTTTTTAAAAATAATTATAATATTTAACATAATTATAAATATAATTAAATATTATATTTAAAATCATAAAAAATAAACCACAATTTTAACTACATATATTATATTATATTCATAAATAAATAATAAAAATTATAATCAAACTATATATAAAATAAATGAATGGAATAAGAAAAATACTTGACTTGACTCGTTTAATCAAACCCGCTGATTTTTTCTGAGTTCAATAAATACATTATGAACCAAATTTAATCAAGTAATTTTTTAGTTGAATTCATGCCACCTAGTAATATCTAAAATATTACATATATTAAAAATAAAATTTAAAAAATTTTATATTCATTTAAATTTTATAAATTTACTTTATTACTTTATGTTTAATAATAATTTTTAAATTAAATTTAAAATTTTATTTAAAATTTTATTTAAAATTTTATTTTCAATCTATATAATATTATTAAGCCCAACATACAAGATTTGTAAGTACACACCTTTATGATTAGTAAAATGTCTCAAGCACTAGTAAACGAAGGCATATACCAATGCCAAAATGTTTGCCTATCTTTGTTTTCATTGACAGACTTTTTCGAGTTAGAGCAGTAAGAAGTCCCAAAAACTTTGCCAACTTTTTCTTCTACCCTCAGTGATATAATTGCTGCATTCAATAGTTGTTTTGTTTTTTGCCCAGCCTAGTTCTATATAGAAGGGGATGCCTAATAGCATTAATTGAGGACTTAATTGGTTAATCCAATAATATTAATTTTTTCACAGCAAGTTATCGATTTTTGTGGGTCCTATGCTTATTAAAATTAACCTTGGCATATAGTCGAAACAGATATCTTTTATGGCATCCTATGAATTTGAAATCTATAAAGATGTAGTAAAATACAAGTCAGATGAATTGAGTTCTAAATCCATGGAACACCTTAAAATTCCTCAATCAGAACATCAATGCCTGTATTTTTATTTACGATATCATAATCATAACCTTTTTCAAAAGATGCGTGGGATGTTGAAGAAAGCTACATTCCATTTAATAACATCCATTGTCAGGGGTAAATTTTTGAAAAAAAAAAGGAAGAAAATAGGAATTTAATAAAAGAAAATAATTCCCACATATAATACAGAATAGACAGATAACAAAAACTATAGGGTAAGAAGTAAAATAATAAGTTAAAATATAAAGTTTTATGCTACAGTGTAATTGCAACATAACACATTTTTATACTACAAAATTTCACATTTAAAACTTTATACATTACACAATCTTTTAAATATTTGTTGCATGTGAATTTTATATAAATCAAAATATAATAATTAAAATGAATAGTAGTCTAAAAAATTTAAAGAATGTAAAATACTGAATAATTGTGTTATATAAATCAAGCTAATTTATTTTTAGTAGTTAAAATAGGTGATACTCCTAAATTATAAAAGTAAAATGCTAACAATTTAAATAAAATTTCTGAATTATTGTTAAAAAAAACTTTAATTACTTTAAAACACATTGAACAAATTATAAATGCTTATAGTAAAATAATATTTAAGAAAAAAATCCAAAACTTTCATTTAAAAATAATGAGTTACACACTACTGCAACCGTTAGTGAAGATAAAAATTAATTCTTTTTTTAATTTATAAGCTAACTTCTTTTATGTATTATTTTATTATATCCTCATTTTAGGTAAATTGATAAATTATAGTATTAAGATGAAAAATTAGAAAGTTTGCATTAACTTTTCTTTTGGTTACAAGTATTTTATTGTTGCAAAAATTGAAACATTTTACAACAATAAGATTTCACTGTTGCAAAAATTAAACTATTTTGCGACAAGGATACCTTGTTGCAAAGTGTATATTGTTATATCCTATTTGCAACAAAAATAGATAGTTACTAAAAGCATCGTATTAGTGATAAAAGTTAAAATTGATGTAATTTTTATTGATGCAAATCCTTATTTTCTTGTAGTGTGTGAAACTATACAATTCATCAATTGATTCACATCTATTTTTCATGATACAAGTTGATAGCCTTAGACTATATATTAATATGGAGGCAACTGAAGAGACACAATGACCTCAAGCATTTGAATGCTTAAAAACTGAAGTGCTCAAATATTTACAATAATTTATGATCAAATACTATCTTTTGCCTAAATAACTCTTTTTATAATTATTTATTCTAATACTATCCTTCTAATTTTAACTATCAAATATAACATTTGATAATGATAATTTTCTCCTTCACCTCTCACAAAAAAATATTAATTTCTAATATATATATATATATATATATATATATATATATATATATATATACTATATATATATATATATATATATATATATATATATATATATATATATATATATATATATATATATATATATATAGAGAGAGAGAGAGACGGAGAGAGAGAGAGAGAGAGACATTAAATACAATTCAGTGAGTAGGTTGAATCAATTTTAAATTATCATGTATACTTTATGAAGATAAAGTAAGGACCAAATGACAAGAGATGACATTTTTTTTCTAATGGAATTTTTTTCATTAATCATTAATCAATTATTGAAATATAATCCAATGGACTTATTCATTTTACCTTGTCATTTGGAACCTCTTGCATCCCCATCCAACTTAAAAATTAAGAATTGTAATTTCTGGAATTAGGAAGAGATGTGCCATCTAAGAAGTGCTTGACCAAAGAAAGAGATCTTGCTAGCTGATAGCTTGGAACTTAATACCCTGCTCCTCTCACTGGGGCAAAAGTTAGCCCTCCTTTGTATACTTGTGTGTATCCACCAACCTAGGTCACATGAATTTTTTTATTTTAAAAATACTCTCTTTTGTGCACAAAATTTTATTTTTCTTAAATAGGATTGAGTTTTAATTCGATGTCAACAATTTTTTTATAATCAACAAATAGAGAAAATTTTAGAATAAATTAATAAGAACTTTCACATGATACTAATAGTGTTTAATATGCAATTATTGTACTACATGTCTTAATTACATGATTTATTTTAACTAAATCTTTATAATTTGATTTTGGATAATGCTTTTCCATGGGAACTCAGAGATTTTGCAAGTTTACAAAAGCTTAATATTAGAATTGTAATTTTACACAAAATCTTAATTATAATTATTATCCAAAAAAAACTATAATATTGTGCAGATTTTGAATGTAATATGCACATAAATATTGCAACACTAGTTAAGATATCATGAAAAATTTTAAAAAAATCTTATTTTTATATAAAATTACAATTTTAAATAAAAATTATAAAATATTAAAAATCATAAAAATTTCAAGCGTGCACCAAATTATAACCTTTCTAATTTTTATTCGGTTAACAATTTAAAAAATTTTTCAATAGGATTATGCAAGTAATTACAATATTTGTTTTCATTAATTAAAAAATAAAAAACGAGAATTATTTTAGGACCATTTGTTAATTGGTGAATACCTCTCCAAGTAGGAACCAAGGATGCCATTCAGTCTCTACCTGAAGTTTCATCTTCTCAATTGAATACTTTGTTGAAGTAAATGGCACTCTACCATCAGTGTCCACGTTGTATATTCAAAACACATAATAATTAATTAGAAATATATAAAACTTAAGGTTAAAATTGTAAATTTGAAGGAGCCAAAATTGATAATAAGACTCAAAATATTGGCCATATTTAAGAATATAGGTAGTTTAAAATTCTCTCTATACCTTCAATGTTTCATTGTTACTATAATTAATTATGCTAAACATAATTTATGATCAAGTCATTTTCATTGTCTTGTTAAACATGTATATGATAATTGAACTTTGGACATTTCTTTTTATACTACTGTAAGGGGCAAAACTAGATAAAATAATAATAAAAGGTTAAAGTATAAATAAGACTGTATATGAAAAACTTAAAATTTTTGGAAGGACTAAAGTAAATGCATAAAAAGTTAAAAGTTTTGAGTTTAACATAGAAAAGGTTATATAATTTCTTAAAGTTTGAGGGGTTTTTACTTTCAATGAGGCTTCCCTTTGACTATTATGTTATAAAAAAAGGATACTATATATGATGATTTACATTTTTAATATCTTCATAATTAATAAATTATGATCCATAAGGGTGATTGTTATCTAAATAATGCAATTTTTGTAGTCGCTGTTATACATGATTCTTGTATAATTTTGTAGGTGACAAAAAGTAAGTTAAATTAAAAAAAATAATCTAATTTGATTCTAATTATATCATGTTTACTATGATAAATATAATTATGATAAAATCAACTCAAGAGTTATATGTATTTTAATGTGGACATATACATTCACTAATTTTTATAAAATTTTATAGATAATTATAAGTATCATTTAAAACATTCATACTAAAATATTAAAACATATAAACTGACTTTCGAGTCCTTATTCAATTCCTAAATAATTAAATAAAATAAAATTGTGGACATAAGGAAGGCACACATCAAAATAATGAAAGGAGAGAATGACAAATATAAATCTAAGAAATGATCATAATTTTTACTTGAAAATCCAAATCCTTAGGTCATTAGAAAGGAATTCATGTAAAAGGGGAAGAATTGTTGAAGGCCCATCAAGCCAGTCAGAAATGACATCGCTGCAAGGCTCCCAATCATGTGTGAGTTTGGTGATATTGGCATGTAGGGCTTCTTGGACATCTGTGCGATTCATATATGCGTACACATAATACTCACTACATGGATCAAAGATTGTTTGTAATACAAAATTCAACACTCCATTACTATTTAAAAAAAATTAAGCAGTAATATTGTCATGAATTAAACAAAAGGCCACAATTTATAGACAATGACTTCACAAATACATCCCTTTAATTTAATTGAATTACTCCTTAGTTCTTTTGTTTTCAGATTATTCTCACTTTCCATAAAGCCAAAAAAAGGGGCAAAGAAGAAGTGAGTGTGTGTTTTCAGATTCCACGTAATTATGTAGGACACTTTAATGTGAGGAGAAAAATCTTTAAAGAGAATAAAGTATAAATTATTAATAACTTTAGTACGAGGAAATCTTTTAAGTTTCTAGGTAAATTATGTTCAATTTCTATGAAACTTATCCTAGCTACACTTCACTATTCAAGTCTCAAAAAGATATGCTTACTTTTCCCCTTTTTACAACATGAATTATGTGTGTATATTTTTGAAAATAAAATAGTACAAGTATAATTAGGCAAACTCATTGAAAATGTGAATCAAATTTACCCTATCTTGGGAGACTGTACATGTATTTCTTGAAAATGTTCATATATAAAAAAATGTAGTTGAAAAATTAAATGGCTATACCCTAAAACATGGACTATGCCCACCTCTGAATTGCTTGAGTTAATTTGTGAGAAACTTACACAGATCTTCTTGGGATGGATTGTGAGATTGGAATCCTGACACAAAGGAGCATAGATGTTGAGGGTATTAATGAAGTTGGTATCTCTGCTTGCTTCAATTACGGCTGCAGTGCATTTTTTATTCTGATCGGTTGCTTCGGGGGAGAAATTACAAAACTTGCGGATATTTGATGTGTTTCATCTGAGATTATAGCATGTGAATTTAGGAAATCAAACGTTCCTATGTTGTCTGTTTCGTCGTTGATCACCGCATTTCCGATCTACATGCACAAGAGAAAATAGCAATATCTGTAAGCCTTTTTTTGTAAGGTCTCAATTGTTCCACTTCCATTTTACGCATAGATTTTCGTAGCATCAAGAAAATGGTACAACAGATACGACAATATTATAGCCCTTCGTCTTGGCGATGTCTATTAAGATGGAGAGCTATGATTTTGGGCCACATGTAGCATTAAATTTTTATTATGTATTTGTAGTCTTCATCTTAAAATTAAGTTAATTAATTAAAAAAAATGATCGAATCACTTGTGGTGAGATACTGCTAAAGATGCATGAGATACTGTTAAGATGCTCTATCACATATATATAGGGTGATGGTCCTAATAAAATGTAAGATTAGTTCATTTAATTGAAGTGTATTAAAAGTATCTCATATATCACTCTTAATTTTTTACCTTATAATTATAATGACGCGCAAACATAGTAAAAAAAAAAAATAGTATGACAAGTAAAATCAAAATAGCTCAAATTTGGAATTATGAACATGAGGCTGTTTAAATTTAAAATTATTGTCGTATGACAAGTAATATCAAATTTTACGGCAAATGAAACTTCTAAGATAATATTAAATTTCATCACACCGTAAAGATTCTTTGACTTTTTAATTTTTTACTTTTTTGCTAATGAAAGATAATTTATTAAATTGTAATGTGCGACATGTCAAAAGGGAGGGAAAGCATCCTTTTGACTTTGATTACAGGAGACTTGCACAGATAGATGCTAATCAAGTTTGGAGGAGATGACTGACAAGCGGGTGGAATGGCTATGGTCCCCAGAAGCCTAAAGCAGGTTGAATTCTTCTGTCTGCTAGCTTAATGGGTAGGGTAGGGTTTAAATTTTTTCCACATGGACCGCCCACTATGTAAGCCCTTGGTCCTTAAAACCGGAGAATCTCATCAGTTATGCCATCATTCATGCTGAGGACCAAAAATTTCATGATATACAAATAAACACAATATGAGCCTATTTGGATACCATGATGACTCAATTTCTTAATTTAAAATATTCTCATGATACAATTATAATATTATTTTATTTTGTCCTATTTCAAATGTTATAATAAATTATATTCAGATGTGTTTATATATTAACCTAAAAAAAAAGCTATTTGTTAATTTTATAAATATTACTATCTTAAAAGGTGATTGATGAAAAATTAACAGTTATGTCTAAAAAAACTGCTAAATGACTTATTTTTTTCAAGTCAAATAAATATTTGTTATATCTAGATTATAAAAAAATTAAAATTTTTATGTCCACGATGTTAAGTTTTATCAAATAAAATTTTTAGATATAAAAAATTAGTTTTTATATTAATGTTATTAAGTTCTAAAAGAGTAAAACTACTCCCACTAAAACCGAAGTTTTTATGTTGAACTAAAAAAAAATGCTCCTATATAATTGAATAAAAATGAGGACAAACCCAGTCATGGCAGCCCAGCAATATGGGCCCACTTATAGGAGAAGTGAGTCTACTTTAGTCCAATTAAGTGGCTTGGATACTCTAGTCAATTCCGGCAAAACAAAAATTGGAAAACTTTTTTATTTTTGTTGCCCATCCCCGTGATGAAAGCAACAATATTGAAAGCAACAAAATTTAGATCCTAATTACAATATAGGACCCATAGGCATTAAAATAGGACTTGATTACTACCTTTTTATGATGACTTCTTTGTCAGAGAGAGAGAAAAACACAAATTTTAACGGTAGATTTCAAATTCATTCTTTTATATAAAAGGATCCATAAAAATTAATATATGATGTATTTCTTCTGAATATGACATCCAATGTAACATGAAAATGATTAACAAAAAGTATCACAGATGTATAATTATATGTTTGACTATGATTATTTCAAGCATTGTTTTCTGAAAGAAAGTAATAAAAAAGGTGCAAGGAAAAGACACATACCAGATTTCCTTTGAGGTTAATAATTGTGGTTTTAGCCTTTTTGTTGTGATGGAGAATGGTGTGGGCAAGTTGAGGCACATAATGGCCAGCATAGCTTTCCCCAGCAATGTAAAAATCCCTACTCTTGTATTCTGGAAATCTCTCCAACCAATTCACCAAAAACACATAATTATCTGCTGCTGTCTTCCTGTCCCCATTCGTAGCATAATCGATGACTTATTAGAGTATGAAAATCCTACTCGGCCGGGGACTCAAGAAACAAAAACATTGGCAGCTTCAAAAATCAAATTTAAAAGGAAAAAAAATTAGTTTTAGGTTAAAATCTTTAATAGTTCCCCTTTAAAAAAAAAAGTAAAGATTTTCATTGTGCTAAAAACTATGGCGCTAATTCACAAAATATATTCGGTACTATAAACACTATAAAATCTTGAAATTTTATTCTACAAGACCGCTTTTTTTATTTTTTTTGGGACTCACTAAGATAAGAAATTAAAATTTTGTTCCTAACAATGTAATGCTACCATTGTTTTTCCCAAAAAAATTATCAATTTCAAATACCATAATTCCATGTATATCCATTTTTATAAAGTGTTTTTCCATCGCTGTGTATGCGGAAGGGTCCGAGTTCTTGCATAGCTCCATAGCCGAGAGATGAACATCCTGGACCTGAAAAAGGAACCAAAAAAATCAATTTAATTACTTATCCAAAACCGCCATTATTTTTTAATTAATTAATTTAATATTTTATATTTACTCATGATTTAGCAACATGTTTGAGTCAAACTCTCAGCCTGCCCGAAAGGCACATGGGGTCCCGCTAGCAAAGTACCAGAAGGAAGTGTTCATAGTCAAAGGTTTGTTCCTCGTTTGTTTGAAAAGGAATATAAAAAATTGATTGTTACATACCTAATAATTCAACAAATAACTATTAACTAATGATAGTAATTTGACTAATGAATATTTAATTCATCAGTTCCACGAAACAAGTTTCATGAAATTTTAAAGTACGCACTACCATAATATATATATATATATATATATATTGAAGGAAGTATCCAATCGTCCAGTTTTAGGATCAATGGGACAGTTCAATCGTCCAACTTAATTGTTATTTTAAAAAAATATATTTTTATTTAGGACATTATTTGACTCAATATTTAATCCACTTTTAAAAAATTGTTTAATATATTAATAAATATTTATGAATTTACTAATAGATATATAATTTATATTATATTTATCTTTTTATATTATGATAAACTAGATTTATACGAAAAATTCTGAAGAAGGAAAGAGAGTACTAACAGATGATGAGTATTTATTTTTTTACGTTTTTCTCGAGTATCTGATACATTGAGTGTATCAGTTACCTAAAAATCAAAATATTTTTCGATAAACAAATATAAAACCAAAAGAAATTATAGAGAAAGGATTGGAAATAGAACGTCACTCTTATTGGATATATATAGCAAGTTTTCAGGTCAGATATATTTATCAAATATTAAAATGATCATCATATTTCTACAAATGAGCAAATAAAAGAAGCCTATTTTATCTGTTATTGTTTAATTATATATTAAAAAACAATGCAGTCATGATTCATGAAGTGTTGAACACTTAACCTCCCCTTTTCAAAGCATGCATTTTCATAATAATTAACAAAAGAAAAAGATTACACTCACAAGACATATTTTTTACAACTACACACATAATATATTCCACAACTACTCAAAAAAAAAAAAAATACAATGCATCCAGGATGTTGTCCGAAGAATTTTATCCAATTATAAATTCCCCAACACGAAATTTTGCATATGTACGTAAATTTTTATCCAAGAAAAAAAGAAAAGAAAGGAACCTTCTACACACGCTTTTTATAATTGTACCCATAACACGTTTTGCTTCAAATTAACCAGGACTCACATTAAATAACCCAAATTTTACCTCAAATTTTGTCATCTATAAAATTATATATGAAAATATCGAACAAATAATTATGGAAATAGCTTTATTTCCAAGAAAAATGATGAATTTTTAGGTAAATTTTAAGTTTAACGGGTGACAACGACTCTTATAAATTAAAAAAAAAAAATTACTTTCATTCATCGTTTTTGTGGTGGCAAAACTTCCATAGAAAACAATGATTGGGATCCAATCTAGCTTAACATATTACCTCATTGAGCCAGAGAAGAAGATGGCAACGTATCCTTAGACTGCTGAGCTTCAACAAAATAGTAATAGAACGCCCGCCCCGCCGTCTTGGTCCACAGTGACGTAGCCACCGTACTGAGAAAACTTCACATTGGCTGCCCAGGCAACTTCCCAATTTTATCTTTCTCCTTCAACCCCTCTTGAGAAGAAACTATATTTTCAATATTCTCAAATTCTTCCACCTCAAATAGGCTCTGCCCGCCTCCGGCTCTTGCTGGCCGGAACTCGTAGCCAAGGCCCTGCTCCTTCATCCTTCCATGGATTTCAGCCGCGAAGAAAGAAAGAAATATGAGAACTGATTGATGAAGAAGAAGGCAAGTAAGTAGATTCTTTGCCATGATATGTTTGAGAAAATGTGACAGAGAAGAGGGATGTAGTTCTTTGTGTGGGAGGTGAAATGAAAGGTATATATACGTGGTGATGGAAATTAAAATGGTATGAATCCCGAACAGATCGTATCTGTGCTTGTACGTATGATACATGTCAGTATGGAAAGAGAGAGAATAATGGATAAATGGATTTGTAAGTTCAATAAACACGAAGGATAATATTTGATGATCCGATATTTTTTATTTATTATTATTATTTTTTATAGTCTATAAGGATGTGGACCGAATTTACCGACTGTTTGTCTCTTGGCTACCAATCGTATTATGCCATCTGGGTTGGCGTTTTATGGGGAGCATAGTGGCTCCTTTTATAACGCGCGAATGAAAGAAAGAACATTTATATTCAAATAGTATATTAGTTGTCGGATAATTTTCATAAACTATCTTGCGTAAAAAATAAGATTTAAAATTAAATTTTAAACATGAATTAATTATTATTATTATTAAATATAAAATAATAAAATAAATTTATAAAATTTAGCTTAATAAATATAAAAAATTAAATTTTAATATCAAATTGATTCTTGATACTTATAATATTTTTACTTCTAAAATATGTAAACTTAGTAATAGTATAGTTTTGAAAATATTCATAGCCTCTTATGTTAAATTGCCAAGATGAGTTGCCGAGAACTTATATGGCCTTGCCCTTGAATGGTGGGTAGAGGTATCAAAATGAATTAAATTTAATAAGTTAACTTTAGATGGTATAATTTTGCTTGACATGAAACTGTGCTTGGTATGAAAAATAATAATAATAGCCCGACCTAATAAGGAACTGATACTGATACTTATTAACTCAACCTGATAAAAGATTTGGATTGATAAGTGTTAATTTATCAACATATTGGATTAATTCGTTATCCTGGTAATAATAGTAAGTAATAAATAATTAATTTATTATATATTTAATTTTTATATAGATATTAAAATAATAATTTTTATATATGAAAATTATATCTTAATATATATAATATTAAAATTATATACATAAGCAATATAAAATAATTTTTTATATTAAATTAGCATATTTATATATTTAATATTGTCAATATATATTATATAATTTTATCAAAATAAATAATTATATTAAAATTTAAATTAGTAATTTAATATTAAGATTTTGAATTATTTAAAAAATTTAAATAAATAATTTTCACATTAATTTTAAATATATTATATACATATATATAATATAATACATTATTATTTATTTATTATTATATATAAATTATTATAATTATTTTTATTAATATATTATTTATATAATTATTTACTTATATATATTTGATAATATATAAATTATTAAATATATTTATTTTTATATATCATACTTTAAACTTGATCAATATATATTTAATAATATAAATTTATTTTATTAAATAAAATAAATATATAAATATATAATATAAAACCTATTTTATTAAATGCAAAATTACACATTTATCAGATTTTAATAATATATATTTATTTTATTAAATATGTATTTAATATATATTTACTTTCACATATAATATATATGATAATAATAATAATAATAATAATAATAATAATAATAATAATAATATATTTAGTAAATAATAATAGATTTTAATTAATTAATGATGTAAAATTAATAATAAATAAATAAATAATATGATAATAATAATAAAATATAACGGATTATAAAAATTAACCTAAATTTACTTGATAAATGTCGATCTGGAATTGAGGTTGTAGCAGATACTGTAGCAACTAGCAACCCGACCTAATAAAAAAGTGTAAAAATTAACGTATAATTTTTGCCTGTTAGATTAGTCCAATAGAGTTGGGTTAACCCATTTTGACAAGTCTAATGGTGAATATCGACTTGAGATTAAGATTGTAGCAGGTATTGTAGCAACTTGACCTAATAAAAAAGTAGTCCAACTTACGACTAATTCAACGTATAATTTTTACCCATTAGATTAGTCCGATAGAATTGGGTTAACCCATTTTGACAAGTCTAATGGTGAGAACTTGAAGTTGTGAACCACATGTATTTAATTGTGGAGAATTTTTTGTATGCTTTGATTACACTGTGTTCTTGCTACTCTATCAATAAAGTTGAATTAGTATTAACTTCTTCCATTTTTAATATTTTAAAAATTAGAACATTAAATTTTAATATGCATGGATTTTACAAAATGATAAATGGTCAATAAAATTAATAATCGGTCATTATTTATTAATTGGAGCAATCTAATTATCAATATTTATGATTTTTAATATCTTGAAATTTAAAAAATTAATTTTTTACAATAAAATATATTTCATACATAACATGTCCTTACTTCTACCCACCTATCCGATAGTTAGAATGCAATTACAAATTTCAATATCTTAAAAATTGAAAAATATAATTTTCAATGCATTTTAGTTAACAAAATTAACAATTGTCTCTTTTATATTAGATAAAAGTGAGGGGTGCTTGTTATTCTTAGGGTATACAAGAATTTTTCATTTTTATATGTATAAGTCTTATAAAACTAACAAATAGTAAGTAAAATCAGCACAATTAACCATTATTTCAAATTCTTAATATGCATAAGTGTTACAAAACTAACAAATGATCAACAAAGTTAGCAATTGACTATCATTTATTGGATAAGAACTAGAACAGTTGTAATAGTTAAAACATTTGCCCTTTGTTTGGATTTTTCTAAAAAAAGGTGGAAAGAAAATGCATAAAGAGAAAGATTGAAAATAAGTTTTCCAGTATTGTATGCTATGGAAAATTGATATTGAGAAATCTCACTATTTCCAATGGATTTTTCTATTAGAAATAACAAAAAATCCATAAAAAATCCAAATTTTTTATGCATTTTCAATGGAAATGCATAATTGGTAATATGTTCGTCAAAAATTCCTTTTTGATTTGTAATATGCTCATCAAAAAAATTTTCTAATGGAAAATAAGGTAACAAAAAATCAATCCCTTAAAAAATTTTCATCAAAAAAAGAAAAAATATTTCTTTCAAAAATCAATGAAAAATAGCATTTTTTAAATATTACCCATAAATGTAAATAAAATTAATAAATAATTCAAAATTATAATTTGAAATTATAGAGATACATAAATAACAAATAAATAAAGCATATGAAATTATTAAAATTTAAATACAATATATCTAATAAAAATACACAAGGAAAAAAAATCACTCGAAGTCCAATTTGTTGAAGTGGTTATTCTAAGTATCGTCACTCTATACACCAAGTTGGGGTTAGAGGAGTCTAATGGTTGAAAAGGCCTCTTAATAATCCATTAAGCATGTGCTATATAAATATTAGTGTTAGGCACATTGGTGGAGGCAACAACATATACTGGTTATATTCATTTGGAGGTAGGTACGGTTCTTATGTTTATTATTACTACTATTACTACTAGATCTAAGTGGCTCGGATCCCAACCACTTCTTGCCTAAGTAAGTTAAAATCTTTCATTAAGTAAGGCACTTAAGACATAGGAATATACTCAGAGTGTGTTGCAATAGCGAAGGATGTAGTCCCTACAATAGGCACTTCTAAACTTAACATATATGCCCAGCCTTTCATTGAACCTCCAACTCTTTCCATCTATATGTCCAAGTTAAAAAGACAGGTTGTCCCCCTACAGATAATCCCCTTCATCTGCCCTATGTTGTGTCCTACCTTTAGTGAGGTCCTTATTCTTTTTCATGAAGGCTTTTTACACATAATTGGACATTTAATTAATAACTTGGAGTTGAAAAAAGTTAAGTTAAATGAAATATTAGTTTACTTACATAAAACTATATAACTATCAAGGACATTCATTGCTAATACTTCTTCATGAGATGGATGTGATGGAACAACCCATCTATGGGGGGCTCTTTCCCAATGGTAGCAATATACCTGTACAAGAATGGAAAAGTTAATGCAATTATTACTTAAAATTATCTAAATTAACTAATAATTAACTAAACAGAAGTTAAGAATGAGTTATACATACCATGCAAAATCAGTGCTCCATTATTGGAATAAAACCTCCAATGTGCAAGATAACCTTTGCCTCATAGCATCTAAAATCCTATTCCTTTTATTCTGCTTAGATTTTAGGTGAACTTCAAGTCATCCCAGTATTTGCAAAGTCCCTTCCACTTTGTATCCCCAATGCCATTAAACTAAGCTAGTCTCTTCTTCTATACATCATCCATGATATCTTCAAATTTTATGAAATCCTTATAGTTAAAATTTTTTTCATATTAAATACTCATAATAAAGGTTCCACATGTAAAAAGTAATACTCGATTTAATATTTAATTTTTTACTTAAATTTTATATTTTTAAGTTTTAAGATATTTATTTAAATAACTGTAGTATTTAAATTTTTCCTAATTAAACAAAATTTTAGGTAAATAGATTAATTATTTGTATATTTTATTATTTAAACATTATTTATTTCACCTTATGATAAAATTCAAGAATTTAACATTATCCTAGTAGCGTTATAATTACATTTATTTAGTTAGAATGTTGTTTCAAAATTTAGTTAAATGCTTTTCTCAAAGTCTATAAAATCTGATATATTTATTATGAGCTCTTAAATTTATAGGATTATTATAGGAATTGTTACATAGGAGAAATAGATTTTTGAAAAAATAGATTGGAGGTGAATGGTTCAGATTAAAAGGGAGTATATTTAATCAGTAAGAATGAAGGGTAAAGGAAAGAAAAAAGTGAACTTATGGCACACACTAACAAGTGTTTTGAAACCTAAATCAAACCAATCGATTCAACCAATTTAACCAAAAATTAAATCTTAGTTTAGTCCAGATAATGTATGAAACTCAATTGAGTGGTTAGTGTGAATCATTATTTATCTAGTCAACTCACTAAATCAAATCGCATCTAGTTTGGATGAGTCAACAAGTGTGTGCTAATGAAATAACAAAATTGTCTTCCTTTAGGTTTGAACACAAGTCCTTCTATTGAAAGTTCATTTTACTTGCCACTAGTGCTATTTGATGGTTGTTAATTATATGCCTTTTTTTATATATAAAGGTAGTTATTTTCTCTTCCTAAATAAAACTCCATTTGATATCTTTAATAAACAATTTGTATTAACTATTTTATATTCTAAGTAATATAATTTCTTATTTGATATTTTTTCATATTTAAAATAATAAATTTAAAATTTTTAATAACTCTAAATATTTTAAAGTATAAAAAGAATTGTGTTAGATAATTATAATTGTGATTAGATTAATATTTATTTATTGTGTTTTAAAAAATATTTATAAAATTTAAGGGCATTAATTAGTTTTGTATTAAATATAACTTTAAATAAATAATTTAACTTATCTCACCTATTTTAAAATATATATTAACTTGATTTTATACTATGTGTTATTATAAATAATACAAGTGAAAATTTATTTATTTTTGCATAATTATGACAAAAAATTTTAAAATTTAAACAAATAATTTTATAATTTCTTACAAATTACTTGAATTTCACACCATTCATGTGCTCTTAATGACTTAAAAACTTTGATATATAATATATTGAACTCTTTTATCATATACATATATGCATATACTTACTTGAATTGGTTCAACACCTAATTTAACTAATTGAACCAATCTAACTTTAACCTAATCACTTTACTGAGTTAATAACTAGGTCAAGTTTTAAAACATTAAACAAAACTTTTACTCCTATTTATATTTTTCCCCTTTTTCTCCCTAGCACTCCACCTACCCCTAATGTTGTCTCTCTCCCTTGCCTTCTTATTCCTCTTTCTATCCCTTTATCCATCATTTCTAACACCATTCTTTCTCTGCTTCCAGCCACTATTACTTAGCATGCCTTCCCTCTCGCCATTGTGAACTATAATTGCAAGATGGAGTTACGAAAGCACGACTAATCTTATCTATGGAATAAGGTTTTATGATGTCCTTCTAGCATGTAAGCTTTAGGGTACTTAACCAGCCTAAAGCCTACATATTTGTTGAATTAGTCTATGGATTTTTTGGGGATTAAGCTTACAAAAAATAGAGGCAAGTAAAAAAAAAGCCTAAATTGGTCAGGTCCATGCAAATCAAATTCGCATGGATTATGGCCCAACTGCCTTTTTAAAACAAAAATAAGTCAATTTGTGGGCTTACAGTATGGACTAGACTAGTTAAAATGGGCTCACTTAAAATGCAAGCCTTAGTGAACTGAGTCCAAACAAACCAAGCCTATGCAGACTCTAGCCCAATCCATTTCGCAAAGTCTATTAAGCACTTCAAGGCAAGCTACCATAATTTTTGCCACTGTTAAGATGGCAGAACCCATAATAGGTACAGGTAACAAGTTTTAAAACATTATACATTAATATTTTCACCTAATTAGGTTCATATTAGAAGCCTTAATGGCATATAAATATATCAATTTTCTTGTTTTAATTGTTAAAAAATAAGAATATGAAAATTTAGCTTACTAAAATGTTATAGTTAGAACCTAAAATAGAAATTTTTTAAGTAAAAGTAGTTAGTATCATATTACTTTTAATTTATTCCTTTAGATTAGTGAATAAAAGGAGAAGGAACATGATGTTAGGTGCTTTAGAAAAATCTTAGAGGGATTAGGTGAGTGTATATCATTTAAATATGTGTTTCTTTTCATACACACACACACACACTTTTATGTTCATATATAGATTGAAGGATTTATAAAACCTTTTAGTTGTAGCTAAGATCTCATTTTTACTTGTACTTAGGGAGCTGTAAGTTGATTATCTATTACTACCTAACTTTGTAATACTTGTTGATGTATGTTATATACTTGAGTTATATCTTTCTTTTTGTAATATACTAGTAGTTGCTCCTTTGAGGCTATGTAATGAAAGCATAACATTGTTGATATCAGGTTATGATGTATTATGAAAATTTTTATGTCAGCTTATTAATTACTATTGATTGATTATATTATTAATACTATATTTGGAATGTGTTGATTAAATGGTAATGAAAAATGATATAGTGTGAATGATGCCATTGGACATGCTTGATATGACAAGATAGAAAAGACATTTGGTAATGTGAAATAATATAGGATTCAATAAAAATAATTGTAAAGGGATAAAGTTAGTCTCAAAGGAACGAGGTTAAGTTTATAAAAAGACAATGTTCACGGAGATTCATAACAAAATTTAATTACTTTCTTCTATTCTACATTTCATGTTTGTAAAGTTGTCTATGTGATTGCAAGGTTGATTATGTGATAATGAATTTATGGATGTAACCAAGTTAATGTATAGCTGTTATAAACTAGTGCAAGAATCTTGTTAACTAATATTTCATATGTGTATTATTTTTTAATAATTAATGAATTTTTCAAGCATTCTTGTCGATCCATACTTGTATGTTGGTAGAAACTTAGGTATGATATTGTGAAAATTTGTTGGTTATTATAGCCCGACTTTCCTAAAAACTTGAAATATGTATAAGTAGGAGAATGCATTAGTTAAAAACATACCTATGAAATAAAAAGCCAGTATAAAATCTAGTGGAATAATACTAGTTAATTTATTTGCTTAAATTCAAGTATTCTTTAATTAAGTTTTAAACATTAGTTATAGGGAGATCTATACACATTGGGTTTAAATAACTAATTCTTTCTTTTATTTTAAACATTTCAAGTGTGACTTAAGTCATCAAATTAAGTTACTTTCAGGAAAGACCAAGGCATTTCGATTAAAGAATTTGATAGTTAAGGAGATGTTATTGAAAATTAAGTTTTAGTAAAAATTATTTATGTCATGTTGCTTATTTTTCAAGCATGGTTAAGTATTAATACTTATTAGTTCAATCACAAGTTTGTGTCCTAAGGTAGGTAACCCTTTTAAAGTGTTCATAAATGGAAAAAAACTCGATCCATTCATTTTCTTAAAAGATTTAAGTCACATTTTAGTCCCTATAGAAATGACTGCATTTCTATTAGGCCAAAGTTAGTGTAATCAGTTACTAGGCTAGTGGAACTGGTTAACGAGTTCCATACTGATCACTATCAAGGTAGGTTGTGACATAATACTTTTGTAATTTCAAGAAAAAATATTAGAATAGTTAGCTAGAAATAAAAAATTATTATAACAAATTAACTAAATAATGATTGAATAAATATAAGCTAATACTCAACCTAAACTTATAAAAAATCATTCATTAGGGCTACGAAATGGCTAGCTAAATGGGCTACATGTCATCATGCTTGCTCTTTATTATGTGATTAAATAATTTAATAGGCTCTTTGGCAAAGAAGAACCTATTAAAAAAAGCAATAATATTAATTACCATATTAATTAATGAAATTAAGAAATTGAAATAAGCAAAATATATTAAAAAGACTATGTGCTCATTCGTGTAGGGTATAACACTCTCCCTATGATTAAGAAAATGTTGGTCCATACCAAATACTCTAAAAGAAGGTCACGATATCAGGGTGGACCTTATAGCCATATGGGATTACTATTGTATAGCCTTGTTCAACGAAGGTTACAATGTTGGTGATTGGGCCAATCCCTCACTAGCACCAATTATGGGCCAAATATTTATCTAAGAAGAGTGTAAGTGGGCATTGATGACTGTTAGTAGGACTAGCTTATCTTGACAATTAGCTTTCACCAAAAATTTGTCTACTCATTTATCATTAATAAATGAAACACATTTCTAATTAATCATTATACAATTAATGAATTAAAAAACCTTAAACTTGTAAAATTATCTATTACTTATTCTAATAAAGTAAATAAATAAATTGAGCTATTAACTAAATAAGTTTATTAATTAAATATTTATAATATTTAATTATTAAATAATTAATTAAGTAAAAAATCCAAAACTTGTAAAATTACCTATTCTATCTAAATAAATAAAATAATTGAACAATTAACTAAATAAGTTCACTAGTTAAATTAAATATTAAATATTTATAATATTTGATAACTAAATAATTAACTTAGTGAAAAAGCCTTGAAATTATAAATTGATCTATTCTAATTGTATAAATAAATTAATTTAACAATTAACCAAATAATTTAACTAACTAAACCTTTATAATATTTAACCAAAAAATAATTAACTAAATAAAAAACTTGAACTTGTAAAATTACCTAATCTAACCAAGTAAATAAATTAATTGAGTAATTAATTAAATGAATTAAATATTTAAATATTTAATTACTAAATAATTAAATAAATAAAAAATATTGAACTTATAAAACTACCAATTCTAATTAACTAAATAGATAAATTGAGTAATAAATTATTCTAATTAACTAAGATTTTTTAATTAACTAAATATTCAAAATAATATACTCTAAATAAGTCCACATATTGAAAAATTAATTAAATAAATAAATTAAATATTTCTAATTAAGGATACTAAATAATTAGCTAAATTATTTAACCCTAAACATATAGAATTAACTATTTTAATTAAGTAAATAAATTAATTAATCATCAAACTACTCTAATTAACATTTAAAATTATAGAAATTAACAAGTCTTTATACTTAACATATTAATGGAACTAATAAGAATTTTGAATCAATTAAATAAACAAAGCTTTTGTAAGTAAATGAAAGAAATAAACTATCAACTTGTACCCAAAAACAAAGAAAAGGCTTTTGGAAGACATTAAAGTAAAATTGTACAAAACATCCAAAAAAAGTAGTAAAATCATTTAGTACAATTAGCAAATAAAATATTAGGAACAATTTAATTAATTTAGAATTTGTAAATTTACTTCTAAAATATAAGAACGAAGCCTAAGGGCAGAAAGAACTCCAAGGCATACCAAGAAATTTTCAAAAAATGAAGGATAAGAGATTTTGCATGCTATTTCATATTGTTCAAACTTTCCGATGAATTTTTTGTTTGGAATCCATCATAAGTTGCAAGATTTTAAAAATTAAAATTTTACACTAGGTTTTCGATGGATTTCTAATAAAATAAATCCATAGAAAATAATGAGAATTTTGAATTTAGCTACTTGATTCCCAATGATTTGTTGTATTTTTTCTGATGAATTAACCATTTTTGTAGGAGACCTTGCATTTTCAAGTGATGTAAAGATGGAAAGAAGAAAAATTGAAAAAGTGTTTTCAAAATTTGCAAAAACTTTTTCAACTAAATAGATATAGAAAAAGGGTAAAAAAGACTTTAAAATTTCAAAATTATCTCTTTCTAGACTTTATTAAATAACTTTATTGAATGTGATAGAATTTATTTTGTCATTTAATAAATTATTTTTTACTTTTTTTTGCTTTTTAATCAAATTTAAAAACATTAAAATTTTTATTATTTTCTTTTTATTTATTTTCTATACATCCAAATAACAAATAAAAAATATTTTTTCATATATTTTCCTACTATTTTTTTACTTATTTTCTTTCCATACTTTTTTCTTATCACATTCAAACAAAAAGTTTATAACATAAACTTGAACCCATAACCCTATAAAGAAGGGGGAAACAAAAACTCCAAAATAATATCAAGTGTGGAAGTGTAGGTAACATCTATAAATAGGTAATTATGCTTCTATTTCAACACCTTCCAATCATTTAGAGCCATTGAAAGATTAGATCAAGTGGCACAAACTAATAGCTCCAAGTAGCAATATGGCATAAAAGGATGGAATGCCCTTCCCCTACTATGTAAGATAAAAAAATTATTTAAAATTATTTTTAATGATGTTAATTCTTAAAATTAGAAAAAATTAATAATAAAAGAAATGTTAAATATTATGATTATTTTTATGAATATATAAATCATGATTGATATAATTATTTTTGTCTTATATGTATTAATTAAATATTTCATAATTTGATTTGAACTAATTACAAATTTTTTTATCACAATTATCCAATTTATTTCAAGTATAAATATAATGAAATTTTATGCATAATATTAAATATTACTTAAATAAATCAAACTTAATTCAATAGATTAACATGTTTATTAAACCTAAAATAGAGGTTAATTATAAGTTTAAACCCTATCCCTTCATGAGAGTTTACACAGTGTTCTTTATTATTATCATTAAAATAGCTTAGAGGTCAGATCTTCCTTGCAAGACACGGCCTAAGCCTAATTGTGTTTTATGTCTTTATACTTTTTAGATTGATTCAAATAAAATTCTAGTCTCTCTATTATTGATTCTAAGGAAAAGCATTCAATTTGGATCTATTTTCTCAGGTTGGTTAGTGAAATTGATTGGACACAACGTAAGATTTCAATCTTTAGCGTTCTTCTCAAGTATAGTGTTTCTCTAGATTTAATTTTGAATTCTGAAATTTTAATTTTCAATGTGTTTCACTTAATTTTATCAATTACAATAAATTAATTATATCAAAAGTTTGAATGATTACATTCCAATTACATAATAAAATTTTAGCATAATAAGTTAATTAGTAATAAAATTTTCATATAGAAATTAAAAAGTAATTAAAATGGTAGAACATTTTACTCCAAACCTTAAACAATTTTTAAGATTTACTAAATATCAATTATATATCTTCTTTCAATTATTATAGCATCATTTAACGCATTATATAGTATAATAGAAGAAGAAAACTGGATAGTATAGTATTGGAGTCTTGTAATATAATAAGGAAATAAAATTTAAAAAGTAATCGAAATGGTAAAACAACTTACTCCAACATTAGAAAATTTTTAAGATTTACAAAAAATCAATTACATATCTTCTATCAATTATTATAGGCTCATTTGACACATTATACAACATAGTACAAAGACAATTGGATATTATAATATCGTATAGCATAAGATATTATCCTATACTAATAAGATAAATGTTTATACAAAATCATTCTATCCCCTACTGTTTATATATATTTAAAATATATTAACTTGAATTTTAAAATTTTAAAATTTTGATTTAATATTCCATATAATTCCATCAATTAAAGAATAAATCATACAAAATTTAAATGATTACACTTGATAATTTAGTCAAAATAAAATAAGTGGTTATAAAAATTTGACAAAGACCACTAGTGAATTTTATCAAAATAATTGGCTTTGACCTTTCAATGATCTTTATGAATAACACAAAAACTACTTATGAATTTTTCATGAAACTTATTTCATATGAAAATAAACTCAAAAAACTTTTCATGAACTAATCCTTTTTGTAAAATGGTTAAGCGATGAAAGAGTTATGACTTTTATAAATTAAGTTTAAAAATTTTAATTTTTGATAATTTAAAATTCTTTACCTTTATCCATTATTTTCGTGATATCTTAAAATATATATAAGATATCTTAATTACCTTTCCAATTATAAACGATTTTCCCAAATAGGTATAAGATGAACAAGTTATAACCATTTAAAGTCAATTTAACAAAATTATTTTAGTATAGGTGACTACTTAGTTGACTTTTAAACCCCAAAGGCCATTTGAAACTTGCATAATTGACTATATAGAGAATTATGAAATTCTAAAGGCCACTTAATCAACTATACAGTCCATTATAGAGCAAAAATTGCATTTTAAAGCTTTAGACATGTTCTAGAAGGTGATATGTTGCATAATTGATTATATAGTCAACTATGCATTATAGAAACTCAATAAGTTAGTTCATATAAAGCCATTTCATTAAAAAAACTTCATTTAAACTTTGTTACTTAAGAATTACAAGCTTCAACATTTTCATTCCAAGGTTACATTGTGATCTAACCTTTACAAACTTGAACCTTATTACTTTAGGGTCACATTATGACCTAACCATTGTAAGTTGGCACACGAATCTCATGCATAAGGTTACATCATAGGCATATCATCTCCCTTAAGATCATTAAAGTTAATCAAAATATAATGTTATCACAATAGCACAAATGCCTTAAGTAACACTTTAATCATTGTAAATCAATAAGAATATTTGCATGTTCAAATCTACAATCATCTTATGCCTTTACATGGCTAGATATCTTATTCTCATTATTATAAATTATATGATTAAATAATATAATAAATAAATATACCATCATGGCTCATATGTCCAAAACATAATCATGTTGCATTGCATGGCCCCACATTGTATGTTCAATCTCTATTTTAAAATAATAACTAAAGTTATCATTAAGGAACATTAAAATATACCTTAACCCCTTATATGTCATGATATCATAGGTTAAATAAAGTGTAATCAACTATATACTTAACCATAAGAGCCTCACTAGCAACTCTAAAAGTTCATAGTTAACTATAAGGATTCAAAGAGTAACTTTGGTGATAATAGTCAACTGCAAAATCTAGAAAGTAACTATTTGGCTCATAGTCAATTATATAATTAATCATGGTTGCCCAAAATACACGTTCTAGGGCATAGTTGACTATAAAGTCAACTATGGCATAGTTTCTAGCAAGTTTCATACAATTTTTCACTATTTACTTGACAAATTTATCATCAAAATATATTTATCATACTACAAATCCATATCAAATCACAAATACATATTAAAGATGTAGCATTTATGCCATATCTAATATTAAAACCAAACTAAATATAAAAATCATCACTTTTTTTTATACAATCAAATAGAACATAAATTTTTAACCTAAACTAAACATAACTATCTTAATCTTTTAGATAAAGCTAGAATAATCACTTACTTAGTATGAAGGAAGACTTGACGAGTTAGATTTTAAGTGTTTTAGCCCTAATCTCCAAAAATCCAAAGATTCTAAGTTAAGTTTTATGTTTTCTCTTTTTTGAATCAATTGCTTAACCCTTTCAAATCTAAAGAAAACTATAAAGAATATAGTTACCATCAAGATTTTACCTTGCTTATGTGAATGATTTGATGAAAATTTACTCTTTAATTACTTGATTGAAGAGGAATTGTGGAAGAGAAGAAGAAGCAAAAAAAGAAAAGGAAGGGAGTGAAAAAGAAGCAATTAGGGTTTGGAAAATGGAGTTAAAATGAGGATTAGGGGCTAACTTTGTTTTTAAAAGGCTAGGGTCAATTTTGTTATTTTTTTTCTTAAATATCCTTCATACTCTTATTTCTACTTTTACTTGCTTATAACGTTTAGCTCTTTTATTTAAAAGACTTTTCCTTGACTAACCCTTTCATGTTGTCCTTTTTAAGCCAAACTCTAATAACTTGTTTTTATTTATTACAAAGTTCTATTCAATACTTATCTAATTAACTAATTCTCTTCTCTTAATATATTATTCATATTTTTTTATTAGAATTTATTTATTCTACATAAAATCTCCATTTTGAATTTTTGCTATAATAATTAATTTATCAATCTTTATTTTCATAATATAAAATTTTAAAATTCTAAGGAGAATATAACAAGTAAATGAATAATTAAAATTTTTAAATTCTAGGGTGGAACATGTTTATTTCATTACATATTTTTTTATTTTTTTAAATTATTCCTGTTATTTATAGGTCAAATGACAATATTACTAAATAATATTGATGAAACATAATATATTTGATTTTTATTATAAAAAAAGTAAGATAAAGATTTAATTCAATTGAGTATGTTAACCATATATTATATTTTTTAACTCTTGATATAATATAATTCATGAAGTATATTTCTTCTTTCTATTTGCCCCATTTCAATTTTTTTTTTATTTTGCACTCACACCTTTTGCTTACTATTTATATGCTAATATTATTAAGTAGCATAAATTTGACATGGTATATTTTATTTTTATTATTAAAAACATAAATAAGTTAAAAAATTTTAATATAAAGAATATTAATTAAGATGATTAATTAATTAATATTCTTTATTTAATAAAATATTTAAATATTAGAAATAAAAATTTATTTATTTAATATTTTCAATATTTTCTTGATATGAATTTTTAAATGCTATATTTTGAAATAAATATACATTAATTGAGATTTTATAACTCATGCATTATTTCACTTTCCTTTTTCTTTCGTAATAGTAGAAGTAGTTAAAGACTGAATATACACATATAAAAGCTAGAGATCGAACTTTGAATGTAGTAGAAGGCATAAGGCTTTTAAAGACCATTGTGGGTGTTATATCCTAAAGTAATATTTAAAATTTTATTAGCTTCAATGCTTTGAAATATTTATTTTAAATGAAGAGAAGAATTATATTAATTTGGTTAATGTTTGGTTTTAATTTTTTGTTTCTTTTTGAAGTTCTGGGATTTCCAAAATGATGCTAATCGTAATATTCAAATTATATTTATTTTACGATAATGATGATTCAAAACTAGTTTATATTTTCTCACCAAGTTAAAAATAATTTTAATAATTATAAGTGTAAATATTTATGAAAATAAATCCTTGTAATTGGTTAATTATTTTTTAAACTTGTACAAGTTTAAAAAATTTATTTTTAATGCTTCAAAATGTATCAGGCCATTATAAAAATATTGGAAGAAGATAAAGAATATGTGAGTCACGACTTTTTAAAAATAAGAGTTTTATAAAAATATTTTTTTTAAAATAAACAAACGGCTAGGATTAAATCTAACTTAAGGTTAAAAGGTGGGATTTAGTAAGAGATAAGCCTATGATGCATGAGAAGTATTGAATCAAAGCTTAAAGATCCTTTATCTTTTTCTCTCTCTTTCTTCCTTACCAATTCTCTCTCTTTCCTCCCTTCCTTTTGGCTCTTTTTTCTCTACCTCTCCTTTCTCTCTTTTGACTTTAGATCTTTCAACCGTTGTGTGCCATTATTGAAGCACCGCTAGGCCATTGTCTCCCCTTCATCCCTCGTTACAAATTAGTGGCAGCTCATAAAGTGGTGAAACGTGTAAGATTAGCCAAGCTCCTCAAATTGCCATCTTCATCCACTATAAGCCATTTTCCAGTAGGTGCTTTTCCTTCCATTGAGCAACATTTCACTAGTATGGCCATGTGAGTTATAGATTGGGATAGGAGTAATGGTTATACAAGGCATCAAATTATTACATTTCCTAATTAAGCAAAGTGGTTTTTAGCACCGACAAGCCGTTGGCGACCTCTTAGAAAGGTGCTTAGCCACCTTAAACACTGAAACCCTATATTTTGTTAAGAAACCCATTTATGCAAATTTTGAAATATTTGATGATAGCTTTGTAAAAATAGGATTTTCATGCTATAGGATATTACAATGATAAGATGAAGATATCCTTAGAGCATTTTGTTTTAACATTTTAAATGATTCATGCATGATTTAAGGAACCCTTAAAAAATATGAAAATATGATTAGGTGATTTGTTGGGGATGGAGCTTAAATGTTAGGAACTGAATGTATAATTTTATAAAATTATATAAATAGAATGTTTTTATAGCATAAAATTTTAATATTTTAATTGCCTTATGTCAAATTTAGATAAATCATATTTTCCTATCTTATTTTAATTACTTGATATAGAATTGATAAAATAAGGATTTGATGTCTAGAGTGCTAAACTAGTACACATAGATTATCTTATTATAAAAAAAATTGATATTTTCAATGTTCGAAGTTTGACTCAAGCAAATCTTTAAAATATGATATTTGATTTCTTTAAAATGGAGTTGAAATTATTAGGAACCAAGGAGCATAAAACTTTAATATTTTGATTATTTTATACGAAAAGTCCTCATTTATGAAAATCTCTAATTTCTTTATAATAATTTTGAAAATATAAAAAAGTAATGATATAGGATGATAGAGCGGTATGAATAGAACTTGTTAAGAGCATCACATTTTAATATTTTACATATATAAGCTTGATTCTAAAAATTACTATGCAAAAGCATATTTTGATTTTGAAAGCTAATATTAGAAAGTGTAAGAAGTTAATAATTTAGAGTTAATGTTTGGAAATAAAAGAGTTAATGCCATTATGTTTATAATTTATCATTATAAATGATGAAATAGGAAGAAAATAAAAGATAATCATGGATGTCCTGGAACTTTTAATAATGGAAAGATATTATCGAGTGAGTATATATATTCCTTAAATAAATGTTTTAATATTATTTTGTCTAAATGGTATGTTTATAATCTTTCTTATAAATAACACAAATCATATAAATATATCCACTCATATATCCTTAAAAGTATAATCATGTACTATGAATTATTATTAAATCACCCTTATGGTTATGTATGAGTGATATTGAAATAATGTTTATGATAAAGTAGTGATTATCGATTTGAGTGAATGTTAATTGATCATACTTAAAAAGTGTGGTGTGTTATCATTGATCTTTGATTGATTGTGATCAAATTGCAATGATAAATGATATAGTTGTGTTATGAATATAATTACATTGTTATGTGTATGTTGGAAATGTATTGAAAAATGTAGTGCAAATTGTTTTATGATATTGATGAATGCTTATGGCCATACAAGAGGACATGGTAGTGCTATTAAATATCACTATGAATTCTAATATTAACCTGTGGTGATAAATTATTAATTTTATGTTATGAATGAATTATAATCATACTCTATAGAGCTAGTGCTCTAGGCTATAAGATTGTATTGTGAATTATGTCATGAGTGGTATTGGAATTGTGAAATATGATGAGGGTAATCATGTGAATACCAAATGGGAAATTCTTAGTAATAAGTTAGGTAAAATATAAGGTTAGCCTAGGAAGAATAAAGATGGAAAATTTATGAAAGATATAGGTTGACCTTAAAGTCAAAAGATATATATATATATATATATATATATATATATATATATATATATATATATATATATATATATATTATAAACTACCATATATTGTGATATAACATTGAAATCTACTTGTTTTTAATACTTACATTTAATGTGATTAAGCTTTGTTAGTTACTTAGAAATTTGATGATTTCCTGAAATGGATTGCATGTAAAATTCTAATTGTATTATGTAAATTAATGGTTGAAATTATTATGAATTGTCTATGAAATAGGAAATTTGAGTAGTGTGCAAGTAAAAATATCAATCCAAGAATTGATATTGTGATTTCGAAAATCTAGGAATTGAGTTTGTGCTTATTTTCTATTTTAATACTTAATAAGCATATAATCATTTCATGTGATTGATTTTAAGCATGGTTGTAGTAAATATATGCTTACTAAATTCTTATAACTCATTTATTTTTATTTTCAATATTTTTAGGTTGAAATGAATACATTCAAATTTTATCGCATTTATGGAGAATTAAAAATTATCTTTCTAAGGAATTGATAGTTAGATTAAGAGATTAGGTTGTCAATGAAATAAATATGATGCAATGTATATTTTGCATGTACTTTGTGTTACTATTGAATTTGAAAAACTTACAAATTGTATGATTTAAGGTGTATAGCCCTCAAGAAATGGTAAAAAACAAGGAAGACACTATCTATTTTCGGTAAAATTTATCATAAATTTTGAGTCATCATAAAAATAAAAATATTTTCATTGGATAAAATTAGTGTAAACTATATTAAGGGTGGTGGAAATCGAGTAGCAAGATTTACATTGATCATAATTAGGTTTGAGTCGTGACATGGTATCACTTGAGCAAAAAACTCTCAACATTTTACTTCCTTTTATCTATTATATTGTATGTTTTTCATTTTTTTCCCCTTTCACTCTTATTATTTATAGTTCAAACAATAATATAATTGATGAGTAATGCAGATACAATACAATATATCTTCTTTTTATTATAAAAATATTGAAGTAAGTTAAATATTTAATTTAATTAAAATACTTAATTACATATTGTATTTGTAACTCTTGTTACATTATACCTCAAACAAATTTTCTCTTTTTTTTATTTCTTCAATGATATTTTTTTCAAATTTACTTTTATTGTTTATGGTTTAGACACTACTATTAGTAAGTAGTATAGATATAACATGACAAATATATGTTTTATTTTTGTTATAAAAATTACAAATAAGTTAAAACTTCCCTATTAATAAAAATATTTAAGAATTAAATCAAATTTATTTATATAAATTTTGTTGATATGTTCTAGATATTAATTTTTAAATAGTGTATTTCAAATCAAATATCCTATGGTCAATAAGAGATTAGTTTAATTTAGAATTTTTTAATTTATTTTTGCTTGATATACCTTATAAAATAAATCAAATTTCATTCTTTTAATAAAAGAATTCTAAAATTGATATCAAATTCCATTTCTTTTCAATTTGTAGATACATTTCAGATAATGAAGTTCAAATGTAATTTTTTTTCTTTCTTCACATGCAAAGTTTGAAAGTAAAGCTTCTAATAGAAATTTTACTCTTGATATTTGAAAGGTAAAATATACTTTCCCTTTCTTTTATTAGTATTGCCATAAAAAAATTTTCTCCTAGAAACAAACATAAGTGAATGTTATGCTCATAGTCATAGATTCATTTTTATGTTTTTATTATGTAATATATTATATTTATAATACTATTGTCTTTAAACATAAATGTAGGATACACTTAGTTATATTATATAATTACTCAAGAAATTTATCAACAAACATTGTCATGAAAATTTACAATTAATAAATTTTAAGAGCATATAAAATATTTTAAAATTCCATGTGCTTAAATTTGATCTTTCAATCAATTTTTAATTCTTTTATAATAATTAATGTTTCTTTTATTAATGTGACATAAATAATTTAAAATTATCATCATTTTTCGCAAACATAGTAAATCAGATTTCAATAATTTTATAATTTTTTATTTTAATTTAAACTTTAAATTTTATTTATATAAATAAATGAAAATAAATTTGCAACTCATACATTTACTACCTAATATTTCACATGTATTTCATGCCAAATTAAACAAACTATAGTGAAATTCATAGTAAACTAGATTTCATAATGAAATTAAAATAAAAAATTATAAGTAAAATAAAATAATTTTTAAACTTAAATTGAAACATAATTTTAAAAATAATTGATTTAAAAATAAATAAAACAAAATTTTCAAATGATGGAGCTTCACGATTTTTGGGATTATATGGGTTGGTTAATAGTGACATCAAAATGCAAAAACTTATAAATTACTAAATTCCCTCATATTGATGAGTAGGTATAGAATCTTGATCAATGTGCCATATTGTCTTAATTTAACATTAAAAATTGCTTTCAAGATTATTTTAAGTATGCTAAAATACAATTTTAATTTCTCAACTTTCAAACAAATTCTAAGGATTATTGATTAATTTTATTTTTCTAATTTTTCAAAAGTATATAATGCCACAACGTTAACTGAATTCAGTTTATTATTTTGTTTTATATTTCTTAAATTAGGTAAATAGAGTTTCAATATATTTTGATACTTTATTACATATCCAATCTATTTTATGTAAGTTATAATGTTAGGTTAAGACCAAAATTACCATTCGCAAATTCATGATCTTTTTGCCTTCAACAAGATTCTTATTTGGGATTTTGCTTTTAACCAAGAACAATGTTAACGCTTCTTCCCCTGTTAGTAAGTTCAAAACCTTGGCTCATGTTTGAACTGAGAAGATTTAATTAAAAATAACAATAACTATATATTTTTTAAAAAATAATTATGGTATTTAATATAATTATAAATATAATTAAATATTATATTTAAAATCATAAAAATAAACCACAATTCTAACTACATATATCATATTATATTCATAAATAGATAATAAAAAATTATAATCAAACTATACATAAATTAAATGAGTCGAATAAAAAAAGATATTTAACATGACTCATTTTATTAAACCGGCTAATTTTTTTGTTCAAGTTCAATAAATAAATTATGAACCAAATCTAATCAAGCAAATTTTAAATTGAATTCATGCCATCTAATGATATCTAAATTTATCATAATATTTAAAATAATATAAATACTAGAAATAAGATTTAAAATTAAATTTTAAATTTTTTATATTCATTGATTTAAATTTATAAATTTATTTTATTATTTTATATTTAATAATAATTTTTAAATTATATTTAAAATTTAATTTTCGATCTCCATTATATAATATTGCTATGACGACCTGCACACTAGATTTGTGAGTACACCTTTATTATTAGTAATGCGACTCAAGCTCATATTTAAAACTTTATACATTCAACAATCTTCTAAATATGTGCTGCATATGAATTTTATATAAATAAAAATATAATAATTAAAATGGTTAGTGCTCTAAAAAATTTAAAGAACGTAAAATACTGAATAATTATGTTATATAAATCAAACTAATTTATTTTTAGTAGTTAAAATAGGTGATGCTCCTAAATTTTTAAAAGTAAAATGCTAACAATTTAAATAAATTTATGAATTATTGTTACAATAATATTAATTACTTTAAAACACATTGAACAAATTATAAATGCTTATAGTAAAATAATATTTAAGAAAAAATCACAAAAGTTCCATTTAAAAATAACGAGTTACAGGCTAATGCAACCGTTGGTGAGATAAAAATCAATTCTTTTTTTTTTATAAGCTAACTTCTTTTTTGTATTATTTTATTATATTCTTATTTAGTTAAATTGATAAATTAAAGTATTGAGATAAAAAATTAGAAAGTTTACATCAACTTTTCTTTTGGTTACAAGTACTTTATTGTTGCAAAAATTGAAACATTTTACAACAATAATATTTTACTGTTGCAAAATTAAACTATTTTGCTGACAAGGACACCTTGCTGCAAAGTGTATATTCTTGTATCCTATTTGCAATAAAAATAGCTATTGTTACTAAAAGCATTGTATTAGCAATAAAAGTTAAAATTGATGTAATTTTATTGATGCAAAATCCTCATTTTCTTGTGGTGTGTGAAACTATACATTCATCAATTGAGTCACATTTATTTTTCATGATACAAGTTGATAGCCTTAGACTACATGTCAATATGAAGGCAATTGAAGAGACTCAATAGCCTCAAGCATTTGAATGACTAAAAAATTGATTGGTCAAATATTTATAATAATTTATGATCAAATATTATCTTTTGCTTAAATAATTCACTTTATAATTATTTATTTCAATATTATTTTTTAATTTTAATGATCAAATATAATATTTGATGATGACAATTTTTTCTTTTGTTTCTCATATAAAAATACAAATTTCTAATATATAAATACATACATAAAGTCATTAAATACAATTGAGTGAGTAGGGTTAGTTCTAAATTATCATGTATAATTTCTAAGATAAAGTAAGTCTCAAGAAGACGAGTGATGACACTTTTCTTTTCTAATCAAATTTTTTTTATTAATCACTAATCGGATATTGAAATATAATCCACTGGCATTATTGATTTTACCTTGCCATTTGGAACCCCCTACTCCCCCATCCTACTTAAAATCTAAGAATTGTATTCTCTGGTAGTAGGAAGAGGGGTGCCATCTAAGAAGTGTTTAACCAAAGAAAGAGATCTTGCTGGCTGATAACTTGGAACCTGATGCCCTGCTTCTCTCACTGTGGCAAAAGTTAACCCTCCTTTGTACACTTGTGTGTATCCACCAACCTGTGTTACATGAATTTTTTTTATTTTAAAAAATACTCTACTTTGCGCACAAAATTTTGCTTTCTTATATAGGATTAAGTTTTAATTCGATGTCAACAAAATTTTTGGATAATCAATGAATAGAGAAAATTTTAGAATAAATTAATAAGAACTTTTATATGATAGTAATAGTGTTTAATAAGCAATTATTTTACTACATGGCTTAATTGCATGATTTATTTTAAATAAATCTTTATAATTTTATATTGGATAATGCTTTTCCATGGTGTCAACTTAGAGATTTTGCAAGTTTATGAAAGCTTAATATCACAGTTGTAATTTTATACAAAATCTTATAATTTTTGTGAAAACTATAATATTTTACAGATTTTGAATGTAATATGCACGAAAAAATTGCAACTCTAGTTAAGATTTCATAAAAAATTTTAAACAATTTATCTTATTTTTATATACAATTACAATTTTATATAAAAACTATAAAAATATTAAAAAAATCATAAAAATTACAAGTGCGTACCAAATTATAACCATTCTAATTTTTATTCGGTTAACGATTTCAAAAATTTTTCAATAGGATTATGCATGTAATTACAATATTTGTTTTCATTAATTAAAAAATAAAAGAAAAAATTATCTTAGAGCTATTTGTTAATTGGTAATTACCTCTCCAAATAGAAACCAAGGATGCCATTTAGTCTCTACTTGAAGTTTCATCTTCTCAATTGAATACTTTGTTGAAGTGACTGACACCTTACCATCAATGTCCCCGCTGCATATTCAAAACTCATAATAACTAATTAGAAATATATAAAACTTAAGGTTAAAATTGTAAAGTTGGAGGAGCCAAAATTGATAATAAGACTCAAAATATTGATCATACTTAGGAACATGTTTTGGAACATATATAGTTTGAATTTCTCTTTATACCTTCATCATTTTATTATTACTATCATTAATTATGCTAAATATAACTTATGATAAAGTCATTTTCATTGTTTTGTTAAACATGCATATGATAATTGAACTTTGGATATTTCTTTTTATACTATTATAAGGGGCAAAATTAGATTAAAAAAGACAATGAAAGGTTAAAGTATAAATAATTAGAGACTGTATATAAAAATTTAAAATTTTTGAAAGGACTAAATGTATAAAAAGGTAAAAATTTTGAGTTTAACATAGAAAAATTTATATAATTTCTTGAAATTTGAGGGGGTTTTACTTTCAATGAGCCTTCCTTGTGGCTATTACATTATAAAAAATGGATACTGTATATGATGATTTACATTTTTAATTTCTTCATAATTAATAAATTATGATCCATAAAAGTTAATTTTTTATCTAAATAATGCAATTTTTCGCAGTCACTCTTATACATGACTCTTGTATAATTTTGTAGGCAACAAAAAGTAAGTTAAATTAAAATAAATCGATCTACTTTAATTCCAATTATGTAATATTTACTATTGTAAATATAATTACGACAAAATTAATTCCAAAGTTATATGCATTTTAGTATATACGTATATATTCACTAATTTTAATAAAATTTTATATATAATTATGAGTATCATTTAAAATATTCACACTAAAATATTAAAATATACAAATTAACCTTCAAGTCTGGATTCAAATCCTAAATAACTAAACAAAATATAATTGTGGAAATAAGGATGCCGGTATAAAAAAGGCACACATCAAAGTAACGAAAAGAAAGAATGACAAATATAAGTCTAAAAGATAACCATAATTTTTACCTGAAAATCCAAACCCTAAGGCCATTAGAAAGGAATTCATGTATAAGGGGAAGAATGGTTGAAGGGCTATCAAGCCAATCAGAAATGACATCGCTGCAAGGCTCCCAATCATGTGTGAGTTTGGTCACATTAGCATGCAGGGCCTTTTGTACGTCTGCCCGGTTCAAATATGCAATCACATAATACTCACTGCATGGATCAAAGATTGTCTGCAATTCAAAATTCAACATTCCATTATTATTATATTTAATTTAAGAAACTAATGTTGTCATGAATTAAAAGGAAGGCCACATTTATAGACAATGACTTCAAAATTACATCCCTTTATTTTAATAGAATTACACTCTTTTCCTTAATTCTTCTGTTTTTATATTAAACTCACTTCCCATACAGCCGAAAAAATAAAAAAGAAGTATGTGTTTTCAAATTACACATAATTATGTACGATGCTTTAATGTGAGGAGAAAAACCTCTAAAGAGAATAAAGTACAAATTATTAATAATTTTAGTAGAAGGAAATCCTTTAAGTTTCTAGGTAAATTATATTCAATTTTTATGAAATCTATTCTAGTTACACTTCACTATTCAAGTTTCACAAATATATGCTTACTTTTCCTTTTTTTACAACATGAATTATATGTGTATATTTCTGAAAATAAGAGAGTACAAGTATAATTAGGCTAAATCATTGAAAATGTGAATATAATCTACCTTAACTTGGGAGGACTATATATGTATTTTTTTGAAAATGTTCATATATAAAAAATTATAGTTGAAAAAAATTAAATGGCTATAATGGCTATACCCTAAAACATGTACTATGCCCACCGGTGAATTGTCCGAGTTAATTTATGAGAAACTTACAGAGATCTTCTTGGGATGGATTGTGAGATTAGAACTCTGGCACAAAGGAGCATAAATGTTGTAGATATTAATGACGCTGGCATCTGTGCCTGCTTCATCTACAGCTGCATAGCATTTTTTATTTTGATTGGTTGCTTCGGGGGAGAAATTACAAAATTTATGGATATTTGATATTGTTTCATCTGAGATTATGGCATGTGAATTTAGGAAATCATATATTCCTATCCTATCCGCATCGGCATCGAACACTGCATTTCCAATCTACATGTACAAGAGAAAATAGCAATATATGTAAGCTTTTTTTTGTAAGGTATCAATTGTACCACTACCATTTTCAGGCGTACATTTTCATAGCACCAAGAAAATGGTACAATAGATACCGCAATATTATGGACTTGTTTGATAAACAATTTTTAGAATGGCTCTTAACTGTTTGACTGAAAATAGCTGATTGACTAAACAGCTGATGGCATTAGAAAACGCCATTTTCAAAACACTGCCGGAGCTAGCGTTTGCAACCAGCGGTTCCATTAAATAATTGGAAAAGACTTTTCTGCCATGCAGACAGTGGACCATGCCACATTTTTTTGGAGCATTATGCTGACTTCATGTGCCAAAAATATATGCCAAATTCAAAGTAGTCGTAGGATTAAACTATTGAATGCAATATTAATAATCAATCAACGCACATAAATGATCTTGTCTTATTCGGAGCATTGTGCTGCACATATTTTCTGGGATATTTAGCATTTTTCTTAAGATTTTTTCAACTTATTAAATGAATAGAAAAAATTTTCAACTAAATGGCCAAGAATACGAATCCTCAAATAACATCATAGTATTAAAATATTATTAAAATAAAACAAAAGATAATTATATTAAAATATTATTAAAATAAAATAACCATCAATTAATTTTAATATATATTTTAAAAATTTTAAAATATTATTAAAATAAAAAATATTCAAATAACTCAAAATATATTCATATACTTATTTGTCATTTTATATACAAATAACTAATTATAAACAGTTATTTTTATCAAATATTTTATTCAAACAATTAATACAATTAGTTAGTCAAATCAACTAACACAATTAATTATCAGCTAACAGTTAATTAAATTAATAAATAGTTACAACTATCAGCTAATTGCCAAACAAAACTTATAATTCTTCATCTTGGTGATGTCTATTAAGATGAATAACTCTGATTTCCAGCCACATGTAGCATTATACTTTTTATGTACTTGTAGCCTTCACCTTAAAATTGAGTTAATTAATTTGGAAAAAAAAAATCGAATGACTCTTGGTAAAATACTGCTAAAGATGCATGAGATACTGTTAAAGATGGGTAATCCTAATAAAATAAGATTAAATCATTTGAGGGGAAGTGTATTAAAAGTATCTCATGTGTCACTCTTAATTTTTATCTTTAGAGTCATAATGACACGCAACATAGTTTAAAAAAAAATATGACAAGTAAAATCAAAATAGCTCAAATTTGGAATTATGAACATGAGGGTGTTAAATTTAAAATTATTGGAATCGAATTGAAATTGAAGTTTGTATAGATTTTTGTGATGCAACCAAACTGAAATTAAAGTCTGGGTAAGATAATTGTGATGGAAAAATTAAGAGGTCCTTTGGCTCTTACACTTTTTTTATATATATTTTTGAATAATGATAAGAGTGGTAATCCATATATATATATATATATATATATATATATATAAGATACTAAATTCAGATCTCAAACTTTACAATAAGTAAAACTTTTAAAATAATATTAAATTTTACTACATTATGAAGGATCCTTGAATTTTTTTTATTGGAAAGATAATTTATTAAACTGTATTATGCGACATATTAAAAAGATAACAGCCTTACATATCCGTGGTGGGAAAGGATCCTTTGAGATTTTTACTTTTATTATAGAAGCCTTGCACAGACAGATGCTACTCAAGTTTTGAGGAGATGAATGATAAGTTGGTGGAATGTTTATGGTCCACAGAAGCCTTGGATTCTTCTGTCTGCTAGCTTAATGGGCAGGGTAGGATCCTAACTATAATAATGGGTAGGGTAGGGTTCCAATTTTTCCACATGGACCACCCACTATGTTTCCGCCCTTAGTCCTTATATCCGGATAAGAACATCATTTATGTTATCATTCATGCTGGGGACCAAAATTTCGTGATATACAAATAAACCCATTATGAGTCTATTTGGATGTTATGATGACTCAATTTCTTAATTGAAAATATTCTCATGATGCAATTATAATATTATTTTATTTTGCATGATACAAATGTTATAAGTAATTATTCAGATGTATCTATATTTTAACCTAACAAAGATAAGCTATTTGTTAATTTTATAAATTTCACTATCTTGAAAGGTGATTGATTAAAAATTTAACAATTATGTCTTAAAAGAAGTGTTAAATCATTTTTTTAAAGTCAAAATAAATATTTGTTATATCTAAATTATAAAAAAAAATAAAATTTTTTATATCCATGATATTAAGTTTTGTCAAAGTAAAATTTCTAGATATAAAAAATTATTTTTTTATATTAATGTTATTAAGTTCTAAAAGAATAAAAAAAACTTTTACTAAAGCTTAAAGTTTTTATGTTGAATTAAAAAAATATATAGTCCTATACAATTGAATAAAAATGAGGATAAAACCTAGTCATGGCAGCCTAGCTAAATAGGACCACTTATAGGAGAAGTGGGTAAATTTTGATTCAACTAAGTGGCTTAGACAATACTTCTAAAAGTATCAAATGAGTCATAACTTGCAAATTTATTAGTACTCGTAATAAATTTTGATGAATTTAAACTTTTAAAATAAAATTTATTTTTTTAATATGAGTAATACAAATCAATTCATCACGAATTTAATTTATTACAAGTTGAATTGTATCTATTAAGTTCATAAATTTATGGTCAAAAGCTACTAGTTAACATGATTCATCATATATTTTAATAGATTTGAACCCTCAAAATTAGATTTATTTTAAATATGGATAACATGAATCAATTTATATCCGTATGGGATAGCCTATTTGATAGGCATTCAAGCAAGTCAAAATTTGAGAAACTTTTTTTGGCTCCATTGCCATGATGAAAGAACGAGAATGTTGGTAAAGTCTACCAAATTTAAATTCTAATCACAATCTAGAACCTAGGAGCCAATATAATGAGATTTGATCACTATTTTTCCATTAATGAATTTTTTTTATCACATTGGAGGGAGATATAAACACAAATTTGAATGGGTAGTGAAATTTTAAATTCATTTTTTTTATATATTAGGACTCATAAAATTTAATGTATGATGTATTTCTTCTGAATATGACATTTAACAAAAAAATGACCAGGAAAAATAATTTTTTCTAATAGGAAAGTTAGAAAAAAGGTGCAAGGAAAAAACACATACCAAGATTCCTTTGAGGTTGATAATTGTGGTTTTAGATTTCTTGTTGTGATGGAGAATAGTGTGCGCAAGTTGAGGCACGTAATGGCCAGCATAGCTTTCCCCAGCAATGTAAAAATCCCTACTCTTGTACTCTGGAAATCTTTCCAACCAATTCACCATAAACACATAATTATCTGCTGCTGTCTTGCTGTCTCCATTCTTAGCATAATCCGATGACTTATTAGAGTACGAAAATCCTACTCCGGCCGGGGACTCAAGAAACAAAACATTGGCAGCTTCAAAAATCAAATTTAAAAGGAAAAAAAATTACTTGTAGATTAAAAGTTTAAATAATTCCCTTTATAAAAAAGTAAAGATTTTCATCGTGCCAAAGTTATGGCGCTAATTCACAAAAAAGTGCAGTCAATATATATATGTGTGTGGGGGGATACTATAAATACTATAAAATATTGAAATTTTATTTTTCAGGCCCCTTTTTTTTTTGGGGACCCACTAAGACGAGAAATTAAAATTTTGTTCCTAACAATGTAATGCTACCCTGGTTTTTCCCAAAAAATTATCAATTTCAAATACCATAATTCCATGGATATCTATTTTTATGAAGTGTTTTTCCATCACTGTTTATGCGGAAGGGTCCGAGTTCTTGCATAGCTCCGTAGCCAAGAGATGAACATCCTGGACCTGAAAAAAGGAACCAAATAAATCAATTTAATTACTTATCCAAAACCACTATTATTTTTTAATTAATTAATTTAATATTTTATGTTTACTCATGATTTAGCAACATGTTTGAGTCAAAACTCTCAGCCAGCCTGAAAGGCACATGAGGTACTTGCTAGCAAGTTGCCTGAAGGAAGTGCTCCTAGTCTAGGGTTTATTCCCTGTTTGTTTGAAAAGGAATGTAAAAATTTGATTATTAAATACCTAATAATTAACTATTAAACAATGATAGTAATTAAACTAATAAATATTTAATTTCGTCTGTCCCACCAAACAAGTTTCATGAAAAAGTTAAGAGTATGCACGCCGGAAAATCCTCTAGAAGAGTGAAAGACGGGATTTGACACCTGGTTTATCATAAAATGCAACTTGAAATATAAGCTAGTGATAAAAAAATGACTACCACAATATATATATTTTGAGGGAAGTAAGGGTGATCATCAATCGGTTAATGACAATTAAGATTGCATTTTAACCCAATTGTTCTTAATTAAAATATATTTTTTTCAACCGATCGAATCCGATTATATAACCTTAACCAAATTTAACCGAAAAGTTCAGTTTCGATCAGTTAAATTTAATTTCGATCAGTTTAAAATCTATAAAAAAAATTTTAAAAATACCTAAATAAATTAATTTAAAAGTTAAAATTAGTTTATAAACACATGTTAATATCATAATTTCATTAATATAACTATAATAAGAAATAATTAAGTATTAAATTATAAAAATTATTAATCAAATTTTAAATATAAATTTTGAAATAAAAAAATTAATATAAATTTTGATTAATATCAGTTAAGAATTTTCATCCATAATTAATCGACCATCTGAAATTTATAATTTTTTTTTCATTTTTAATCGATAACAATATATTAACTACTCTTAACCGATTAACTTTGAGTTCAGTTGGTTAGTTAAGAGTGAATTAGAAATTTTTTATCACCCCAGAGGGAAGTGACCAATCATTCAATTTAGAGTAAAAGGGACAGCTCAATTGTTCAACCTAATTGTTATTTTAAAAATTTTTATTTTTATTTATGACATAATTTGATTCAATATTTAATCCACTTTTAAAACATTGTTTAATATAGTAAGTAAATATTTATGAAATTTACTAACAGGTATGCAATTTATATTTATTATTATATTTATCTCATGATATAATAGATTTATACGAAAATTTCTGAAGAAGGAAAGAGGGACTAAGAGATGATGAATATATCAAGCATATTTATTTTTGACTGAAGTGCATTTTCTCGAGTTATCTTAAATATTGATGTATCAGTTACCTAAAAATCAAAAATATTTTTAGATAAAAAAATACAAAACAAAAGAAATTATTGAGAAGGAATTGGAAATAAAAACGTCACTTTTATAGGATGCATAAGTTTTCAGGCCAGATCCATTTATCAAATATTAAAACTTAGTTGTTGGTATCTTAGTCACCCGTTGATTAGTGTTCGAGGATTGGTATACGCAGCTGCAGCTTTGTGATTGATTAATTAATTAAAAATTGAAATTTAACGGTACATGAATTTGATTTTTTTTTTTGGAAGAATTTTACCCAACCATAAATTTTTGTCTACATATGTTAGATGAATTTTTATGGGAAAAGGGAAAAGAAAGAAAACTTTCTGCGCACGCTTTTTTTTATAGTTGTACACATAACGCGTTTTGCTTCAAATTGACCAGACTCATATCGAATAGCCGAATTTTACCTCAAATTTTGCCATTTGTAAAATTATACATGAAAATATCGAACAAATAAATATGGAAATAGCTTTATTTCCAAGAAAAATGATGAAATTTCACGTAAATTTTAAGTTTTACTGGTGACAACGATTCTTATAAACTAAAAGAAAAAAAATTTACTTTAATTCATCGTTCCATGGAAACCAATGATTGAGATCCATTCCAAGTTAAAATATTACCTCCATTGAGCCAAAGAAGAAGAGGCAACGTATCCTTAGACTGCTGAGCTTCAACAAAATAGTAATAGAACGCCCGCCCCGCCGTCTTGTCCACAGTGACGTAGCCACCGTACTGAGAAAACTTTACATTCGGCTGCCCAGGCAACTTCCCAATCTTATCTTTCTCCTTCAACCCCTCTTGAGAAGAAACTATATTTTCAATATTCTCAAATTCTTCCACCTCAAATAAGCTCTGGCCGCCTCCGGCGTTTGCCGGCCGGAACACGTGGCCAAGGCCCTGCTCCTTCATCCTTCCATGGATTTCAGCCGCGAAGAAAGAAAGAATTATGTGAACTGATAGGTGAAGAAGAAGGCAGCGAGTAGATTCCTTGCTCATAATGTGTTTGAGAAAATGTGGCAAAGAGAATTGTGGGCAAAGAGAACAAGGATGTATTTCTGTGTGTAGGAGGTGAAATGAAAGGGGTATTTATGGATTGGGCCCGTGTAAAACATATTTTAGAGGGTAAGGTGTCCAATCTTATTATTAATTTTTTTTTTATTATTATTTATAAAATTATGAGTCAAAATTAATAGTGAAATTATGTATTTTACCTTTTAAAGTATATTTTTGTGAAGAGTCCAATTCAATATATACATAAGTGGAGATGGAAATTAAAATGGGACAAATCTAGACCAGATTGTATCTGTGTTTGTATGTATCCATGATATATATCAGTATGGAAGGAGAGAATAACATATATGGATTTGTAAGTTTCAACAACCATGAAGGGTAATGTTGGATGATCCGATATTTTATATGTATTTTTTTTTAATAGTTTATAACGATGTGGACCTAATTCAACGTACCAGTTTGTCTCTTGGCTATCAACCGTGTTATGCCATGTGAATTGGCCTTTTGTGGGGTGCATGGTCCATTTATAGCACGTATATGCAAGAAAGAACATTTTATATTCAAATAATATATTAATTGTCAGATAATTTTTATAGAAGAACTATTGTGCAAAATATGAGATTTAAAATTAAATTTTAAATATAAATTAATAATTATCATTAAATATAAAATAATAAAATAAATTTATAAAATTTAATTTAATAAATATAGAAAATTTAAAATTTAATATTAGATTTATTTTTTATACTTATAATATCTTTCTCATAAAATACGTAAACTTAGCAGTAGTTTAGTTTTGAAAAATATTTACAGCCACCTATGTTAAATTGCCAAGATGGGTTAACGAGTATTTATGGCCTTGTCATTGAATGGCTGGAACTTGAGGTTGCGAACCACATGTATTTGACTGTGGAAAATTTATGCTTTGATTATGTCGGCGTTCCTGCTATTTCACAAATAAAGTTTAATTAGTATTAACTTCTTCCATTTTTAATATTTTAAAATTTGAAAAGTTGAATTTTTAATATGATTAATTTTGTAAAAATGATGAATGGTCAATAAAATTAATAATCGGTCATTATTTATTAATTGGAGCAATTCAATTATCAATTTTTATGATTTTTAATGTCTTGAAATTTCAAAAATTATTTTTTTTTTAAAAAAAGAAGTATATTTCTAACATAACATGTCCAAGCTCCTACCCACCTATCCAACAATTAGAATGTAGTTACAAATTTCAATATACTGAAAAATTGAAAAATATAATTTCTAATACATTTTAACTAGCAAAATTGACAATTGTCTCCTTTCTATTAGATGAAAGAATAGAAAGTGAGGACACTTGTTTTTCTTGAGGTATACAAGAAATTTTTATTTTCATATACATGATCTCACAAAACTTACAAATGATTAATAGACTTAACACAATTAATCACTAACCTAAACTTTAAACCCTAAATCATTATATTATTTCATATTTTCAATATCCAGAAGTCTTACAAAACAAGCAAATGATAAATAAAGTTAACAATTGACTATTATTTATTGAATAAGAGTTAGGGCAGATGTAATAGTTAAAACATTTACCTTGTGTTGGGATTTTTGAAAAAAAAGATGGAAAGAAAATGTATAAAAGGAAAGGTTGAAAGTAAGTTTTCTAGTATTGTATGTTATGGAAAATTAACATTGAGAAATCTCATTATTTCCAATAAAAAATCTATCAAAAATCCAATTTTTTGATGGGTTTCTAATGGAAATGTGTAATTGGTAATATGCTCATAAAAAATTTCATTTTGATGGAAAATAAGGTGACTAAAAATCAATCCCTTTAAATATGGTAAAAATGTTTCTATAAAAAATAGCATTTTTTTAATGTTGCCTATAAATGTAACTAATGTATATAAATTTAAAATTAACAAATAATTCAAAACTATAATTTGAAATTAAAGAGATATATAAATATCAAATAAATAAATCACATAAAATTATTAAAATTTAAATACAACATGTCTAATAAAAAATAAAAATACACAAGAAAAAATCATTCCAACTCCAGTAAGTCAAAATCATTATTCTAATGTCCTTACTATTTACACCAAGTTAGGTTAGAGGAGTTTAAGGATAGGAAATGCTTTTTAATAATCCACTAGGCATGTGCTATGTATATGTTAGTGCTGAGCATATTGGTAGAGGTAGCAACATATATTGGTTATATTCATATGGAGGCGAGTGGGGGCTACTATATCTACTGCTATTACTATGTTTGAGTGGCTTGAATTTTGATCACCTCTTGCCTAAGTAAGGCGACCTCCATTAGATGAGACACCTAGGCCATATGAATGTACTCAAAGGTTGCTATAACAATAGAGGATGTCATTCCCACAACAAGCACCTCTAAACCTAACATATATACCCAATTTTTCTTTAAACTTCTAGTTGTCTCCATCTATATGTCCAAGCTAGAGGGGTCAACTGTCCCTCTATCAGATAATCCCTTTCATCTGCCTTATGTTGCATCTTAACTTGAAAGACTTCCTCATTCTTCTTCATGAAGGCTTTTTACATATAATTAGACATTTAATTAATAACTTGGAGTTTAAAAAAATTAAGTTAAATGAAATGTCAATTTACTTACATAAAACTATGTAGTGTTAATGATATCATTGCTAATCCTTCTTTATGAGAGAGGTGTGATAAAACAACCCATCCATGGAGGACCCTTTCTTGGTGGCAGTAATATGTGTGTACAAAAATGAAAAAGTTAATGCAATTATTACTCAAGACTATCTAAATTAACTAATAATTAACTAAATAGAAGTAAAAAAATGAGTTATACATACCATGTGAAATTGGTGCCCCACCATTGGAGTAAAATCTCCAATCTGCAGGATAACCTTTGCCTTATGGCATTTGCAGCCCTACTCCTCTTATTTTGTTTGGATTTTGGGCAAGCTTCGAATCCTTCTAGTATTTGCAAAGCCTTTCTCACTTTGCATCCCTAATTCAACTACATTAAGCTGGTTTCTTTTTACTCACCTCATCCATGATATCTTTAAATTTCAGGGAACCATTATAGTTGAAATTTTTCCATATCAATTGCTTATAAGAAAGGTTCCATGAATACTCAATTTAATATTTAATTTCTTTCTATTTGAATTCTTTATTTTTAAGTTTCAAGATATTTATTTTAAATAACTTTAGTATCTAAAATTTTCTTAATTAAACAAATTTTGAGTAAAAAATTAATTATTTGTATTTTTACTATTTAAACATTATCTATTTTATCTTATGATAAAATTCAAGAATTTAATATTTTTTCCATTGATATTATAATTACATTTATTTAGTTAGAGTGTAATTTCAAATTTTAGTTAAATGCTTTTCACAAAATCTATAAAATTTAAGATATTTATTTTAAGCTCCTAAATTTATAGGATTATTATAGGAATTGTTAAAAATGAAGAAAAGATTTAAAAGAAAAATGAATTTGAGGTGAATGGTTTAGATTAAAAGGGAGTGGGTTTGGTAAGTAAGAATGAATAATTAAGATTAAAAAAAAAAGTGAGCTCATGGTGTACCAAAAACACATTAATAAAACTGTTACTCCTTTTTATATTTTTTTCCTTTTTTTTTTTGGCACTTCACCTAACCTTAGTGTTATCTCTCTCCCTCACCTTCATATTTCTCTTTCTTTTGCTTCAGCCACCATTTATAGCATCATTGTTCTTTTACTTCCAACCATCATTGCTTAGCATGCCTCCCCTTCGACCATTGTTGGAGCCACAAAAAGCATGACTAATCTTAACTGTAGAATAGGGTTTTAGGACATCTTTTTGGCATATAAGCCTAGAGGTACTTAATAAACCTAAGGCTTGCAAGTTTGGTGGATTGATTTATGGGCTTTTTGTAAACTGGTTATACCAAAAATAGGCTTATGAAAAGTGAGCCTAAATTAACCAATTTTGCATGGATTGGATTTACATGGAATGTGAACTAACTGCCTTTTTAAGACAAAAATAGTTTGATTTGCAGTCTTGCGATGTAGACTAAACAGGCTAAAATGGGCCCACTTGAAATGCAAGTTTTAATAAACTAGGCTTGCATTGGCTTCAGTCCTATTTAGTTCATAAAGCTTGTTAAGCATGCTTATGCAAGCCATCATAATTTTTGCAACTATCAAGATGGTAAAAGCCTATTTAGGTGCAGGTAACAAGTTTTGAAGCATTATACATTAATATTTTCACCTGATTAAGCTAAAATCAGAAAAGTTTGTGTATATAAATATATTAATTTTCTTGTTTTAGTTTTTGAAAAATAAGAAGATGAAAACTTAGCTTACAAAAATGTTATAATTAGAACTTAAAATAGAAATTTTTTAAGGAAAAATAGTTAGTACCATATTATTTATAATTTATTCCTTGAATTAGTGAATAGGAGAAAAATGAAACAAGAACTTAGGTGCTTTGGAAAATTCTTGGAGGGATTAGGTGAGTGTATATCACACCTTAAATTAATATTTCATTTAAATATGCATTTCCTCTCTCTCTCTCTCTCTCTCTCTCTCTCACACACACACACACACACACACACACACACACACACACACACTTATGTTTATATACAAATCAAAGGATTTATATAACCTTTAGTTGTAACTAAGCTTTTATTTTTATGTGTACTTAAAAAGCTGTAAATTGATTATCTATTATTACCTAACTTTCCATAATGCTTGTTGATGTATCTTATATACTTGAGTTATTTCCATTTTTTTGTAATATGCTAGTTGTTGCTTCTTTGAAGCTATGCAAAGAAGGCATAACATTGTTGATATTGGGTTATGATGTATTATAAGAATACTGATGTAAACTTGCTAATTATTATTAATTGATTATATTGTTGATACTATATTTGGAATGTGTTGATTGAATGATAATGAAAAATGATATAGTGTGAATGATGCCGTTGGACATGCTTGATATGACAAGATGGGGGAAACATTTAATAATGTGAAATAATACAAGACCTGAGAAAAATATTTATGAATGGATAAAGTTAGCATTGGAAGAATAACGTTAGGTTTGTAAAAGAATAAGGTTAATTGGGATTTATAAGAAAGCTTAATTACTTTCTTTTAATATATATTTTATGTTTGTAAAGTTATCTATGTGATTGTAAGGTTGATTATGTGATAATGAATTTATAGATGTAACCAAGTTAACATATAGATGTTATAAACTAGTGCAAGAATCTTATTGATTAATATTTCATGTGCATATTATTTTTAAATAACTTATGAATTTTTTAAGCATTCTACTTGATCTATAGTTGTATGTTGGTAGAAGCTTAGTTGTGATACTTTGACAATTTATTGGGCATTATAGCTCAACTTTCCTAAAAACTTTGAACATGTATGAGCAAGAGAACATATTAGTTAAAAACTTGTTTATGAAATAAAAGGTTGGGTATAAAATCTAGTAGATTAATACTAATTAATTTATTTGCTTAACTCTAAGTATTCTATAAGTGAATTTTAAACATTGGTTGTATGTAGGCATATACTCACTAAGTTTATATAAGTCATTCTTTCTTTTATTTTAAACATCTTAAATGCAACTTGAGTCATCAAATTAAGTTGCTTAAATGGAAGTCCAAGGCATTTTAGTTTAAAAATTTGATAGTTTGGGAGATGTCATTGTAAAATAAATCTTAATACAAATTGTGTACATCATGTTGCTTATTTTTCAAGTATGGTTAAGTATTATTACTTGTTAGTTAAGTTACAAGTTTGTGTCCTAGGATACGTGACCTTACTAAAGTGTTTATAAATAAAGAAAACTCTATCCACTCATTTTCTTAAAGGATTTGAGTGGCATTTTAGTCCTTATAGAAATGAAAGCATTTCTATTAGGTTAGCGTAGTTAGTTAGTTAGACTAACGGAACTAGTTAACGAGCTCCATGTCATTCACAGTCAAGGTAGATCATGACATAATACTTTTATAATTTCAAGAAAAAATACTAAAATAGTTAGCTAGGAAGAAAATTTATTATAACAAATTAACTAAACAATGATTGAAAAAATTATAAACTAATACCTAACCTAAACTTATAAATAAAGCCATTTGTTAAGGCTACAAAATGGCAAGCCAAGAAGGGTATATGTCATTGTACTTGCTCTTTATAACGTGATCAAATGATTTAATGGGCCTTTTAGTAAGGAATAACCCATTACAAAAATAAGCAATAATATTAATTACTATATTAATCAATGAAATTAAAAAATTGAAATAAGTAAAATATATTGAAAAGACTATATACCTATTTCTATAGGGCATGATACTCTCCCTAAGACCAAGAGTAGGTTGATTGAGGAGTACGGGCATATCAAATGCTCCAAAAGAAGGTCATGATGTCAAAGTAGATCTTGCAACTATAGAATATTGCTTATATATAACCTTGCTTAGCAAAGGCTACAACATAATTGACTTGTCAATCCTCTACTAGCACTAGGTGTGGGCACAAATGTATACTTAGGAGGAGTGTAAATGGGTATTGATGACCATTAGTAGGACTACCTCATCCTAAGTCAGCTAATAAAACATTTACAATATTTAATCACTAAGTAATTAATTAAGTAAAAATCCCTGAACTTATAAAATTATCTATTGCCCATTCTAACTAGGTAAATAAATAAATTGAGCAATTAACTAAATAAGTTAACTAATTAAATATTTATAATATTTAATTACTAAATAATTAATTAAATTAAAAAACTTGAACTTGTAAATTGCCTATTCTATCTAAGTAAATAAACTAATGAAGCAATAAACTAAATAAGTTAACTAATAAAATTAAATATGAAATATTTATAATATTTAATAACTAAATAATTAACTAAGTAAAAAAAAACCTTGAACTTAGAAACCTATCTATCCTAATTGTGTAAATAAGTTAATTAAGCAATTATCTAAATAAGTCAACTAATTAAAACTTTATAATATTTAACCACAAAATAATTAACTAAATAAAAAAAGCCTAAACTTGTAAAATTGTCTAATCTATCTAAGCAAATAAATTAACAAATCAAATGTTTATATAATTACTAAATAATTAACTAAATGAAAAATCTCACAGTTATAAAACTACCTATTCTAATTAAGTAAATAAATAAAATAAGTAATAAATTGTTCTAATTAACTAAGCCTTTCCAATTAACTAAATAAAATTAATTAAATATTCTAAATAAGTTTATATATTGAGCAATTAATTAAATAAATTAACTGAATATTTATAATTAATGATACTAAATAATTAGCTAAATTATTCAACCCTTAACATATGAAATTAACTATTCTAATTAAGTAAATAAATTAATTGATAAGCAAACTATTCTAATTAATTTGGTATTTCTGATTAATTAAACATTTAAAATTATTAAAATTAACAAGTTGTTATACTTAACATATCAATGAAGATAATAAGGCTTTTGAATTAACTAAATAAACGAAGCTTTTGTAATTAAATGAAAGAAATAAATTATCAACCTCTACCTAAGTACAAAGAAAAAGCTTCTGGAAGATCTTAGACTAAAATTATACAAAACATCCAAAAAAATGTTAAAATCATTTAGTATAAATAGCAAATAAAATGTTAGAAACAATGTTAAAAACAATTTAATGAAGCTCAAGGGTGAAAAGAACTCTAATGCACACTAAGAGAATTTCGAAGAGTGAGGAAGAATAGATTTTGTGCGATATTTCATGTTATTCAAACTTTCTAACAGATTTCTTATTGGAAATCCATCAAAAGTTCTGTGATTTTAAAATAAAATCTTGCCTTGGGTTTTCGATGAATTTCCAACAAAATAAATCTGTAAGAAATAAGGAGACTTTTGGATTTGGTCATGCAATTTTTGACATTTTATTTTATTTTTTTTCAACGAATTAACCATTTATATCAGGAACCTTGCATTTTTCCAGTAGTGTAAAGATAGAAAGAAAAAAAAGTTGAAAAAGTGTCGCCAGAATTTGTAAAAAAATTTCCACTGAATAGACGTAGAAAAGGAGTAAAAAACTTTAAAATTTTAAAACTACCTCTTTGTAAAATTTATTAAATAACTTTATTGACATGTGATAGAAATAATTTTATCATTTAATAAATTATTTTTATTTTTTAATTTTCAATCAAATTAAAAAATTTAATATATTTATCATTGTCTTTCTATTTATTTTCTGCACATTCAAATAGTAAATACAAAATTATTTTTTATATATTTTTTATTTTTTTTACTTATTTTCTTTCCATACTTTTTTCTTATCATATCCAAACAAAGAGTTAACAAAATAGATTTGAACTCAAAACCCAACGAAAAAAGGGGAAATAAAAATTCTAAAATAACATCAAATGTGAAAGTATGGATAACACCTATGGATGATGATTATGCTTCTACTTCAGTACTTTTGAATCATTTAGAACGATGAAGGAATAGATCAAGTGACACAAATTAGTGCCTCCAAGCAGCAGCATGGTATAAGAGGATGGGACTCCCCTGCCCCTGCTATGCAAGACAAAAAGAAAAAAAAAATCATTTAAATTTGTTTTTAATGATATTAGTTCTCAAAATTGGAGAAAAATTAATAATAAAAGAAACGTTAAATATTATGAATTTTATAAATATATAAATCATGATCGATACAATTATTTTTGTTTTATACGCATTAACTAAATATTTTATAATTTGATTTTAACTGGTTTTGATTTTTTTTTGTCACAATTATCCAAAATATTTCAAGTATTATAATTAAATTTTGTGCATAACATTAAATATTGCCCATATAAATCAGATGTAATTCAATAGATTAACATGTTTATTAAACCTTGTTATTATATGGATAATTTCGGGCATAATTTTATTAATTTTTTTTGTTAAAATTAACAAAATTTCATTGGATGCATCGTTTATTTCACCAGTAATGTTTTCACTATTTTCTTTCACTCACCCACAATCTCTCACGAGAAGAAAATTTTGATTTCTCAATGAATTTCATACTCTTTATTAAAGGTATGAAAAATTTACAACCAATTTTAGATTTGAATTTAATATTTTTGTTATTTCACATGCCTATCGCAATCTATGTCTATCTCATATATAACTTATTTAAATTTTAATAATTAAATTTAAATAAATTAACAAGTTAACCAAGTGTCTTAAATTTTACAAACAGCTTAGTTCAAATCAAAATTTTAGCTTTTAGCAAGCCAGGTAAAAAAAAAACTTAAATAGACTTAATTAAATAGAAAATGAATTTGTGATGACTATTTGTGTAACTGAAGGTAAAAACATACTAAGTTCATCTAATAATAAATAAATGAATTATACATAAATTAATGAAGGAACAATAATCTATCTAGTGATTATAACAAAGCATAAATATAATATTTAATCTTTTATTTATAAAAATATTAACTATCCTCAAAATTTTATAATTTATATTATTAGTTTCTAATTATTTATTTTTATTATAATTATTTATCCTTATCTTTACTTATAATGTTAAAATAAATTAAAATTATTGAATTTAATCATTAAATTTCATTTTAATCATATCAAAGACATGTTAATTTTTTGAATTATTTTATTTTTTTACTATTTATTTTAATATTATGGAGAAATAAATAATTATAATAGAAATAAAAATCAATCTGATTAAAAAATTTGTGAAAATAACGGTCAACATCATTATAAATAAAAGATTGATTATTATGTTTCTTATTGCTATAGACAGAGGTTACGTGTCCTTGTGGCCAACATCTTTCTTTAGTTGACGTCAATCATTTAATTAATATGAAAAAACACTCACGGATTCAAGCTCATTCAATACAAATTATATTCATGGATTATTACATTGAATTGACAAAATACAAATTATATTCACGAGATATTTCTTTTGACCGACAATTAAAAAAAACGCGTTTTTCTTTATTTACCATACAAACGCAAACATGTCACTTATTTATATTTTGCAATCACTTTCCCACATACAACACCACACAAAAAAATAGAAAAACGACATCATTATATTTGGATAGAAAAAAGTGATGAAGAAAGAGTCCTTCAATCATCTTCTGCTTGGGGCATAATTTGGAAAAAAAAAACAATGGGTAATTCTATATATCACATATCCAATAAAATTTAATATATACATAAATTGATTTTCTTAATAAATTATAAATTATTAAATTAATTTTTTATTAAAAATATAAAATTTAAAATGAGCATTTGAATATTCAACGCATGAAAAAATTTAATGCATAAAAGAACTATTCATAAATAATATTAATCTATCTTTTTCTTCTTTCATTAGGAACACATGTGGATGGTGCAGATCCTTTAAAGGGTGTTTGCCAACTCTTTAACTGGTTAAGAACTTTATTAATATAAAACTATTAAGGCAATTGAAATAAATTTGATAACTAGTTTTAATTATATTTAACGTTTTAATATCGGTCTAAAACTAGTCTTGATTCTGAATATAATTTGGTAAATCAAAATAAATCGGTCTTAAATTATTGATAATGTACTGATAGAGAACAAGAAAGAACAAAATTCTAGCAATTTATCTAATTTTTGTAATTAAGCAAACAAATCCTTAAAAAACGTGAGGTACATATACCTTGCCAAGTGTCATATGCTCATACTACGTTCTAATATTTTATTTTATATTAAAATTTCTGTATTTTTCCTCTTATTTTACCGGTTGAATAATCTATAATTCAATGAAGTCAAGCTCGAGAAAATCGTAAGCACTGTCTTATTATTTTACGTGTCTATGATAGAGTCCTGGTCTACAATTAAATTCTAATTTCTTTTAAGATTGAAAAATTTTAAACTATAATTTTATAGGATGAAATTAATAAACCATAATTGTAATTAATGTATTATCATTATTAGTATTTTTTTGTAAAATTAGCAAAATTTCATTTGATGGACTGTTTATTTCACATGCCTACTCCTTACAGAGTCTATGTTTATTGGCTAAATATGACTTACCTACTGTTTAATAATTGGATTTAAATCAATTAATTGGCTTCTTAAACCTTATAAGCAACTTAAGTCAAGCTAAAATTTTAGATTCCAACAATCCCCAGGCGGTCGTCAAAAAATTCTGAAATAAGACTTAATTAAATAACAGCATGGTAAAAACAAACTAAAATTTGAAGAGGGAGTGTAATTTGTTTTTTAAAAAAATTCTAATAATAGAAAATTTATAATTATGTGATGGTAAGAGAAACAACAGTAACAAAATAATAAAATCAGATCAAACTACACATTGAACGATAGAAGTTATATTAGATTTTTTTTTTTAATTTTGTTTTATATTAACTAACTATGAATTTTGATGAAATTTGATATAATATTTATCTTTTTTGAACGCATTTAATGTAGAAATTAATAGTGTTTGTTCGCAACTAAGAAAAAAACACTCGCGGACTCAAATTCTTTCGATACCAATTATATCCATGAATTATTACTATTTTTAATTGACAAAATAAAAATTATGATCACGAGTTATTTCTTTTAATTGGCAATATAGATAAACGCTTATATATATATATATATATATATATATATATATATATATATATATATATATATATTTAGATAGAAAAAAGTGAAGAAGAAAGAGCCTTCCTATCTTCTTTATGCATAATTTGGGAAATGAACAACTTTATTATCTTTTTCTTCTATAATTAGGACCTCATTTGGGTGGTGTTAATATTTTATTTGGTGCTTCACAACTCTTTAAATTGGTTTGCATTCTTGTCAATATAAAATTATTGGGTTAATTTAAATAAATTTGAACTAATTTTGAATTATATTTAGTTTGTTTTAGTTTTGATTTAAAACCAGTCTTGATCTTGAATATAATTTGGTAAATTGAAATAAATCTGATTCAAATTTTTGATAAGGTGCAGAGAGAGAACAAGAACGAAATAAAAAAAAATGGGTAGGTTACATAAAACAGTCATATACCTATGAGTGATTTACTTTTATAGTATCCAAATGTTCTACTTTTTTACACTTATTTAAGGGTGCAAATAATCTTAATCCACTAATTTTCTATTAAATATCTAAATGAAATCAATATATAATTTTCATTTGATTCATTTTACCCCAATATTAAAAGAAATTTATGATAATTTTAGAAAAAGTCTCTTAACATTCTTTTTTTAACAAATAATACATCAGAATTACAGTTTATAAACTAGGTAAATAACCACAAGATTTATTTCCACTCTCTTTTGATAAAATATAGTGTCATTTGAGTTGCTTCAAAGTGTTCTCACTCCTCCGTAGTATTGTATGTAACCAATATGTATTTAATCTCTCCCTGTCAATTGTTATAGTTGATTTTCCTTCAATAACAAATAAGGTCCTTGGCCTTAATTTTATGTTTCTAAACAATAGAAATATGCTCCCACATCCAAATTGCATTTCTTGAGTTAAGACAAATTCATGGTGAAGAGAAGTTAAATCATCATATCAAGAAAAGGAAGTTAAGTGGCACTATTCAAGGATAAAAAAACTCACAAAAGAATTCCCTCTTGTTAATCTCAAATGAAATAATTAGAGTTCAAAATTTTTATTTCAATGGAGGAGAAGCTTCAAAATGGTAATTAAAATGGTGAATAAATTAGAGGGGGAATGTTAAGGAACTTTTTTAAGATTAGTATTAATTTCTTTAATATTGGAGAAAAGCTAAGTCACATGAGAATAACATATTAAATTCATAAGAATCTTAAAAGGAGAATTAACAGAGAATGGTTATATGCACCACTAAATAAATATAGGAGGATAAATAACACATTTTAATACTATATGGGGTAAATAATGGAAAATTTTCTAGTGCTATTCCTACACAAATGTTGACAAGGGTATTTTTTCTAACTTAGCAATATAATTCCCTCAAAAATAACTAATTTCTTCCCAAAAATAGCCAATTTCTTATTAGATTAGATTATTAGGTTGGAACAATAATATACTTGAAAAGATTTATATGGGAGTAACACGAAATTTTTTTATATAAATCACACATTGAAAAAAAAAACATTGCAAGAAGGTTATTTATAGAGTTTAAATGAAAATTTAAATAAATGAAAATCAAATTTTTCTAGATTTGCTTAATTTCTATAAAGTTTAAAGTAATTTTAATTTATCTAAATATGGATATAACCAAAATTGATTTTTTTTATGAAAATAAAAGTAAAATAGTAGAAAATTATAAAAGAAGAAAATAGAATAAGAAGCAAAATTTCTCATATTTTTGAATGTATTTAATCCTTCATACAAAATCTCTATATATAGTCTCAGGGCACTAATTAATCAATATCACTGATTGATACACTAATTAATAAGTATCATAAATTGGTACTTATCACTAATTAATTACAATAAGAAATTAAGTAAATTTCAATTACAATAAATAATAAATGAATTAAAGATATTAGTGGACATCTACATAAATAAATGATTATAGCACTCCTCCTTGGATGCCTCATTTGTAAAGAATATGCTTCATTAAAATCTCAGCTAAAAAAATCCAATAGAAAAAAATGTTCTAATGAAAGAAAAAAAGTATATTATTCTTTAGTGAATAATACGCTTCATTTAAAACCTAGTTAGGAAAAGAGTGGATCATAAACTTCGCTCGCTCTTGTTAAGAATATCATTGAAGATTTAAGTCGGTGTCTTTGTTAGCAATTCAACCAAAGACTAGCTAAATAAATTTGTTGTCATGATCAATGATCATAATTCTTTTATAAGCAGAAGAAAGAGTTATATCCTTTAATACATTATCTCTTTAATTAAACTTTTTCATATAGTATTACCATCATATGGATTTGTTGAAATTTTTAGAATTGATTCTTCACTTATTTCATACATGTTATAGAAATTGCAATTATAATTTATCTTACCAAAAAGTATGATATAGATGCATCATAATAATATGAGATCAAACTTTTTGTGGATTAAACACCTTGCATTTACATAACTAAATAATTATGATTTAAAAATTATACAAATAAAATAATCTTGTATTATTATTTTGCATATGTTTAGTTTTATTTCAATATCTTCTAGTGGAAAAAAAATTGTATTTAACTAATAAACTTGTTAAAAAGCTATATTAAGATATGTGTAATTAGAAAGATACATTAGTATATAAATTGTACTAAGATATGGTACTTTAAGGTCATGAAAATTTTCATTAGTCTTTGAAATTTCAAGTAAATCCTTATTAGTATCAAGTAATTGAAAATCATTAAGATATTTATGGATATGATTTATCTATCTACAAATATTTTAATTTTTTTCATTTTAATTGATGAATAAATGTTCTATCATTTAAATATTTAATCTACAACCTAAGATAAAACTCAATTTTTTAGAATCTTTTATCTTAAATTATAATTGCTTTGCCACATTTTAGATGCTTTTCATGTGTTCTAATAATATTCAAATTAATATGCAATAATTCACATTTAAATAATAACACAAAGGATTATATATATATTCAGCAAATATCCACTAAGATGATTTTAACTCATTCATCTTCAATTCATACAAAGATCATTGTAACTAAATTGAATGTAATTCTCAAATATTCAAGCTGCATACTTTAGGCATCTAATATCTTTCAGAAATTATAATATTATTGTTAATTATCATATATGAAATAGAATATAATTAAATCCATCATACAAATATCAAAATTTTGATATATTCTTAGAAAAATTGTATTTGTCATATCAAGATAAATATTTCTCATAACCAATAATAATATTTGCAAAAACATTTGCATTATAAATCATACTATCTCTTTGCAACTTCAATTTGCTCTTGTTGGCATAGTTAGACATTTCTACCTTATTGACTTCATATTTAGGGTGTTTAATTAGCTTAACACCTTTTAGGTGTTTTTTCACTTTAAAGGTAAATCTAAACTTCGTATTTTTATCTAAATTATGCCTTTTTTCTTTTCCTTTTTGGCAAATAATAATTTCAAAATCCTTACTACTCACTATTTTTTATAATTTTGAATGCTATATTATATATAAGAGTAAATGTTATTAGCATCTATTTTCTTTTTTATTCTATCCTTTTCATTAGAGACATAATCAATTAAGATCTCTTTATTTTCATAAATATTAGGCACTAGAATTTTTTTTTAGAAGTTGGTCATTGTATACTAAATCTTTTCAAAAGTATTTGATTCCTTAATAAAGTCATTTTATTTATTTGCTCATTCCTTATTTTATGGATATTTCTATTCAAAACCAATAAAGTTGTCATACTTCAAGCATATTCAAAAATCAATTGTTATTAAAAATAAATTGTGTTACTTAGGCATCAATTTGAATAAAAGCATTTGCTATAGGTATATAGTATTTATTTATTATCTTTTAGTTAGTAATATATCTAGAAATATTCTATACTTTATAAATCAATTTGAACTTTTAATTGCTTTATGTGAGCATTAAGATGATTGTATGGCATATTACTTCTAAAATTGCATGTGTTTCTTCCTTGATTCTAGAAATAGTTTCATATATGAACTTATATTATTTGTTATTTTTGAAGATCAGCTAAGTGCATTGTAATAGAATAAAAATATATTACACATTCAAAAATTTTCTATATGTAAAGCCTTTTAGTTTCTGACTAAAACTAATTATAAGGGGAAGTACAACATTTTAGTTTGATGTGTATAAATATTTTAACATGTAAAGTTGCATATCTTTCAAGATGATAAAGAGAATCTTGTTCTCTTGAACAATGATATAACTAACAACTCAAAATCATTTTACATATGACATACTTTAGAATATTCAATAATTATTCCCATTGGAACATGATAATCATTAAAGGCTTTAGGTATAAATCTACTAATATTATTAAGACATATTATCTTAATTGTATAATTAAGAAATTATTTGTAAAGTTAACTTATTTAAGCAAGTAATATCAAAAACAGTAAGGTGTGAATTGATAATAAATTCATATATGACTAAAATTATAAAATATTCAAATAGTCCATATAGTAGATAAATCAATATATGTCACCTTGTATTCATTTCAAAAATATTAGGAATTCATTCCTAAGTTTTGCTAGCAATGACTTTAATGCCTTATAATTAAATTCTTTTAAGGACAAGTAGTACATAAAAGATTATCGGATCGATGAAATCTTTTGATTCTTCAATGAATAATCTTGTGAATTTTCAATAAATTTTCACATTATTATTAATTTAGAATAATCCATCGATTATGCCATATAGTAAAAACATTTTGGGAAATAAACTTCTAATTTATATTTCTTTTAATTAGATTTGTATAAGTATACTACATATCAAAAGTAAATGATATTAACTTTTCTAATACATTTTTTTTTCACCTAAGACAACCATTATAATATAAAAGTATTCAATATCTTATTGTCTCAATATAATATCTATTTCATCATATGCCTCTAAAACTTAGTAAATATCTTTAAAATTTAGTTAACAATAATGTATCTATAAGTATTATATATCTCCTAGAAAATTTATATCATCTCTTCAAGAGTCTTCAATCAACTATATACTACCTCATATGACATAATTTTCACCAATCATTAATTAAGAAATTTATTTTCTATTCTTAAGGATGATGTGCATTATTGCACTATCTATAAAAGACAAATATTCAATATTAATTCAATAGAAAACAAAATTAGCTATTTTCATTGCCAATCAAATTATGAAGTCTTTCTTTGGGATGTACAAAAAAATTTGTCACATTAAAATGTGTTACATTATAAGAATTATGATTAAGAGTATCATTATTATAAATAAAATTGACCTCATTTTGATTTCTTTAAAGTGAAGCTTAGTAAATTTTCACAAGATGTTTATATGCATTATAGGTACATAAATAATGTATTTTGTACCACTTTAGTAGCATATACTTTTAGAACTTCCAATGACCTTTTATATCAAATTGATAACATATACTTCTATAACTTTTTAGATTCTTATTATATAGACCTTTCTCATTACATTCTCTAGCTTTTGGTAATGAAAACTAATTTTTTTGGTTTTTTGTAATATTCTTATAATCATCATGATTGCATTAATTGGGCCTTTTTTCATATATACAGTTATGATTGAGGCATTATCCATGCCTAAACTTTTCTTTTATTATTAATGCATTCACTTTAGGAGTCAAATTTTTTTCAATAAAATATGCATTATTTTGTTTAACTACATGATGACATGAAATCAATCACTTGAGGGGTATGTTTAAGACAAAATAATAGAATACTTTCTTTTTAACAAGGATCAATAAAATGGAGTAAATAAAGCAAAAAGTTATCAAAGATGTATAAGAACTTAACTTAAATTTCATTTTTGTGTTCAATTCAAATCTTAATATGTGACTAGATCTTTAAAGAAGATTAGGAAACTTTACAATCTCATTATTTATGTGAGTATTAGATTACAAAGAAAGCAGTACTAAGCAATATAAGATATTGATAAAAGAGACACTGTCCTCATTATCTAAAAGAAGAAAGAAGCTAGTTTCTAAAAGACTATGAACCTTGTAAAATGTAAAGATCATACTTCCAACAAAACATAGAATATTTTGATTCGTCTTGTGCTTGGATATGCAGTTGGTGCAAAAGTGATGATTGCATTATTCATTGTTGAACTTTAAATTCATGGCATATACTGCAAAAAATATTGCTTTTGAAAAGTTTAGTTTCTTCTTTTTTTCTAGCTTTTACTTTTTGATTTTAAGGGACAATATTAGCATATTACAACATTTGACAATCACTTTCACCCACTTTATCAATGGCTCCTTCATGTTTAGTAACTATATTTTAAAAGAAATTGAAGAACAAAGGATTCTTAGGAAAAAAAATAACATTGTCAATACTGATGATATAGTACCTCCAAAGCCATAGACAAATAGAAAAACAATTCAATAAAAATATTATAATACAAAGATGAAAGAACATATTGTTTATCTTTTAATTTAACATTCTGGATGTGTAAATAAGAAGGAAGATAGAAGCTAGAACTGTCTAGCCTATTGTATGGATTATACAATTGCTAATAGAATTAAATCAATTAACAAAAAGTTAACTTGAACTATGCATTTGATAGTAATAACCTCTAAGTAACTCTTTATTAGTAGTTTTAGCACATCATTTGTGCTTTAACTAGTAGGATTAGGAAACCTCTCCTTCCTATCATTTTTATTTGTCCCCCCACCTAAAGAAAAAAAAATGCATTGTAAGTTATAAATTTAAAGCCATTAAATAAAACAATATTCGATCACCCTCTCAAAACTCTAAAATTATTAAAATTTGAGAATGAGCTTAAAATGAGGGATATTTAAATTCATAAAAGAAGAATCTAAAAATTCAAACTAGAAGAGCTTCATGTTAGTAAGAAAATAGAATGAGAGGAGAAGTTTCTCATATTTTTTAATATATCTAATCATATATATAACATCTACTTATATAGTTTCAATGCATTAATTGATTAGTATCATTAATTGATATATTAATTGATAAGTATTATTAATTAATGCTTATAACTAATTAATTATAATCAGACATTGGGTATATCCTAATTACAATAACTAATGGATAATTGAAAGATATTATCTAAACATTCATATAAATAAATATTTATAATAATTTTTCATATTTTGGGAGATTCTCCATATTCAACATTTTTAACTGAGTTAAATAGTTCTGCTAGTTTGTTAAAAACACCTGAAGAAAGTGATATACACATACATTAGTGCCATACTCGTATTATCAATATTTTTTATTTTAAAATTTCTGTATTATTCTTCTGTAATCTGCAATTTGATCTGTTAGTATAATTTAAAATTTTAAGCACTCGATAGAGATCTCATGTAATTCTGAGATATTAAAATGGAAATTTTATTATCTTGATTTTAATTGCTATCCACTTACCTAAGAAAATGAGAGCAATATTTTCTGATAGAATTTTTAGAGAACAAGAATATAGTCTCATAATCCCCTCTCGCGATTTGCCCTGCCTCAAAGGCAATAATTGGGCGGCAATCAGCTTTGGGCAATAGCCGAGTGATATTCAATTTGGAATGCTCCATTTTAAGAATAATCATTATCAAAAAGAAATTTGGAAATAATATATTAATCAGAATTCAAACAATGACCACCATCACAAAAAATCATTTAAGATTTAATTTTGTAATTATTTAATAATTGATGAAATAACAAGGCAGGCTTATATGAATGCATAACATGTTATGCAACATGATCAATGATATTATTTTATATGTACATATTAGAATTTTAGTTACTATAAAATTTGAATGTGCTAGCTGCTTAAACTAATGTTTACATCATCACCATCATATAATAGAAGTAACAAATCACTTAATATACATAAGTAACATTTTAAATTCAAATTCAAAATATTAAAGAAGGAAAAAATTTTAATACAGTATGAAGTATTACTATATCATTAAATGTATCGATAATGTTGTTTGAATAATTAATATCATTCCCTGTAATAACATATTACATTAATGGTACAAAAAGAGGTGACAAGCTTTGTCGAAAAATAGAAATGGAAACTAATAAAATTGAACTCCGTACCAATCTTGTAACTTCAGGATTAGGAGTAATAAAGCTACTATCGCGTGAACCTATTTGATGATAGGATTCCCCCCCCCCCCCAAAAAAAAAAAAAATTTATTACCATTCTTCACCAACATCACCGTTTTAATTCTTTCTATGCAAATTACGTAAATCATGAGCTATTAATTTTAATTGAAAATAAAAATAGGTATTTTCCTTCAACTACTATATAAAACATGTTACTTCTATACTTTAAAAAACGCGTCCTGTATACAACACCAAACACACAAATGAACTAAAACACGGAATATTTTACGGTGTATTATTAACAATATATCATCAAATTTAACTATTAATTAATTATTACATAAAATGTCATATTTAATTTTTAAAAAAATAAATTTAATATGCAATAAAATTTAATGATATATTAATATATTTTATATCAATAATATACTATAATTTCTCCTTAGAAACACTTCACCATATTTGAGTAGAGAATAGTTGCATGAGAAAGAATTCTATTTCCTTTTCTTAGAGTAGAAATTGAAAGATAAACATCATGCCATTTGGCGAAAACTCTTGACTCAAATTATTGATTAAACTATCAATCTTTTAACCTAATAGTCACATTTTTGATTAATTTTGTCCACAAAAATATAATAACATATAATATTAATTATAGACAAATTCTATTGAAAAATAGAAATGAGAAATTATGAAAATTCAAGTACCAATCTTGTAAATTCCGGAGTGCTACAACCAACATCACGGGAAACTATCTGTTTGATGGTAGATTATTTCCCGATATTCAAGGTTTTCTGCTGATGTTGATTATTATTTTAGGAGTTTTGTTTTTGATTAAATTTGAGGTTCAAAATTATATATATTTATATGCATATTAAATAAATTATTATTAAAATTATAAAAAAAAGAGAAAAATGCAAACTATCCCATTAACTTTTGACTAGTTGCATTTTACTCTCACAAAATTTGAAAATTTACAAATTAAACCTTTAAATTATATAAAATTTGCAATTAACATTCATTATCTACTTGATTATTTATTTGATCAAATTATGTATAAATAAATTTTTAAATAAAAATCAGAATATTATTATACAATTTCTTACATCATTTTTTTACATAATTTCTATGTTATATAATTTATAAGAATTAAATTACATATATAAAATTTTAATTAAATACTTAAAATAAATTACAAAATTATGTGAAAAATAATATAATAAAATATCATATATTAATATTGTTATTCTTATTTAAAATGTTAATCAAAACATTACACAATCTAATAAATTATTAAAAACTAGTTTTGAGCCCGTGTTATGCACGGGATTGCTACATTAGCCAATAACATAATTGAATATACTTGTTATAAGTTATAAAAATATATATATAACAATAATTTACTATTATACATCATGAAAAAGAAATAACACACTCTAATAAGCAAAAAATTCATCACTTGAGTTAAAGCAACTTGATCGAAATAAATATGGAGCTCTAAAACTTAGAAAGACAAAGAGTACTAAAAAATAAAACCCACAAATAACATTTATATCATCAATTCATTATGTATTGATCTTAGCTTCTAGGAATTGAATGTAAATTAATATCCATCAAATCAATATACACTTAAACCACTCTAAAATATGCATGTTAGTATCTTTGTGCACTTACAATACTTATAAACACCTATTAGTACCTAAAAGTCATAAAAAAGATAGTATATTAGTTTAAAAGAAATGGGTAAAATAGAGATACAATTAGCAGTCAACACACAGAAGTGAATTTCCAAACTTCACTATCCATAGTTTTTCTATCTCACAAACTAAATTCAAGTACCCACACAACATGAAATAAAAAGGGCAATCTTGAAATTAATTGAAATAATAAAAATGAAAATTAGATTAAAATAAAAATTCATCCTATATAATGAGAAAACTTTCTCATAATAATATAATATAATGTAATTATATCAACAACAAAAATAGAAAGAGAAAAAATGACAATGAAGAACCAATTAAATTAACTAAAAAATTTGAACTTCTCCTAATTATCTTCAATGTTACAATCTAGTTGATTAACCAGAGAGACATTTCACATTTTGTTTCAATTTTGGTCATGCCTATTCAACAATATTTTGAGATTCTTGAGATGAAATAAAAGATCATAGATTTAAACAAACATGCATAAATTTAGAGAGAGAAAAAATTGAATACAAAATATAAAAGCTACCCATTAAAATGTCAGAAACAAAGCTTGAAAATTACAAATTATACAAACCTTTATCATTTGGCAATTATAGATGCAAAACCCATACCCAAAGTAATGAAAACAAAACCTTTATATTTTATTATCTCTCCAATTAGCAGCACATTAGTAGAATCTATCTTGCAATTGTCCAAAGAAAATAATTGAAATGGAAGATGTCATTCGTCCCAAAAAGTAGCTCAAATCATAAAACATTAATGGTAACATAAAATATTTGTCCTAAAGAGCACATCAACTTCTATTCTTCAGCTGGCATCTTTATTGGAAGAGAACAAACGTCTTCAAGTGAGAAAATTTTAAAACATTAATGGCAACATATACTGAGATCGAATATCTATTTATAACACTTTAATTATTTGGAAAAAGCAACTGTCTTAGAGGAAGAAACACTATCATGGCTAGCCTTTTTTTTCTTCTTAACCTAGCTTGTGTGTAAATAAGGCCAATAAATTAGGCCATTAATTTTTGCAAAAGCTAACTTATTTTTTATGAGATGAAGAAGCCCATTATTTGTGGTAGCAAGCTAGCAACTAACATTACAAATAGCCTAAGCAAGAAATGAAAAATTATAAGGCTTAACAGCTTGACACGTAACAGGAAATAATAATATAAAATAAAGAAAAAAAAGGTTGTTTTAAATATATAGATAGGATAACTAAAAATATAAATTAAATTAAAATTTAATTATTTAAGATATTTTTGTAATAATATAAAATAAGTTGTATTGTATCTATACTACTTAATGATATTAGTATGTTATTTTTATATTATTTAGTGATATTATTGTCTAAATTGTAAATAATAAAAGTGAGCCAAAAAATGTAAAAAAATAGATAAAAGAAAATAAAATAATGCATGAGTTATAAAGCATTGATAAAATTTTAATCTCTATACATTTAATTTAAAATATGGCATTTAAAAATTGATATAAACATAATATTAACAAAACTTTAAAAAGCAAATTTTATTTAATTTTTTAGTTACTTTCATTAAATAATATAATATACAATTAATTATTTCATTATAATATCTTTTATATCAAAATTTTAACTTATTTAAAATATATTTATAGTAAAATTAAACATATTATGATATATTTACACTATTTTGCAACATTAACATCTAAATTGTAAATAATAGTGGATATAAAATATATTTACAACAAAATTAAATATATATATATATATATATATATATATATATATATATATATATATATATATATATATACACACACACACACACACATACTATTTTATGATATTAGCACATAAAATTTAAATAATAGTAGATGTGAAAAGAGAAAATAAAAAATTATGGTAGAATAATGAAAATAAAAGAAATAAGGATTAAACTGTAAAGTAATATAAAAGTAAAAAAAGAATATATAATAAATTAATTTAATTTTTTAAATATTTTAATTTATTTTAAATATATTTATAACAAAAATAAAATATAAATTTTCTTGTAATATTAGTATTTGAATTGTAAACAATAACTTTAAGTAAATAAAAAGAGAAAAGAAGAAAAATATGCAATGAAATAAATAAAAAAAGATGGAAATAATAGGTGAGTTGTAAAAGATAAAATAGAATATGCAATTTAGTAATTCAATTAAATTTAAAATTTAACTTATGTAAAATTTTTTTATAATAAAAATAAAATATATTATATTATATATGTATTACTCTCAGTAATATTAATATTAGAATTGTAAATAATAAAAATATATATAAAAATACATCATAAAGTAAATAAAAAAGAATATATAATGTAATGAAGTAATAAAATAAATAAAGAACAAATATGTAAAAAGGAACAAATATATATAAAATAAAAAGAAGAAAAATGGAAGTCTAATTTTTTTCTTTTGACCAACATGGACTAAAAATGAAATAATTAGTTCATTATAATAGTAGAAAAATTACAAGAAATAGAAACACTATTGCATATAGAACATAAGGCAGGAAATGGAGAAACACAAGGCTGTTTTCTTTATATAAAAGGGGAAAAGGGGATTGGCAAAAAAAGAGGAAAAATTGGATTAAATTTGCTTTGGAAGAAATGACTGGTCTAATTTTTTTCCTTATATGTGCAATTTGATGGAAAAAAAATAAGGTAAAAAAATGGCCCATTATTGTAGCAAGAATTTGGTTCAACAAAAGCAAAAGAAATGGATAGGAAAATGAAAAAAAATAAGAAAATAAGATATCTAAGTTACAAATAATAGGAGTGAACAAAAAAATAAGAAAAATATGTAATAAAATAAATAAAAATAAAAATAGTGTTTCAACATATAAATATTTAATATGAAATATAGTATTAAAAATTGATAATAAAAATTATTAACAAAATTAAAAAAATAAAATTGGATTTAATTTCAAATGAAAAATATAGTGTAGAAAACATGAAATGGTACAAATATAATGAGGAAGATTTGATTTTGATGTTAAAATATATAAAAGTTAAAAATTGAATAAATAGTAAACTAATTTGTTTTAATTAAATCTTTATATTATTTAAAATACTTTACAATAAAAATAAAATAATCATATTATATTTATACTATATAATGATATTTCTATTTGAATTATAGATAACAAGAGTGAACATGGAAAAAATTGCAATGAGGTAAATAAAAGGAAATAAAATAGTGTAAAAGTTATAAATCTTTGACAAAATCTTAGTTAACATATATTTAATTTGAATATAATAATTAAAAATTGGTATCAAGAAAATATTTATAAATTTTAAACAAATAAATTTATTTTTAATCTTCATGAATTTTTGTTAAATAATAGAATATGTAATTAAATTTATTTATTAATATTTTCTATATTAAAATTTTAATTCATTTAAAATAAATTTATAATAAAATTAAATATTATATATTGTATTTGTATCATTTAATGATATTAGCATTTGAATTATAAATTATAGAAATGAACATAAAAAAAATACAATAAAGCAAATAAAAATAAGAGAAATAATGAATGAGTTATAATGTAATATAAAATTTAAAAATAAAATATATAATTATGTAATTAAATTAAATATTAAAATTATTTAAATATTTTTATAATAACATGAAATATATTGTGTCATATTTATATTATTTTATAATATTTATAAATAAATTTTATATATGTATGCAATAAATTAGAGAATATATATAATATTATAAAGAATACATATAAATAATATAATAAAGGAGATAAAAAATTAGCTATATATAAAATATTAGAGTAATGGTGTAAACAAAAAAATTGTGAAATTGTGTAAGAAAATAAATATGTGTATGAATAAAAGGAAAAATTGTGGTTTGGAAGAAAACAAAGTAGCTGGAAGGCAACAAAAATTGAAGCAACATAATTTAATGACATGTGGAAGCAGATTTGGCCATATAAAATGAAAAGGCGGGGTAGTGAAGTTGCATTTTAATAGTTGGCATAGAAGATAGATTAGAATAGCAAAAGAAATGGGTAGGAATATAAAAAAATAGAAGAAGAAGAGCATGACACATGTTCGTGTATATTGGAGAAACAAAAGCTTGTGCCAGTGAAAGCCATGGCATGTGGAAGAGGGAGAAAAATGCAACAATAGCACTAAATAAAGCACATGGAAGTTACTCATGCGAGGAGTTTATGGGCTGAAAAATTTCAAAAGCCTAACACTGCGGCCAATATATAATTAGAAGATTGTTAACTAAGTGAATGGTGGATGATAGTTGCAAACTTTTTTTATATATGTTTTAGGGGTTTTAATTTATAAATTTTGAAAAATAGTGGGTCTAGAGTGCAACTACTTCAAATTTGAAAGAGGTATTTTGTACTTTTCTCAAAAAAATCTCAAACTTTTTCCTTTTTGTGTTATCTAAATTAAAAAGGTTTTACTGGTTTGAAAAATGGGGTTGAGTTATTATTTATAAAATCAAGGAAATAAAATATTTGAATGAAAAGAAAGGGAGCAAAAGGTATAAGAGGAAGATGGCATAAAAAAGAATAATTAATGCAAAACTTATGAACATAGCTAATAATATTTAATCAAATTCAATTCACCTTTATTTAGTTAAGTATTCACCGTGATCATGAGTTGTTATTATTTGACTAAATATTCCTTGCATTTGAATGGGGTTATCTCTAATGATAATCTAGTTGAAACGGTTGGTTCCTATCTGTATAAAGGGGAGATAAAGTGGAGGAAAAGGAAGAAGACGGAAATAATGAAGAAAGGAAGATTCAAACAACGCTGAATGTTTAATTGCGTACTTGCAATGAGAGGCCCATTAGAGATTCCAAATATCTAAAGTCAGCTTAGCTTTCATTTATGTGATGACTGTAGTATATTAATTGTATCATTATACTCCTAATTTGAATTATTAAATTTTATTTATGTATATAGTATTATGCATGATGAATACAATTTAACAGTGAAATTTAATAGTGTATAAAAGTCTCTTTCTTTTATTTATTTGCCTCATTAGATGGATGCCTCAATTGGTTGAAAATAATATTGCAAGAAATTTTATTTTTTGAAAGACAAAAAGTGAGTTATTTACTTGATTAATATTTAATAAATTAGGAAAGTTAAGATTTTTTATAGAGTATAGATAGTTGCTTAATCACCTTCTCTTGAATAAATTCTATTTTATTTATTTTTAATAGATACAAAAGTAAAATTATCGTTATTAAATTTAATTAATAATAATTATAATTTATTAATTTATATTATAATAATATTGAGAATATATTGACATTTTATTAACACTTACCAGAAATTTTAAAATTGAATTGACTTCTTGAAAATGTTAATTTCTCAATGTCAATTAAATAATTTCAAGTATTTTTAAAAAAGTTCACATAAGAAATTCTTATTATGTAAATTTTTTAAATTATTTTTTGAAAAGTTCAATTTTTCATAAAAATTTATTTTTTATATGAATCAAATAAATTTTAACTCTTAGCTCTTTAAAAAAAATAGATGAACTCTAATCTCGCAAAAGAATCCCAAATGAACCTTTCGTCACCTCGAATATTGTGAGAAATTGTTTAATACGTAACCTTTTGAGCTTAAAATGCTCATGAAATTGGAAGAAAGAAGCTTAAAAATAAATGTCACCATTAAAAATGAGCAACTTAGATGAACTTTAAACTACAATCAATGATAAGTAATTGGTGACTTTAAAATCTTGCATATTATTAATGAATAGGAGAAACATAAAATAAAGTTATAAAATGACAAACATTGCTCTTTACCAAAACCAATAGGTGAAACATAGAATAAAGTTAACTATAAGTGAATCTAACAATATTACAATCAGCTCTGTGATGCCATGTGTTAAAAATATTGTCAAAATAAATAAAAAATTATACTTTATTTATTTGTAATTTTATTTATTTTTATTAAACTTATTTGTTTCAAGTGTCCAAATTTATATATTTATTTTTTTAAATGCTTATGTATACTTTATCCATTTAAATAATTTTCTATTTAAATTTTAATACAAAATACATGATTTTAATAGAAAGCACATTGCATTAATGTACATCCCAAACTTTGTAAAGAGAAAATTAAACTTAATCCATGTTTCACTTAACTCTCATATATTTTTAAATGTCAAAATTCATTTATTTATTTTTTAACTATTAATAATTTACCTTTCTTTCATAAATTGGAAAATAACCTATTAATCAGAAAACTTCACATATCTAGAGAGAGAATGCCTCATTACACCATAAGCTAAGTGCTCTCTCTATTTTTTTTATTTATCGTTATTAATTAATTTTATAAATATTAAAAAATAGTTTAATTTATTCATTTTTAATAATTTTTTAAAACTATCTTTTTATACATAAAGTTTAAAATAATTGAAAATAAATAATAAAATATAATAGAATAAATGTAAATAGATTGAAAATATAGAATAATGAAGTATTTATTAATAAAAAAGAAAAAATTTAAAAAATATTTAATACTTTATTAAAATTCTAGAATAATAAATAAAAAAAGACATAAAATTTTTACTGACAAATAAAAAAGAACAAGGGAATTACATACTAGCTCCACTAGGAAGCATTTAAAAATAGATAATTCATTACATAAACTAAGAGAGATTTTTGCAAGAAAGTTAGCCAGGCTATTAACCATATGCTTTATACTAGATTATATATGCTCGTTTTAGCAAGTAGCCTTTTGTGGTATTCAATAAGGTTGTTAGCAACCATTCACAATTCATCACCTAAACAATTTTTCTTTTTTTGGCAAAAATTACATGCACAATACCCATAATCTTTATTATCTCAAATTTCACAAAAATTCAACCTAATTTAAAATTCAAATATAACCATGTGCCCTAAACTTAATCTAAAATTCACAGTGCAATCTCTAAACTCATATTTCATCTCTTTTCTAGGCAAGAATGAAATGTTGTTTAAATCAACATTAGTCATTCACTACATTCTTAATACATTCTATATACCATTAAGTAATGGTTCTAGCATTTACCATAAAAACAAGTCATAACTAACAATTCATAATTAAGAATCTTAACTAAAGGTCCACTCCTACGAATAAACTCATAACTCGACTTCATTCAAAAACTATGAGCAAACTCACACTTCATTCAATTAGTCAATAAAATTTACAACTAATAACCATAAATCAATCCTATATATGCTTGATGGCAAATCATTCAAATCGCTATTGCAATCATATCTTCACAATCTTGTTTCAAAGTTCAATAGCAATCATCCATACAAATGCAAAATCACAATCATAGACTCACTAAGCATTACCATAAAAACTAATTTCACATACTCATCTCATTTCAAGTAATCATCAAGCATTCAATTAGCTAACGAAACTCAATCACATCACATTAGACAGAAATATCCAAGATCAACCAAGTATCAATCAGAACACAATGCACAATAGTATAAAGAATGGTTACAGTAGCTTCAGTAAAAATTCTCCGAATGGACAGTTGATATTCAAGGTTTCTCTTTATATCTTCGGTCCAATCTTATCCCTAGTCATCCTAAGGCTGAGGCCACTAATCTTTTTCCTCTAACCCTTACTACTCTTCTTATCCTTTACAAAGGATGTGTATATTCCCCCATTATAGATTATATATAAGATGAATATCATTCTCATAATAGCCATTATAAGTAGCAATTATTCGGTTCATTATCTCATATATCAATTATCAATGATAGGACACCACAGGCATCGCATCACCACGATGGGATACCATAGGCATTAACTATTCATCTCATGATCACATATCACAGGATATGGTCAAAACATCAAATATGCCATAGGGGTTTTATCAATAAATTTGCCATTTTCATGTCATTCTCAAGCATATCTATGAATCACTCAATTCATTACATAATCTCAAGAACATCCATTTCTTCAATCAACAAAGAAGAAATGTCACACTTGTCAACTTCAATCACGAATCATAACTCAATTTCATTTTACAAAATACAAACCATTCATTTCATAAAATTCCAATCATCCATTTCTCACAATTCAATCAATCACACACACTTTCAACTTTAAAATTAAAGATAATTTACTAGAGAATAGTTCATCCTACAAGATAAAATATAAATAAATTTAACTATTTGACCAATAGTTACTAACAACACAACAGAAAATCCATGGAGATCTTCAAACACATACCTCACAATATATTCAACTTGCATACTTAGATTTGATAATTAGATTATTCTAGCCCATTCACCATAAGGAACCTAAATCATGCTTTGATACTACCTCTGTCACAACCCGCTTCCGATCGTGACTAACATGGATCTCATTATCAATTTCCATAAGCCTTAACAATTTTCACTTTCTAGTCAATGGGAATTTCTAAATTTCCAATGGGAACTCAAATTCACTTTCAAATTTTACAAAAAAGTGGACAGAATCTCTCTTATTTTTGGACATTTCCCTAGGGCCACACATCCTGAAATACAAGACTTGTTCATCTTTTAGATACAACAACATCAACATACACATAGTACTATACAAATCTCAAACTCATACATAAATAACTAATAGATCAATAACACTTCTATCTTAAATGATGATCTTAACTTAAAAGAATCTCCAATTGTTAAATCTTTTCATAAGGCAATCTTGATCCTCTATGGATATAATAAAGCACAAAGGCTCTTATTTTTAACTTGAAAATATTTAAAATAGAATAGAATGAGTTATAAGAACTCAATAAGCACATATCTACCACTATCTTACAGGTAATCAATTTTATATATAATAATCATATGTTATTCAGAAACTAAACTAGAGAACATTAGCAAACCCATTTTCTTGGAATTACCAAAATATATTCAACCATACCCTAAAATGGGAGTTCACCTACACATGACTTAAACTCTGTATCTCATATTATAATCCATAAAGTCTCAATTATCCATTAGTACATATCATTCATATTATATCTCACACTACCTGTCCCAGGTAGTAACCACATTCTCAAACAACTAATAAAAACCTGAATACAAACAAATCATCTGAATCACATTATTAATAGTATTCAATCATAGACAATCATATTATGTCATTCATTCAAATATAGTAAACACACATATAACTACTCTTTAGTATCAAGGTCCATTCTATACTTCTTTTAACTATTTACCAGAAATTTTCCTATTTAACTATCAAATCAATCTTATATTCTCCTTAATTGTTAGTTGAGAATTTCTCATCCAGCTCTTAGGTCAATTTCATATCTTTTACAATTGTTTGCCAAGAATTTACTATTTAATTTCCATATCGAAGCTCTATTTTCTATCACAGTTTCTGATGTCTTTACTCTAGCATAATTCATAATTTCCCATGCCATACATGGCAAAATTTGTAGGTCACATGCACATAAGAGCTCACTCCTACATCATAGTTGTTTATAATATTTCAAATCAAAGTCATAATTTCATTATTGGATAGTATCAACCATAAAACAATATAGGCATTCCTATGCAAATATCATTGAATTAAATCACAATCCATCAATGGCTAAAAATAATACTATTATGCTTTTGCTGCGCACTCTACTCAAATAATGCTCACTTAATAGCTAATTACTTTTATTCCATGATACCAAATTTTATACATAATTATATATGAATGAATAGGGAATCTATATCTCTATGAAAAGAATACAACTTATAATATTTAAATCATTATATATATACATATAAAAGTTTAATGGTGAGTGATATGCATGTCATTATGTACCAAAATTAGTTAAAACTAGTTTATTGAAGAAATAATGTAGAAAGTGACATAACTAAGTCGTACCCTTAGTGATCCCTTGATATTATCTTTTATAATTGATTTTATAACAATATTTACATAATTATTGAATTATTTATTCAATGAAAATAAAGAAAACTAATGCAAACAAAATAAGCATGCAACAAAATAGGATGCTATAATAGAAATAGAAATGTTGTATAAGAGTTATATAGAATGCAAAGTTTGTTTGCATGAAATTAAAATGATAACGATAAAATAAATAAGCATAAAATTGAAGCAAAATAGTAAGTAATAGAAAGAATTCAATATATGGAAGCAGTCAATGTGAAGGAATTGATAGCTTTAAATCGGATCAATCATGGATTAATTAAGAATTAACTTCCTTAATTAATTCTTCAATCTTGAATTACCCATAATCCCTACAATAATTTATCAATCCTACACTAGACAATTGTTTAGGATTTGATCAATTAAAATTAGTCGAATTAAGTGATTGTTATAATCCCTAAGCTAGATCAAAATTGATTTATAGTTAGAATTTGGTTAATTTGAGAAATTAAATTAGAAATCTTCAAATTAATCCCTCAACCTTCTATTCCTATGTATAAAATCATGATTAATGAACCAAAATTTCATATCAAAGTGTAAAGAATCAGAAATCATAAGGATGAATATTAATTATATCAAATCAACATCCAACACAAGCAACTTCAAGAAATTAACATAAATAAATAGGAAAAATGGAAATTAATTAAGGAAATTCAACATTATAAATCATAATCTCATAATCCTTGAGAGGACTCAAACTCCTTGAATCAGTTCTAAAAAATTAGCCCTCCATCGCTAAAGGACACAAACTAGAGAAAGAAGAAAGAGACCTGTTTCTTGAATGTGTGTAGAAGTCTCTATATCTAATGAGCTCTCCTTATTTATTTGACCTAATTAATCTAAAACTCTACTAGACCAGACTCCTACGCCTTTCAAGATTACAAAAATAAGGCCTTCTTAATTTTTACAAGCCTAGACCTAATTTTAACAAAGTAATTAAATTCAACAATTACATTAGTACATTCCTGTAGGTCTATCTTCCAGCCAATATAAAACCATGAAATCAAGGTAATTTATAAAACCTATAAAATTAAATTTTGTAGGCCTATGTCTTAACAAAATTTGGGCACTATTTTCATGTTAATTTAACCCATATAGCTCCATTTGTGGCCCAAAAATCGAGATGGGTTCAACTAGGATAGAAACATGACTTTAATTTTTTAGCCATATATGACCTCCAAAACACTTAAATTAGGCTTGATTCAAAACATAAAAATTGTAGATTTCTTTTTAAGATTTCCTACGATATAAAATTCACCTTAATCCGACATTTGAAGCTCAAGATATGACTAAAAAATGAAAATAGTACAAAATCTAGCATTTACCGAATAAATTCAAAAACTTGTAAAATTAACTCATAATTATAAAACATGGCCAATTCTATAAAATTAAGCACATGTAATATCTAAGAGACATAAAATAGGAGAAAATAAAATAGTAAATATTTTTCTTATCAAATTCCTCCACATTTAGCTCTTACAAGTCCTTCGGCAAGACACAACTTTAGTCAAAAACTAAGAAATAAAAGACTTTACTTTCCAATAACTTCAAAATCACAAATCTATAAGTAAGAAACCAATAAAAACCAGTAAGAAATATAAAACATCATGAAAAAAATTGACAAACTTAAAAATTAACCAATATAGTAACTTCATTCAAAAAGAGTAGATCAAATTGGTAAACTCCTCATAAGATTTACTCTCTAACTTTCAAGTGTTTAGGGTAGTGTTTCACTTAAGTTCATTCCATGAAATTGCTTTACTATAAGCTTGTTAATTATTTAATCTTCATTACTCAAATCACATGCATAACATAAATCAAAAGAACCTTATTCATGATTGTAATGTGGTTAAGGTAAGTGTAGGAAAAATAAGGATATCGAAAGTTAGAAACTAAATAAATCAATAGAGCACTTAAATAAAAAATATATGGGTAAATCATAAATAATTACAACTCAACATAATAAACTCAATTTAAATTCAAATACTCATCAACTTCTTTATTTTTTTCTTTTCCTTTTTCTTTCTTTTTTTTCTCTTCTTTTCTTTGTCAAATTTTTTTTAATTTCCTTTTTTCCTTATTCTTCTTTTTTTAAACTTTGCTTTTCTTTCTCTTTGATTTTTTTTACTTTTTTTTTCTTTTTTTTTGTCAACCAACTAATCTCTCACTTTAAAGTTAATGATGATTTTTTTTTCACAACACATAAACTCACACACCCTCACACTTATTTCAAGAGCCCATCTAATAAAATTCAAATATTCTACTAATCCCTATGGTTATGTAAAGACATTTAATTTTTTTTAGAAAAAAATATTCTTAAGGGTTAATCAACAAAAAAAAGGTAATAAAAGCTCAAAAAGCTAACAAAGATAAAAATTTCAAAGTTAGATATATAACTCCATATTAAACAAATAAAGAATGTCTTTATCATGTTTATGCATGTATATGCAATATATAATTTCAAAAAGATTCAAAGCAAGTTTTAAAGAATTAAATCATGGAAGAACATCACATAACAAGGAGAGAAAATAATAATAGCATGAATATTCAACAAAAGGCTTAAAATCTCATAAGGTAGGTTATACTACTAAGTTCAATCTACTAATTCAAAATCCATCACCATATCAATCAATTCCAAGAAGCAATCATTCATTCATTCATGTTATGAATCCTAACTAACTTTAATTAAATCCTACTCATAAAAATACAAAATCCCTTTCTATGGAAAGTAACTAAAAAGGATTTAAAATGACTCAAAATCAAGTGAAAAAAATAAACTTTTTTTTCTATTTTTCTATTTTTTTAATATATGAAATTGAAAAGCATAAAAAACATTGAAAGAAGACATAAAATATAAAGTAAATCCTAAAAGTCTCCCCCCACACTTAAATTTTACATTGTCCTCAATGTAAAATACATCAATATCATCAAGAATAATCATCAAGAATAATAAAAGACATGTAAATAAAAAAGAAAGGTAAGAGAAAGCAAATCTAAAGTAACTTGCGTTGCTTTACAAGAAGCATATTTTTTTAATGTCTTTGGCTATACAAGAAGCTCAAGCTCCTCCATCAAGAATGAATCAGGATCTCCAACTCTATTACTTCCACCACATGCTCTTAAAAGCCTTTATAAAATGATTTAAGCCTGTGCCAATTGATTAGGAAAACTTTGTTGTTTTCCACACTTTTGATCTCAATTGCACCATAAGAAAAAATATTAGTAACAATAAAAGGTCTATCCTAATAGGAACAAAGTGTATCCAATATTAATTTAAGCATTGAATTAAATAACAAAGTCTTTTAGCTAATCTTAAAATTTTTTTGTAGAAATGAATTTATCATGGAATGCTTTTATTTTTTCTTTGCAAAGCCTAGAATTCTCATAAGCTTTAAGTTTAAGCTCCTTCAATTCTTGTAATTGTAATTTTCTTTCCTCTTCATATGCCTTCAAATCCATGTTGCACGTTTTTATAGTCCAAAATGCTCTATGCTCCAACTTTATAGGAAGATAACAAGTTTTTCCAAAAATAATTTGATATAGAGACATCCCAATAGGAGTTTTGCATATGGTCTTGTGAGTTCAAAGTGCATCATCCAATCTAAGGCTCCAATCTTTTGTATTAGTTTTCATAGTTTTCTCCACAATTGACTTCATTTTTCTATTAGAAATTTTAGCTTGCCCATTTTTTTAGGGATGATATGGTGTGGAAACTCTATGATAAACCCCATGTTTATTCAATAAAGCCTTAAATGCTTTATTGCAAAAATGAGTCCTTTGATCACTAATCAAAGCACATGAATGCCAAACCTATTGAAGATATGAGATTTGAAAAAATTTGCAATAATTTTAGAATCATCTGTTTTAATAACTTTAGCTTCCACCCACTTACAAACATAATAAAAAAATAAGAAGAATGTAAACAAAGTCAAAAAATAAGCAAAAAAGCTCATAAAATTAATCCCATATACATAAAAAAAAACTTCATGAAAAAGCATAGGAGATTGAAGCATCTCATGTCTACAAGTTAAATTCCCTATCTTTTGATATTATTCATAATTTTTACAAAACATATAAGTATCATGGAATAAAGTAGGCTAATAAAAACTACAATCTAGAACTTTTCTTATTGTTCTCTTAAGCCTAAAATAACTTTCATGAGTATGATCATGATAAAATGCAAGTATGGAATGAAACTCAATATCATGTACACATCTCTTAATTATTTGATCAGCACAAAATCTCCACAAATAAGGATTATTCCACACATAATACTTAGCTTCACTCTTGAACTTATCAATTTGAGCTTTCTTGTCATATCCAAGTAACTCATTAGCAACTAAATAATTCACTAAATTAGTATACCAGGGATCCTTACTTAGAAACTAAAAAAGTTGCTCATTTGGAAAGGTGTTATGGATAGGAAAAATATCCACATCTCTTGACATTTTACTTAAATGATTAGTAACTAGGTTTTCAGGTCCACTTCTATATCTAATCTTAATGTCAAACTCTTGCAAAAGTAATATCCATCTAATTAAGGGAGGTTTTGCCTCGGCTTTCTTCAAAAGGAACTTTAAAGTTGTATGATTAGAAAATACAATCACCTTAGAACTAAGCAATTATGATCTAAACTTATCTAAAGCAAAAAATAATAGCTAAAAGTTCTTTTTCTGTTATAGTGTAATTTACTTAGGTAGCATCCAAAGTTTTTAAAGCATAATAAATCATATAAGGTTATTTTCTCACTTTTTACGCAAAAATAGCTCTAATTGCATAGTTAGATGCATCACATATCAATTCAAATAGTAAATCCTAAGATGGCGGCTGGATAATAAGGTTAGTAGTGAGAGCTTGCTTCAACTTATCAAAAGTATCCTTATAATGTTTATCAAAGTTGAAATTTACCATTTTAGAGTAGCTTGGATAATGGAAGGGTAATCTTGCTAAAGTCTTTAATGAATCTTCTATAGAAACCTATATGACTAAGAAAAGAACGTATTTCTCATACACAAGTGGGATAAGATAAAGTCGTAGTCACATCAATCTTAACAGGATCTACTTCAATGCCCTTACTACTCATTATATGTCCTAAAACTATGCTATGCTCTACTATGAAATGACATTTTTAAAAATTCAGCACAAGGTTTGCCTTAATGCATTTGTCTAACACCCTAAAAAGATTTTCTAAGCATGCATCAAAGGAGGAACCATAAACAAAAAAGTCATTCATGAAAACTTCAATGTAATCTTCTAAAAATTCAGAAAAAAAGCTTACCATACACCTTTGAAATATATCAGGTACATTGCATAGGCCAAAAAGCATCCTTCTATAAGCAAAAGTATCAAAAAGGTAGGTGAATGTTATTTTTTATTGATCTTTAAGTGCAATATGAATTTGGAAATAACTAGTGTAGTCATTAAGGAAGCAATAATGGGATTTTTTAACCAATCTCTCTAATATTTGATTAATGAAAGGTAATGGAAAGTGGTCTTTTCTGGTTAATTAATTCAACTTTTTATAATCAATGCAAACTCTCTAACTATTTTGCACTCTAATAAGAAGTAAATCATCATTCTAGTTTTATACTACTGTTAAGCCACTTTTCTTAGGATAACTTGGACCGAACTTACCTATTTGCTGTCTGAAATTGGATAAATAATTTCAGCCTCTAAAAGTTTAGTAATCTCTTTCTTTACCACATCCAAAATTAAGGGGTTGAGTTTTCTTTATGGTTATCTTCTTAGTTTGGCTCCTTCTTCTAACAAAATTCTATGCATATAGGTGGAAGGGTTAATACTAAGAATGTTTGCAAGTGTACACCTTATTACTTGTTTATAAACTATCAAAATTTGCAACAATCTCTTTTTTGGTTCAAGTTAGAAATTCTTTACATAATGACTGGTAGCTTCACATTCTCCTTTAAATATGTATATTTTAAATATTCTAGAAGAGGTTTAAGATCTAGTGTAGGTGGCTGGATGATAGAAAGTACTAATTTGGTAGAAAAAGCCACTTCAACAAGATAAATCTCTTTTTTTATAATAAATTCTGTATCTTCTACAATTTTTACAACAACACTAGTTTTTCTCCTAAAAATGCAGAAATTTCTTTGCATATAGTGCATTGGTTATCACCATCACAACAAGTGCATTCATGATCATCAAAGCATTCGATAAACTTAAAAAATGTAAGGAAAATTAGCAAGCATATCTTTAAAGGCATTTTCAGTAAGCTCATCAAGCACATTTATTTGGAATACAAAATGTTCTTTAGCAGGGAATCTCATGGCTTCAAAGATGTTAAATGTCATTATTGTATCTCCCATTTCTATAAAAAAAGTGTCAACATCTACATCAAATTTCATTTTTGATACTTTGAGGAATGATCTTCCTAAAATCAAAGGTGCAAGGCCATGTGCAAAGTCATCTTCCATTAGTAAAATGTAAAAATCCATTAGAAATATCAACTCTTTAACTGAACTAACACATCTTCAACTACTCTAACAAGTTATCCAGTACTTCTATTAGCTAATTGGATTATAACTCTTGTTTGCTTCAAGAGGGCAAGCTGTAGAAAGGAGAATAGTGATATTGGCATGGCATTTATGGAAGCTTCCAAATTAATTAAAGCATGTTCAAATCTATTGTTCCCTATTACATAGAGTATATCAAAAGTTCCTAGATCTTTGCACTTCTATGGTAAATTTGGTTGAAGGATGGCCGACACATTTTGGCCTAAACTCATTTTTTCCTTGCCATGTAATTTTCTTTTATGTGTGCACAGTTTTTTACGGAACTTGGCATACTTTGGAATCTATTTAATAACATCTAGCAGTTAAATATTAACTTCCACCTTCCTAAAAGTTTCCAAGATCGTCTTATCTCTATCTATTTCTTCTTTTTTCCTAAATTGTGTAATTCTATTGGGAAAGGGAAGTGGTCTTGTGAATTCTGTTGGTTTCTACACTATCTTTGGTTTGTCTAAATTTTAGTTAAATTAGAGATAGTGTTTTGTAGTATCTTTAACACCTACTAGTTGTTTAGCCTTATGTTGCTGGGTTGCTAGTTTTGTATTATTAGAGCCATGAACTCCTTGCCACTTCTTAGTATGATGACAAAAATATTACTTTTGGGATTAAGAATTGTTTGAGAAGGTAATTTATCAGAACCTTGTAATTTAAGCTCGTTTATGGTGGAAGTAAGCTAACAAATTTATGTTTGTAAGTCTTGCATTGTAACTTTTTCCCTTTGTTCGAACTATAGATTATTGGTAGCCAATTGCTTGACTAACTCCTCAAGAGATGGGTGAAAGGATGAAAAGGAAGCTGCTTATTAGTTTTGAAAATTCTATTGTTGCTAGATTAGCTTGGAAGGCTGTTGCTACTAGAATGGAGATCTATTCTGATATAGTACTGGTTTGGTTTGTTGGATTGGTACATTGCTATATCTAAAGTTAGGATAGTCCCTTTAACTAAGATTATAAAAATTTGAGTAAGGATCATATTTTAGTTATTGTTATGGTTAGTACTGGTCTGGCTATTGGTATTGTGGTTTTCTAAGAAATACTACTACAACATAGGCTTGGTATTGGCCATCATCCTCTTATAAGGTTGGACATGAATCAGTGGGATGACTTGAGCAAGAACAAATGCTATAGAGTCTAGCAAGTGGAAGGGTTTATAATTGTTGTTGTTGTCGTCTGATTACCAGTTGCCTTACTAAGGAAGTTAATTCATCTATCCTATGCTCCATTCTTTGCTTATCTGCATAGGAAGAGAAATTCATTTATGCATATTTTTGGTCGTAGGAAGCATTCTTATACCAAATTGTTATGAATTGGCTACCATATTTGCAATCAAATCTCTTGCAGCAATAACAGTTTTGTCCACCAATGTACTCCCACTTGCAGCATCTATCATGCTCTTATCCATAAGGAGGAGGCCTTAATAAAAGTATTGAATTAGAAACTACTTACTAATTTAGTGATAGCGGTAACTTGCACACAAATTTTTAAACCTTTCCTAGTATTTATACAATATTTCTCCATTCATTTGTCTAATGCCACATATCTCCTTTCTTATTACAACAGCTTTGGAGGTAGGGAAAATTTTTTTAAGGAATAGTTGTTTCATATCATTCTAGTAAGTGACTGATCTAGGTTATAGATAATAAAGTCCATCTTTAGCAGCATCAGCTAGGGAGAAAGGGAATGCTTTGAGCTTGATATGATCTTTAGAAATTCCTAAAGCTTTATTTTAGAGCACACCACATGAAACTCTTTCAAGTGCTTGTGTAGATTTTCACCTATAAAACTATGAAGCCTTAGAAGCAAATGTATTTGATCAAACTTCAATTCAAAATTGGCATCAAGTTTAGGATATTGGATGCTTAATGATTGATAGGTAACATCAGGGGCAGCTAATTCCTTTTGCCATATTTTCTGAGCTATTTAAAGAGTTAGAATAAAGGGTGGGAAGGCTAGAACTACTTATTTGTTTACTCTTACAAAGAGAATAAAAATTCTTATCAATTTCAAAATTAAAATCAAAATCAAACAATTCAACAATAGTCTTTCTTGTCATACATTACTACTAAATTGCACTAAAGTAAACTACATCAGATAAAAACATAGGAACACAAAAATACTAAAATGAAAAAGTACTATGAAAAATTAACCTAAACACATCTAATTAACCTATTCAAATATTTTTTAAAAATTATGGAACTATTATGGAAAGTCTTCTAGAACCATACAAAACCCAAAAAAGTAATAAAAAATCTTTTAAAAAAATTAAAATAGTGGTTAAAATAGTGGAATTTAGCAAAAAAAAAAGGCATCCCATAAGCAAAGTTGTGAGTTTTGATGAGAAAGATTAAATCTAGCTCCTACAAAAATTTTAGCTCAATCGAAACTAGTGAGACTCAATACGGTTCCTAAAGGATAAGCTAAAAAATGCTTGAAAACTAATTTTCTTAGACAAAAAACCTCTAGTTTAATGTTAAATGATGTATAATATGATAAAATATGATCAATTGAAGTAGAGGTATAAAAAAAACCAAAGAATGCAATGGAATTCAAGAAAATGCAAAAAATTATAGTTACTGTAAAAAGTAGAAGTAAGCTAAAAAATGCTTGAAAATTAATTTTCTTTGGCAAAAAACATCTATTTTAATGTTAGATGATGTATAATATGATAAAATATGGTAAATTGAAGTGAGGGTATAAAAAAAAGAAAACAAAGAATGTAATGGAATTCAAGAAAATGCAGAAAATTGTAGTTACTGTAAAACATAAGAAACACAATTAATGGATGCAATTACCTACTAAAATACTTGAATAATTATGTAATACACTATTAGAAATATGTAAGAGAATATGGTTACAAGAGGATCCCTAGTAATGGTGCTAAAATTTTGAAATGCATGTTGTTATGCACCAAAATTAGTTAAAACTGGTTTGCTGAAGAAATAATGTAGAAAGTGGCACAACCAAGTTATACCCTGAGTGATCCTTTGATATCATCTTTTCTAATTAATTTTATACCAATATTTACATAATTATTGAATTATTTATGCAATGAAAATGAAGGAGACTAATGCAAACAGGATGAACATGCAACAAAATAGAATGCTGTAATAGAAACAGAAAGTAATATGTTGTATGTCGTATGAGAATTATGCAAAATGCAAAATTATGGGGGGTGGTTTGGTTGCATGAAATTAAAATTATAACAATAAAATAAATAAGCATAAAATATAAATAAAATAGGAAGCAATAAAAAGAATTTAATATACGAAGCAGTCAATTTAAGGGAATTGAAAGCTCTAAATCGGATCAATCATGATCAATTAGGAATTAACTTTTCTAATTGATGCTTCAACCTTGAATTACGTGGAATCCCTACAATAATTTATGAATCTTACGCTAGATGATTGTCTAAGATTTGATTAATTAATATTAGTCGAATTATAGGATCGTTATAATCCTTAAACTAGATCAAAATTGATTTATAGTTAAATTCGATTGATTTGAAAAATTAAATTAGAAATCTTCAAATTAATCCCTTAACCATCTATCCCTATGTATAAAACCACGATTTATGAACCATAATTTCATATCAAAGTAGCAAAGAATTAGAAATCACAAGAATGAATATCAATTATATCAAATCAACATCCAACATAAGTAATTTCAAGAAATCAACATAAGTAAATAGGGAAAAAGAAAAATTAATTAAGGAGAGTCAATATTACAAATCATAATCTCATAATCTTTGATAGGAGAGCCTTAAACTCCTTGAATCAACTTTGAAAATTAGCCCTTCATGGCTAGAGGACATAAGTTAAAGGAAAAATAAGGAGAGTTGTCTCCTTAGAGTGTGTAGAAGTCTCTATATCTAATAAGGTCTCCCTATTTATTTGACTTAATTAATCTAAAACCCTATCAAATCGAATTCCTATGTCTTTTAAGATTACAAAGATGAAGCCTTCCTAATTTTTACAAGCCCAGACCTAATTTGAACAAAGTAATTAAATCTAATAGTTACATCAGTGAATTCAAGTAGGTCAGTTTTCTAGTATAAGACCATTAAATTAAGATAATTTGTAAAACCCATAAATAGAAAAGTTGTAGGTCTTTGGGCACTAGTTTCATGTTAATCTAACCTTTGTAACTCTAGTTATGGCCTAAAAATTGAGGTGAGTTCAGTTAGGATAGAAACATAACTTCAGCTTCTCAGCCACATATGACCTCTAAAATGCTTGAAATAGGCTTGGCTTAAAACATAAAAGTTGTATATTTCTCTTTAAGCTTTCCAACAATATAAAATTTGCCTTAATTTGAAACCTAGAGTTTAAGATATGACTAAAAAATAAAAATAGTATTAAAATCCAACATTTATCTAATAGATTCAGAAACTTATAAAATCAACTCATAATTATAAAACAAGGCTAATTTTGTGAAATTAAGCACATGTAACACTTAAGAGACTTAAAATAGGAGAAAATAAAATAGTAAATATTTTTTTATCTGTGAGATATATACTCACTTAAAAATGCTTCTTTATTTGTTAAAGTGTGGAGTATCTGCACTCTTCCCATCACATCGTTTTCCTTACTTCACAAATTATAGGATAACTTGTAATTATTTGGATTTACTTATATATATATATATATATATATATATATATATATATATATATATGTATATTAACCATTATTCCAGGGTCTATTTATAATATTTTAATCTCTTATAGTACATCTCATTATTATTTATTAAGTTAATCATAAAAACTAAGAATACATCCTAATGTGGAGGTTCTTAAAACAAACCATGTAGACAAGTTATTAGCAAGTTTCTCATGTATCATTATATACCTCAAAAATACTTTCAAGATTAGGCTTTTTAAAGTTTACAACTATCATTGATAATATTATCACATAACATTCCAAAATAGCTTCGATCATATAATTTTACCAATTTGTAACATGAAAGGGTTATTTTTCAAAAGCTTTACTAAAAATCTATATTTTAGATAAAAATGGATTTTACTTGGTTTCTTGTTAGAATCTTATAAAGTATGAAGGTATAACATTTCAAAAGTATTCTAATCTTTGTCAAAACTATTTCAAGTATACAAACTGTCCAATATATGAGATAAGGTAATAAAACAAGTATTTCTTGAATCCAATTCAAATTCCTGATAATATTAAAATAAAATACTCTAGAAAGATTTGAAATCATACTATTCTATCACCCAATAGTATAAAAATATGATCTTTTTTTTCAAGAACATTGTTAAAAATACATAATATGAATAAAATAAGCTTTCTTTAGCTTTCTTAACTCAATAAGAAATCTTCCAAAATATTATAACTCAATACTCTATTTTTGCTCTACCTATGTTTTTTTACTAATGTGCATCATAGAACTTCTATTTTTTTTTAAAACCATCATCGTACATTTAAATTACCCATAAATGAGTTTTTCTTAGGTATCTATATAAATTTGTTCTAAAAATAAAATAAAATGTTTCATTTATATTCTAACTATTCTATTTTGTATTTTATAACATAAAAATTATATTTTTTAGAAGTACCAGCCATATTCCGAAATATGTATAAAATGGGTTTATCCTGGATTGAGCATTAAATCAGCATAAAGATAAAAAATTTATGATACAGAAGTGCTCACCGTTACTCCAAAGAGCCTCCATAAGCTCCGCTGCCAACGAGGAAGTTCCGTTCGCAAAAAACCACTGGCCTACGTTTCCACCTAGTTGCCTCACCATCTCGTATGTCACCATTTGCAACCACCAAACGTTGGCCTCGATTTACTACACGATTATCGTCCACACCTTCTCCAGCTCGTCATAGCTTGCTTGAAGGTTCTTAAACCATGGAGGAGCTATTGTGAAACAATAAAAACAAGCTACAGTGAAGCAACTAAAACCATAAAATTGATCGAAGATACCAACGGTGATGGAAAACAACATCAGACGGACTTGTAGCAACTTCTAAGGTTGGCACGGGTAAGGAAGGGGAGAAGAAAAGAAGAGATAGCTGAAGTTAGCGGAAAAGAGAAATCAAGGAACAAGAAAGAGATGAAGAAAAGAAAATATTCTGGAGAGAAAGAGACTAGAAATTAAAAAAAATAGGGGAAAGATCCAGAAACTCTGAGAAAAATGAAAGAAGCAATAGCCAGTAGGTAAAAATGGAAAGAGGAAGCGTAGAAACTAAGAAAGGGATAACTATTGACATAATAAAGAGAAGGATGATGCATGAAAATCAAGAAAGAAGAAAAATTAAAAAAGTTGTCTGAGAAAGAGGATTGAAAATGAAATAAAAAAAAGAAAGAGAATGCTAAAATGTGAACTGCAGGAAATGATTCAACGCATCTCATACATAGTAAACTTACTTAAAATGAGAAAATTTCAACCCTCTTTTTTATTTCAAATTAATCTTGGCTCTTCATCTTAAAAAAAAGACCTAACTATTAATCAAATAAATAAATGATTATCCACAAGCATCAAATTTATAAAAAATTTCTAAACTTAACTTTAGATATTACAGATTAAAAGGTTTCCAATGTAGTGACTTTGTAAGCTAGTCACATACTTTAGGAAGAGGTCATGACAAAATTGATGTTAAAGCATGGTTTGGGGTAAAGTGGTGCATTTTGCCTGAAATTATAAAGTAGAAGTTTCCAACTATCTAAATTAATGTCTTGAAAACATTAAGCCCTAATAATAGATTAATAACTATCAAAGAAAGGCATGGACAAATACCTTTTTACTTTTTATATCCCAAATTCTTTATGGGCTAATTTCATCCATGGGCAACTAAGGACAACTAAAGTGAGTATTATTCTAATCTTTAGATAACTTCGATTCTTTAATATTTTAAAATCTTTATTATAAGTATTTGATATGATTGAATTGATATAGAAAGGAGTATAAACTTATAGTTTAAGTTAGCAGGGGAATTGAATGATTGATTTCATTTTGAATGTTTGATCCCTTGTGGAAGACTTGTTGAACATGCAAAAGATATATATGTATGTGTGTGTGTCTATGCAAGCATGCACGTGTATGTGCACATGCATATGTATAGGTATATGTATGTATGCATAAGTTTGCTTACATGATCTTATTTTCGTATTAACAATGAATGATCACATTTTGTATTCTATTGATATTTAGTAGTGAAACGAGTTGTCACTTAAATAATGCTAGCAAGCCAAGTTAGACACGACTCAATGAAAGAAGGTTAAACCTTAAGCTAGTTTAGGAATGTTAAGGTCTTAAGACTTGTAGGAAATCAAAACGGATTACATTTTGACTAAATAAATTTTGTATATATTCTATAAATAAGAGTTATAAGTTTAAACTATAAACTCTAAAGAGAGGCAATAATCAAGTGGAAATTTTAAGTTATTCATAAGTAAATTAGATTATCTTGGTTTATTCATATAATAGGTGGGAACTTAACATGAGTGTGAGCATGAGGAAAATTTAAAGGTTATGTACATGAGTAGATGATGGCGTATATTGTAGAAAGCCCTTACATTATGAGGCATTTCTATAGTTATAAGAATTGGTAAATTACAAATTGTGCACCCATGACCTAGAAAATAGAAAGTGTAAGTCAAAAAAAGTAAGAATGTGAATCTAGATGGCAGTATTAAATGAACTATATTAGTTAGACATTCAATTGTATCATAACTTAGGTTAACCTTGTTATTTATTATGGTTTAATACTATGTTTAACTAGAGTCATTTCTTGGGTTCTCGTAGTCAACTAAAGATGCTAGAATTGTTCTCTAAACACCTATAGTCAATTATGGCTCTATTTTTACACCACTAAAAGATCTATAGGTTTTAAGAATGTTACAAATACTTATTTATGTAAAATAGAGTTAAATAGTAATAGGGATAAAAAGATATGGTAAAGGTAATTATACTAATATGAGAAAAGGAGATATGAAAAAATGGTTTGATGTGTCACAGAATCTTAAAGTTTCATATTTTGAGACTTATTTGAATCGATAAATGTATTATAGTTTTACATACAAATGGACATAAGAACCTACTAGGAATCATATAAGAAAATATATAAGGCAATATGATACTAATGAAACATAAAGCCTTGATATCTAGATTTATGTTTCATTTACAAGGATAAATCATTTATGGTCCTTGTTTATGATTGTATAGAAATAAGGCTAGATGTAATTTGATTTCTTCATGGCAAGTTAAACTTAGAGCTTAAATTCCTATTCCATGATCAAAATGATAAGCCATGCATGGATTTGTATATTTGTCAGTATACACTATGAACACTTATATCATGGAATTTAAAATTTAAAGTATTTAGTTAAATACTATTTTTAAGACCTATTTGTTTAGAGCATAAGTGTTGCATGGCATAAGAGTGGTACTTATATGGCACATAAGGAATAGATAATAACCATAATCAAATAGGAATTAACCAAATTTAAAGAGATCAAGGTAGTTAAATTAGGAGTCATAAAACTATTTGGTTTAAAATGAATAAATAGGATAATAAGAGGTTTATTAAGTAAAAGATATGATGATTATTCTAATGATAAACTTACTTATATTTGCAGAGGAAAGAAGTAGCAAAGTATAATAAGGATAATGGATGATAAAGATGTATGGAAATAAGAAATTTGATAACATGTGCTTAAACTTAACGAGGCATGAAAAATTATTAAGAGACATAAGAATATTTTAAAGCTAAATAATCCAGCGACAATTATGTCATAACTTAGGCCACGAAGTAAAGACCAAAGGTTTAACTTTTGGACTCATAACTAACCAAAATATGAAATTTTATTATAGCAGATCAAATATTAAGTGTCATGAATATTTTCCTAACTTAGGACCATGGTGAATTTAAATAAGATAGGATCATTCTGCCAAAGTAAATTATAGTAATAAAACTAATAGGATATAAACTAGAGTCCACATAATGTCGTTTATGTTAAACTTAAAACCTTATAGAAAAAAACCCTAGTCCTTAAATGTTATGCAATACTAATAATTGCACCCCTATGATATAAACCAATGATTTTATTCTAGAATTATCAATCATTATCAATATAGATTATCCACTTATCTATGCACCATATTATAACATTTAAAAGTGAACTTTGTGTCAATACAAAACCTATTTTCAACAAACTGTGACCTAGTGTATGTTAAAAGATTTTCCTTCCTTGCAAAATTGGAATTTGATTCAATTATAAGAGTGTTAGGTGTGACTTATAACTTAAGATAATTTATGCTTAGGAAATAATTTTATGTAAACTAATAAATTAAATTGTTTATGTTAACAACTATTATGTGTATTGAATTATGTGAATGAATGTATGTAAATAATGCTTGAAATTTATTAATGTTATCCTTTGATGTGTGTATATCCATATTGAGATATGACATAAGATTATAAAAGTTGCATATGAACTAGTGTTTGATGGCACTTGCATATGGGAAAGTATGATTGTTCTAAAGCTTGTATTTATAGCTTAAGAGTAAATAAACTTGAATATTTATGAATCGCTTTGAAAAATATATAAATTGCTTGAATGTTTCATGATAAAGTTATGATCATGTACAAATATAAGATGGTTACTATTGAAAAAAATCATTAAAGGTTTTTTTTTAATTAAATGCACCTAAGGTTTAGGTTGCATGACTAAGTAGTTAATAATAAGGTTCTATTGTAACCCCTTTTTAACCTTGTAATGATGTGGAGGTATTCCTTTAAGATTAAGTAATTAAATAAATAATTGAGATGGCTCGACAATACCAAATTATTACAAATTTTTTTATTGATCATAAGATATTAGGAATCAATATATTGATCACCTAGTTGCAAATAATTCATAATTTTTATCCTTAGCATTTACATGATTTAGGTGTTAAGAAATACATGTGATTCCTCCACTATAGAATCATAATCCACCTAATTGTCTCTAATATTTAGTACTTGGATATTAGGAGGTTCTAGCTATTGTCTTTGACCAGAATTTAGGTTGACATCCATTTCCATATCATTAAAGAACTCATGATGTTTCCAATTTCTTTATATGCTTTGGTTCCATCAAATAAACCTTTTTAAGTTCCAGCACTGCTCTTACAAGTCAATTCAACTTTCTTTTTTAATGTGCAATAATGACAATCACACTTCTAGACTAACATTGATAAGCATTAATGGATCACATTATGGACTTATATTTTGTGCTTCAACTATGTTCTCGTGCACCTTAAGCATAAGCATTTTTTGTTTTCTTAGGCCAGCAACTTATGTGTAAGCTTGAGGATTAACTTTCATTCTCTCCTTGTCATTCTACATAAAATCCATAATTTCCTTCATTTCTTCTTCAACAACCTTTTCTAGAGATTTGAAACAAGATCCACTTCTACTTTTAGATTTGTCTCCCAATATAAGATTACTACTATTATCAATTGTAGCCTTTGTATGAGTTACAACTTATATTCTGCGCTTCAACTTTATTTTCACGTTATAAGCTTATATTCTATGCTTCAACTTTATTCTTATGCACCTTAAGCACAATCATTTTTAATTTTTTTAGGCAACAACTTATGTAGAAACTTAAAAATTAAATTTCATATTCTTCTTGTTATTTTACTTTAAATCCATCATTTCCTTCCTCTTCTTCAACAACCTTCGCTAGAGATTTGAAACAAGATCCACTTATATTTTTAGTTTTGTCTCCTAATAGAAGATTACTACAATTATTAATTGCACCCTTTATATGAGTTGTGGCTTTCCCTTTTGGATGTCTCTTTTAGGCTATTAACCGAAGGCCATGAGTGCAAAATATATTATTATTATTATTATTATTATTATTATTATTATTATTATTATTATTATTATTATTATTATTATTATTATTATCTTTTCTCTCAACAACCTAATTTGTTTGTTAATTATTATTATTTGTTTTCTTATATACCATAGCCATTAAGACACCTTTCAACATAATGCCTATAACACCTACACTTGAAATAAATAAAATGAATTCCCTCATACATTACATTGAAAATAGAGCCATTGATGTAAAAATATGGTAGTAAAAGTTTATTAAGATTCACCTCCACACAAATTTAAGTATATTTTTCTTTGCTTTGATTAAAAGTTGTTAGGTCCTTTATAAAGTCATCCTTATCCTATTTCTTATTGCCTTTAAAACATGTTCATGATAATAATGAATAGGCAATTTCAAAACCTTTATCCAAGATGCTATTGAGTTGATCATAGCTTCACTTAGATTAAAATTTGATGACTATTGTCTCATAATTAGATAATGATCAAAGATAACTTATGAGCCCTTCTAGTAATAGAAAATCAAAATCTTCCAGATGTGTGAATATGATCAGATAATATTCTTCTCCAAAATGTATTATGTTTAATACTCCTTATGGGTTCCATATTTGATAGAACTTTTACCATAAAATTTTGTAAAATATCCTCTTACCCATAAGTTTCAGTATCATGGTTTTCTTCCATGATTTTGGAAGTTTCTCTTCCTCTTTTATAGATATCACCAAGGTGGGACAATTAGGTTTATCCTTGATAACACCCTTTATTATTTTGATCCCAAAGACTTCATTATCTCCATTAAAAGGTTTGTTGCCTTTTTTTTAACTAAACCTATTTATTTTTGTTTCCAAATTAATTTCTTCTTCATTATAAAACATCTTGTTAGATTTTTCTCCATCACTATCTTCATTTTCTAACCTTCTTTTTTTGTATTTAGGTCAATAACCAACATTGCCTTGTATGATAAGATGTGATGATCTCTACTCTACACAATGCATTTTCCTATTTGTAGTCGTGGATCATCATAAATCTTTTGGTTTAAGGTATGATGAATAAAATCATTCCTATCTTGATAAACTTTTTTCTAATCATAGTTTGGCAAATCAGCATCTTCCTCTAATTGTCAAGGTAACAATTTGACTATCATATAGCTTATATAGTCAAGAACCCAATTAGAAAACTTTACCAAAGCCTCACAATATTATAATTTTTTTATATTTTTACACCTTATGTTTATAAAAAATAAGAGTTCTTATAATTTGGTAACTATTTTTAAAATATGTTTTTAAAAACTATTATTATAAATGTATAACTTAAAAATAGAAAATTAAAAATAATTTTTAGATATTTTCTTAACTTACATTTTTTATTTTTAATAGTAATTTTATAATTAAATAAAAATTTTCCTTATTTACACCATCAAATACACTTTTTTCTTTATTTTTCTTAAATTCAAAAATAATTTTCAAAAATAAAATAACTTTTAAGAATAGATTTTGAAAACCAAAAACTAAAATATATCCAAACAACTCAAAAGTTCTTGTTTAGAAGTTGTTCTTAAAAACTGTAACTTTAAATATGTAACTTGAAAATAGAATAATGAAAATAATTTTTAGATGTTTTCTTTTCTTTTTTTTTATTTTTTTAATGGAAATTTGCAATTAGATGAAGATTTTCCTTATTTAGTTTTTCGTCATCTAATGGTAGTCAACCATCATAACTCAATTAAAGTAGATGGAGGTGAGTTACTTGCTTTGGTTTGACAATGGTGTAATAAAAATGAGAAATTTTATCAATTTTTAATTAAATATGAGTTAATGATATTTAAATTAACCTAAATCAATTTGACAAACATATTTATCAAAATGCCATCATTTTTTGCCTACATCCCAAGTGATTTAGTGATTTCTTTCTCCCTTATGCATGAAATTTATTTTTGAAAATTAATATTGCCTTTTTCTCTAAATCTAACAAAAATCATAGTAAAGCACTTTGATTTTTAACTTTTATTTGAAGTAATTTTCTTCTTCCTTAGAATCACCAAAGCTACTTTTCAACACTTGGAATCATTATGCAATGCATAACAAAACTTCTTTGATTGGTATGATTCGCTTGTAGTTTTGAACTAGAACAAATTATTGAATTGGCCTCTCTCCTTTTTTAGCCACATTGTCATTGTTTGTTGTTGGCACATTAACTATGATTTTTTCTAATTTTTTATTGCCATAATTTTCCTTTTATGCTCTAAAACCTCATATGTATCACTTTATAATTTATGTATAAGTTGCTAAAGGTTGGAGATTAAAATCATTGAAGTAAAGATGAAAAATAAGGAGAATAAATTCAATTACAAATGGATTTGGATTTTTTATCTTACTGATAAATCTCACATTACTCTTCTTATTATTATATTTTGCATTTTTACTATATATATAGTTTGATGGTGTAAATTTTTATTTTTTATCTTCATTTTTTCTGGTAAACCATATGCATTGTTTTCCAATGTGAGGTGATTTAATCCATGATGTTAAATTTTTGCTTGTTTTGAAAGTGATCACTATATTTTGTTGTAAAATTTCACTCTTTTTTATTTTTTTTTGTTTTTGCAAAATCCTATACTATCTTTTTTTATTATCCTTTTCACTAATGTCTGTGAGTACCAACTATCTAAACTTATACAAAATCAATGTAAACTGACTTGGCCAATTAAATTCTATTAAAACATTAAAATTAATTAATTTCAATTTGAAATTTGCCTTTAACAAATTGTTTCAATTGAAATTTAGGTCTCTTAACTAGCTTTGACTGACCATGCCCCCTAATTTACTTCACCAGATGCTCTTAATTCTTTATTTCCCTTAAATAAAAAAATAATTTTTAAAAATTTTAAAAATTAAAGAAAATTTTTCAAAATAGTTTTTCAAAATAAAAAAAATCTAAGCACATCATAAATCATTTTTTAAAAGAAAAAAGCAACAGTAATATGTCAACTTTTTTGGACTCCATTTAATCAGTTCTGGTAAATCCTAAAATCATGTGTAAGCAATTAATTTCATCTTAACTAAGAGTATTTAAATGTACCAAAATTAATTAGTATTGAACAAACTTTCTAATTTTTAATTATCTCACTTTTAAAATTATAAAATATTTAATCTAACTTTATCCTATATCCAACAGTTTAAGATAGAACTATCCTTAAACATAACTTTATCTGGATTTTATCTTAAACTCTTATCTCTTATTTTTATTATTTTTTTTAAAAAAATTATTTTTACAAGGTAATTTTTAAAGATAATTTTATGATGTATCTTGGTGATTATTGCATATCAAGCTTCTACACATTAAAAGTGAGAATAATTTTTAGAGACAATATTTATTACATACCTTAAATGAAATTTAACTAACAATTTTAAGGAAAAAGATCCTGTGCAGATAATATTTTCTAAGCTTTTATTTTTGTTGATATTTTTAAATTAATTAGTATCAATTTATTGTTTAATTATCCTTTTCTTTTTTGGTGAAGCTTATTGTTCAATTTTCCAAAAGTGATAAAAATATTATTTATTTTTAAGAAGTTTGTTGAATTTTTCTTATATAGTTTTAGAAATGGCTCTCTAATGGATGAACTCAAGGTTTATCACAATTTTTAAATATTGAATTTTATTCAATTGCAAATTTTATACACTTTAGATTGATAATCATAACCTATGTTAATTTAATAGGGTGAGCATTTTACCCAAAATTGAAATAAACTATATGAGTTGAATTGATGAAATTCAAGCGGAAACAAGTTTGTTTGTAAATCGAATAGTCAAGGGTATGCATTTGGACAATTTTTCCTCTTTCAATGGGCAATGAGTCAATAGAACCCTAATTGTATAAATTAAGAACCAATCAAGAAGACATCAAAATGGCATCATTTTGATTATGTTGGCTACCTATATTCCTTTATGTGATGCAACCACTCAAATCACAACCTTCATTCTTTTTTCCTACATTTAGTTTTGAAAATTTGCTTAAGCAAAATTCCAACAACTTTTCACTAATATTTGCATCACTTGATTAGCTAGATTCTCTAAGCTCCTCACTTTGTTAGTAACCTTACTCACATTTAGTGTCTGTGAAGGTCAAGGACTCTTATTTTAGAGCTATAAAGATCACATAGTGGAGAATTATTGCTCATGATAAGTTTATGTTGATTTGGTGTTCAATTTTTCTTCCCTTGAATTCTAGTTATTATTCAAAACAAGGTGTTAATATTCATTATGTAAGTTTAGGTTTTTTTCAGTTTTAAAATTTAGGATTTATGTGTTTCAATGAAGAATTTAGGGTTTTTATTTGCTCTAACTTTATTGGTAAGGACTTATTTGGTTGTAGATTGTCAAGTTGCTAAATAATGAAATTATATGTGTTTTACAATGAGGATATAAAATTTGGCAAAGAATTATTGTAATTTATAGTTCATTGTGTCCTTTAATATTGTTAGTACTCTATAATTTGTCATATAAATAAGTTCACATCAATATTAGTTATTACTAAGCCTAAGCTATTCATAAACGACAGTTAGGAAAAAATTGTACTTCTAATGTTTGTTTTTTCAACTTCTATGAACTAAAAATTGTAGTTTTAATGTATATTCTTCTAACTTTATCTCAGTTCCTTCTTATATAAAATTGAAAACCCATTTTTTTAGACTGTCCTTTTAGCTATTACCTAACTTGTGAGACATTGGCTCTATTTCACGTAACAAGTAAGTTAACTTTATAAAGTAATAAATACATTTAAAAGGTGAATTAGGGTTTTTCAAAAAAAAATTCTTAATAAAAATTTTTTTTATTAAAAATAAAGCAAGCAATATTTGTAATTTTGAAATATAGAATTCATTTTTCTTGACTTATGTCATCCAACATTTATAACTTAAATAACAATATTCAAAAGTACTATTCAAATATCAAAGAGAGATAATATGAAAGCAAAAACTTAGGGAGAGATAAGGAAAAGAGGATGCAAAATCATATATAATGGTTTTACTAAGAAGAACAACTTCTTCCTGTGTACATCCACTCTTTGGCATCGAATCCCCTTTGGTTCCATAGTTAGTGCACTAAATCCCTTAAGGTTGATACCTCTTAAGAAACCTTATAACAGTTTTGGATTGGTATGATGCCTCCCTTATGCTATCCTTACATAAGTATCACTACTGATAGCTTTTACACACTCTAACAACCATTAGGATCCCTTACCCAATACAAAAACTAAAAATTTTTTAGTAGGAAGAGAAAATGTTTAGTGTTTCTTTTGCATAAATACAAATTGAAATGATTAAAATGATTTAATCTTAAGAAGGAATGGCTTAAATTTTTGAAGTAAGAATTAAAAAAAATGAAAGCAAGATGTTAGCTCTAATAAACTAGGGGTTTTATGTCTCTTTCTATTTAGAAAATAATGAGAAATGATTTATATATGAGTGTGTTTTTCAATTAAAATGTTATGCATTTATAGCTGCCAAAAATTCAAAATTTACAAACTTATAATCGAATATGATATTTGAGTATGCAACCTGGGAATTCAAAATTTCAAAGGATACTTTATTACTATAATCGATTATGTGGCTAAGAGATTGCCATTACATAATCAAATATAATATTTGAGCATGTTCTAATTAGCTAGACTTTGAACAACAATATTTGAATATTATACATAAATATTAGTCTAAAGGCTTGTCTTTGGATTATAATATTTAATGACAATATATAAATATTGATTTGAAGGTTTGTCTCTAGTCAAGTTGTTCAATAATTATATTCAAATGCAACTTGCTAAATCCATTTTCTTAAAAGCAAAACTTGATTTTTAAATATTTGATATATAAAATTTTCTTTTACAAATGAAAATGTTTTAACATACTCGGGGCATGAAAACACTTGTATTTTAAAAATAATTCAAGCCATAACAATTAAGATTAATCATTTAGATATTTGACCTAAAATCCTAAACTAAGTCTTCATTGTTTTCAAAAATCTTCAATAAACTACAATCTAAATTCTTTAAAAACTTCATTTTCCTTCAGCATAAATCCTAAGTTATTTAATAGAATTTTTCACATAAAAGTGTAATTTTTAAATGCCATTTGACCTCATCAAAACTTAATCATTTAAAAAGGGTCTAAATAAAAAACCTTATAGTTTATTGACATGTCTAATAAGCTATTAGTTAACCATTAAAGGTATTTTACATATTAACTTATTAAACAAAATAAATTTTAATTTAATAAATTACCTTGAGTACCTTATAATTTATAGTTTATTATTTTTAAAAAATTATTTTTCTTCATCTAAATAATTGACAATCCATGTCCTTAATTATGTAAACTCAAATACTATTTCAATCATGTAAACTTGTGCATAATTTCATTTTTAGCTTATGCTCACAAATTCAGCATAAATAATTAAATATAAATTATAATTAATTAAATTTTAGGAATTATATTCTTACCATAAACCTTGAATAAATAAAAATATATATGCAAATAAATATGTATTGTCATAAAATATAATTAGCTATATTTTATTATAAATAATAATTAAATAAAAATTATGCAAGAAAATAAAAATGTAAGATCATAAAATATTATTAATTAAAGTTTTGATTATTGTATCTTTATTTTCAATATATTGATTGTATTGATATAATTTGATATTAAAATAAATATGAATCAATTTAATTTATTTATCTATTTATATTAAAATATTCTTTTATATCATTTTACATTTTCAATTAGTTCAACAAATAATTCTGTAAAATAATTTTTATGTAATTAGTTAACTTATTAGTTAACAATTACCATTTAACTAATTAATTATTAGTCAGTTGTGTAAAATAGAGCTTTTAATATGAAAACTTAATAATATATTAATGTGATTATGAATAAATAGGAAATGTATAAGGCTAATCATATTGACTTGATTAAAGAAAGATTACAATAAAGTAGAAATAGCAATAAGTTTGCTTTAGATTGTAAGTCTAGAATGAAGTTGTTGGAGGCAATTAGCTATGAATAAATAGAAAAACAAATATTTTTCAATAATATTAATAATAACATCAAACAACTATAACAATTTTAATAGAAATTTATTAGAAATATGCACTATTTAATAGGATGTGTTGATAAGATCATGTGAATCAAAATAAAAGTTAAAGTCATTACATGAATAGTTTAACATGGATTCAATTACTAACTTATATATTTAAGAATTTTATTTTTTTAAAGTAAATTTTCTATCAGAGAAGAAAATTACCAACCCCTTCCCTTTTAATATGGCATTTTTGCAATATATCACCATATAGTTATTTCAATGTTTAGGGTAATGGTTGTTGCTATCATGGTGGTACGTTTCCCGTGCTAGAAATTTTGCCTTGTTAAGATTTGTCAAAAAATTTTATGATGTTGAGATGTTTTGTCAAAAAGGGGAGCATTTTTGCTTCAATATTTCATAATTCTTGGCATGATATACTAATTTGGTATCATGATTTATTGACTGCATGGATATTTTCGTATTATTTTCAAACTAATAACATTTTAGAAGATGTAATCATAGATTTTTATCAATTTTGTTATTGGACCTCAAATATTTATTATATTGTTCTTTCTAATGTTCTCATTACTTTTTGACCAAAATTTAAGTATTTTTTGATATGTTAAACGATGTAATAACATAGGTGTCTTCTTTAGTTCAAATGTTTTCTTATTTATGATATTATGCCTTATTTGGCTTGAATATGAGGTCAAATCCGTCTGGAGTAAATTCTACTTTTAATCAAATTTTTGGTAATGTTATACTTCTAACTCTAACTTGAATGAAGATAAGGAAGTAAAAATTTCCTTTTGGATGTGTTGTAAAAACAAAAGGCTAGGATTATGTTTATACTTATCCAAAATAAATTGGAATTGCTCAAATCCTACATAAATGGTTAATGTTGGTTTGAGTATATTTTTTAGTTGAAATTGAGCTTAAATTTACCTTATTCAACTTGGAACAATTAATTGGTTTGAACTAATTGAAAGGGCCTAATCCATCTAACTACTACCCTTATAATTTATTTATTTATATATTTATATTTTTTCTTATTCATTTTCATCTATATCAGTTTTAAAATAGACATGAATTATATCATTATTTATCTTTTTAAATTAAAATTATACTAGGTTTACTTATTAATAATTATTTATCTATTTATATTTATAAAAGATAGACTGATAATTTTACAAACTAAAATAATATATTATAAAATAAAGAAGATATTCAATTAAAATATCTTTATAATATGATGTAAATTTAAACATTTTTAAAATTATTTATCTTAAATAAGATATCATGTTATCCTTATATAAGTGGTATCATTAGTCCCTTTAAAAAAATAGTGTCTTACCACTTGTATTAATCGTATTTTCTAGGAACACTTGCATTAATATTACACAAATATTATATAAGAATTAAATTTAAAAAAAATTAAAAGTTCTAATTAATTCATAAAATAAAAGCAACCTCAAATATTGTTGTTAATAAATTTTACTATTTTGAATGCTCTTTATTTTATTGTAATGCCGATTATAGATTCGACTAGCCCTATTTGACGTATACTAACATTAAAATATTTGTTCGATTATATTTCATTTGGTCCATTCCCTCGATGCTTTCAAATTTGGTCGGTCTATCGCATTTTTAACCTTTTCGATGGCTAATTTTTAAAGAAATTCAAATTTAGGTCTTATCAATTAAATTTTGAGATGATTCATGTAAGGGAACAGAGTGAGCCAACTGAATTTAGAGTGGCTCCAGCTCGTGCGATGGGAAGCGACAAATAAGTGCCAATGAAATGCACCTCATGAGTCGGGGCCATTTGTCAAATAAACCTGCAAATGGATCTTACGATTACTTGGCAAATGGACAAATGCAGCTCTAATCCTCAAGTACCAACTGTAGGGCGAAAGAAGACCCAACTAAGTGCCTTCCAACGCATAATAAAAATAGAGCTTCTTATTAGATGAGACGGCGTCGTTCATTGCAGCGGCAGCATCCTATTATCCTATCTCCTCGCATCGCATTATGTAAATAAATGAGGAAGGTTCAAATAAATGTAAATTTTTTTAATAATTTTTTATATTTATTTTAATTCTTATTAATGATGGATATACAAATTATGGAGTCATTGGTTTGCATGGTAAATAATTTTTTGTTAAAAATTGAACTTTTAAAAAAATAATTTTTTATATGAATTTTGTGAAAAAATATTTAAACTTATTTAATTGATATATAACAAGTAACACTTCTTAGAAAATTACTTCTTTAATTCAATTTTGAATGTTTTAGAAATTATTAATAAAATAATTATTAAATTTTTAATATTATTATAATATAAATTAATAAATTTTAATTATTATTAATTAAATTTAATAAAAATAATTTTATCATTATATTTATAAATAATATAAAAATATAACTTATCTAGAAGAAGTGGATAAGTAATTTTTTATATTTTATAAAAACATTTAAAATTTTGTTTTTTTTTAATTTATTAGATAATATTAATTAAATTATTTATTTTTTATTTTTTTAAAAATAAAACTTCTTATATGATTGAAGTTAACCAAACGCCGACTTGAAATCATGGTTAAAGAAGTGTTTGGCACCAACCAGACGCACCGAAGGGGCTGTTTGATTAAAGAATTTTCAGTAAATGAGGCGCTCTAATGCTCCAGGTGGACAAAATTTGTTTCATGGTTGTTTGAAGGATGAAGGAGCGGATTGGCCGGTCGATAATATGAAAAACTATTAATGACGTCTGAGATATTTGAGGATCAAATGATCTGATAGTAAAATTTAAGGAATAAAAGATGAGTTTTAAAGATTACTGGAACGTATGATTGATATAATATTATATTGATATATAATTAAATTTAATTATTTATATATTATATTTAATTTTTAAAAAAATTAAATTTAATATGTGATTAAATTTAATAGATACTGATTCATTATTATATTAATAATGTAATATAATTTTTCATATTTATTTAATTTTTTAAATATTAAATTATTTATAAGTATGAATTTAGTTTAAGAATTATAATTAAGATGGTAAAACATCTCACTCTGACATTTAGAAAATTTTTAAGATTTACTAAAAATCAATTACATATTTTCTATCAATTATTATAGTCCCATTTATCACTTTATACAACATAGTACAAAGATAGTTGGATATTATAATGTTGTATGGCATAAGGTATTATACTATACTAATAAGATAAAGGTTTATACAAAATCATTCTACTCCCTACTATTTATATATGTTAAAAATATATTAAATTGAATTTTAAGTTTTTGGTTTAATATTCCATATTATTCTATCAATAAAAAATCAATCATACAAAAACTTAAATGATTGCATTTCAGTATTTTGTCAAAATAAAATAAGTGGTTATAAAAATTTGACAAAAAACTACTTATGAATTTTGTCAAAATGATTAGCTTTGATCTTTCAATGATCTTTTATAAATAACTAGAAAACTATTTAAGAAATTTTCATAAAACTTATTTCATACGAAAATAACTCGAAGAGCTTTTCATGGATTGATCATTTTTATAAAATGGTTAATGGATAAAAAAAGTTATAACCTTTACAATTTAAGTTTAAAAGTTCAATCTTTCATAATTCAAAATTTCTAACCTTTATCTATTATTTTTATGATATCTCAAAATATACATAAGACATCTCAATTATCATTTTAATGATAAGTGATTTTTCCAAATGGGTATAAAACAAAGAAGTTATAACCATTTTAAAGTCAATTTAACAAAATTGTTTTAGTATAGGTGACTACATAGTCAACTATAAAGTTTCAAGGGCCATTTGAAACTTATATAATTGACTATATAATGAATTATGAAATTTAGAGGCCACATAATTAACTATAAGTCTACTATAGAGCAAAAATTGCAATTCAAAGCTCTACACACATTTTGGAAGGTGATATATTATATAATTGATTATATATTCAACTATGCATTACAGAAACTCAATAAATTAGTTGATATAAAGCCATTTCACTTAACAAAACTTCTTTTAAACTTGTTTTCTAACCATTACAAGCTCCAACCTTATTTCTTTAAGGTTACCTTATGATCTAACCATTATAAGCTAGCACACAAATTCATGCATAAGGTTACAACATGGGTATATCATCTCTCTCAACATCATTAAAGTCAATTAAAACATAATGTTATCACAATAGTACAAATGCCTCAAGAACACTTCAATCTTTAAATCAATAACAATGTTTGTATGTTCAAATCTACAATCATCTTATGCCTATACATGGCTAGATATCTTATCTTCATTATTATACATTACATAATTAAATAACACAATAAATAAATATACCATTATGGCTCATATGTCCAAAACACAACCTTGCCTCATTGCATGGCCCTACGTCATATATTCAATCTTTGTTTAACATAATAATTGATATTATCATTAAAGAACATTAAAATATATCTTGACCCCTTATATGTTATGATATTATAGGTTAAATAAGATGTAATTGACTATTTACTTGATTATGGGAGCCCCAAGAACAACTTTGAGAGTTCGTAGTCAACTATAGGGATTTAAAGAGTAACTTTAATGCTAATAGTCGATTGTAGAATTTGGAACATGACTATTTAACTTATTGTCGATTATATAATTGATCATGCTTGCTTAAAATACATGTTTTGAGGCATAGTCAACCATGGTCTAGTTTTCAATAAATTTCACATGATTTTTTCATTATTTATTTAATAAATTTATCATCAAAATGCATTTATAATACTACCAATCTATACCAAATCGCAAATACATATCAAGAATGCAGCATTTATGCCATTTCTAACATTAAAACCAAATCAAACATACAATTCATCACTTTTCTTCATACAATCAAATAAAACATAAAATTTTAACTTAAACTAAACAAAACTATCTTAATTTTCTAGATAAAGCTAGAATAATTGCTCACTTAATATGAAGGAAGATTTGAGAGATTAGATTTGAAGTCTTTTAAACCTAATCATCTAAAAATCCAAAGATTCCAAGTGACTATTTATGTTTTGCTTTTTTTATTCAATTGCTCAATCCTGTCAAATTTAGAAAAAATTATAAAAAATGTAGTTGCCATGAAAAATCTTACGTTGCTTATATGAATGATTTGATGAAAATTTACTCTAATTGTTTAATTGAAGAGGAAATGTGGAAGAGAAGAAAAAGAAGAAGAAAAAGGGGAAAGGAGTGAAAAGGAAGCAGTTAAGGTTTGGAAAATGAAGTTAAAATGAGGATTAGGGGCTAATTTTGTTTTTAAAGGGCAGGGGCAATTTTGTTATTTTCTTAAATATCCTCTATATTTTTATTTTTATTTTTAATCATTTATAATCTTTAATTTCTTTATTCAAAAGGCTTTATCCTTAACTAACCCTTTCAAGTCTTCCTTTTCAAGCCTAATTCTAACAATTTATTTTTATTTGTCGCAGGTTTCTTTTCAATATTCATCTAATTAATTAATTTTTTTCTTAATATGTCATTCATATTTTTTTATCAGAATTCATTCATTCCACATAAAATTTTCATTTTGAATTTTTACAAAAATAATTAATTTGTTAATCTTTCCTTTCATAACATAAAATTCTAAAATTTTAAGGATAATATAACAAGTAAATGAATAATAAAAAATTTTAAATTCTAGGGTGTAACATATTTATTCCATAACACGTTTTCTCTCTTTTTTTAAATTTAATCCTATTATTTGTAGCTCAAACAATAATATAACTAAACAAAATAGATCAAACACAATATATTTAATTTTTATTATAAAAAAAGTAAGATAAAGACTTAATTCAATTGAGTAACTTAACTACATATTCTATTTTTTAACTTTTGATGCATTATAACTCATAAATTATTTTTTTCATCTTTTTATTTGTTCCATTTCAATTTTTTTTTTCATTTTGCATTCACACCTTTTGCTTACTACTTATACACTAATATTATTAAGTAGCATATATAAATAAGCTAAAAATTTTAATATAGAGAATATTAATTGAGATAATTAATTAATTATTATTCTATATTTAATAAAATATTTAAATATTAGAAGTCAAATTTATTTATTTAAAATTTTCAATGTTTTCTTGATATGAATTTTTAGGTGCTATATTTCAAAATATATATGCATTAATTGAGATTTTATCAAGGTTTTACAACTCATACACTATTTCACTTTCCCATTTTTTTTGGCAATGGTAGAAGTAGTTAAATAATTAAACATGCATATATAAAAGCCATAGATTGAACTCTAAATGTAGCGGAAAGTACAAAATCTTCAAGAAGTATTAGGTGTATTATATCCTAAAATATTATTTAAAATTATATTGATTTTAATACTTTAAAGTATTTATTTTAAATAAAGAGGAGAAAGAAATTATATTTATATGGATAATATTTAGTTTTAAATTTATTTTCCTTTTAAAGTTTTGAGGTGCCAAAATGATATTGATGACAATATTCAAATTATATTTATTTGGCCACAGTGTTAACTAAAAACTCATCTAAATAATTTTTACAAGGATTTTCTCACCAAGTTGAATATTATTTTAATAATTATAACTATAAATATTTACAAAAATAAATGCTTGTAATTGGTTAATTATTTTTAAAAGTTATGGAAGCTTAAAATATTTATTTTTGATAACTTTTAAATGTATCAAACCATTATAAAAACGTCAGAAGAAGATGAAGAATATGTGAGTTGAGATTTTTAAAAATAAGAGTTTCATGAGTTTTTTAAAATAGATAAATAGTTAGGATTGTGTTGGGTTTCGGATCAACATACGCAGTAGAATTTTAAAATTTTTAATCCAAATCCTTCTTAGGATCCATGCAAAAGTCATAAACTAATATTAAGGTTTTACCTTATTTGTCCTCGTGTTCTTTTTGAACGAATCCTTAAGAGACACAGATGAATCAAATGCCGGCCAGAATGTACAACATCTCTATGGTATCCACATGGAGTGAACAATAACTTCTCCCCTCCATGAAGCTATTAGGATTCGCCTCTCTCACTAGGATTAGGATTGAGTGTTTTCTGATTGATTTAGGATTTTTTTAAAGCTTATGTGTGTGAATCAAAGTGCTACCTTCAAGTCCCTTTTATAGAACTAAGGTATGTCACAATCCTAGTCCTACTAGGATAATGCTTCAAAAAAATCCTAATCACACTAAATAATTATTACCTTATTCTTATCATAGAAAGAATGAGGAGAGATAGGACTTATCTATTAATTATTTAATATTAGTTAATAATATTATCTCATAATATAATTATCTAATATCTAATAACATAATTATTTGATATTAAAGTAAAATCATATAATATATATCACATATATATTACGTGAATAAATATATTATTATCTTAATAATATATGTAAGCACGAAAATAAGTTCAATTAATTGAGTTTTAATCTAACTAAAATTTAATTAATTATTATCTCATTCCTACTCCTTTTGTGTGACCCTATACGTTCTTACTACGTTGAAAATGACTCATCTTTGGACCATAGACAGTAATCGATATCTAGCAATACAATCTTGCCACTCAAGTAGTAAGAATGTCTGTGATTCGACATCCACCTAATATATGATTAACGCTTTACATCATAATACCTTTTGTAATAATATCCAAATCGAATTAGAGGCATGGAATGTGTCATCCTTGTCAATTTAATTTATATTTCTTGATATTGAGTAGACTTAAAACAAATGATCAATATCACATATTGATCCAATTGAACATAACCATGCATTTTTAAGTCTTAATCAAAGGGCCTAAGGATATTTCTCTTTTATACAATAGTAACAAAATCCCATCTACATCACTCACATCCTTTTGCATGATTCGTGACACATCCAATCAACACCCTACTTGTCATCTCGGTTAAAGGTGATATAGGACAATATCAAAGTGAGTAGCTTCTCATGTAGGGAACCGTAGTAACTTCAGGTCAAAGGACTATGTGCATTTGTGATTATATGAGAATAACTAATGACAAGTCTATCTATGCAGTATTCTCATAATGGGTCAGTCCAGTACATTATTCACTAACAATGTACTCATGTATTGACTTGATATCAGATATTCATGATTCGTAATCATCAGTCACTATACATGCTAGTTTCGATATATTATTACTATCTTTTTTGTAATAATACTTAACTAGGAACATTTTAGGAATGTAAAGCTATTTCAAGGATAATTATTATATTTAAGTTATAATTTATGCAAAATAAAATAATTATATTGCCAAACGAAATGTAATACATTGTGTAATATTGTAATCATCTCTATAATTAACTCCTAGGATATACACCAATAGATTGAATCTAACTTAAAGTGAAAGGGTGGGATTTAGTAAAAAGTGAGCCTATAATGCATGAGAAGCACTAAATCGAAATTTAAAGATCCTTTATTTCTCCCCCTCTCTCTCCGTCTCTCTTTTTTTCTCATCAATTCTTTCTCTTTCCTTTTCTCTTTTGCTTTCTTTTCATCGCCTCTTCCTTCTCTTTTTTGGCCTCAAATTTTCCAGCCACCATGTGCTATTGTTGAAGCACAACTAAGCCACTATCTCCCCTTCCTCCTTTATTGTAGATCAATAATAGCTTATGGGGTGGTGAAATGCATGAAATTGGCTAAACTCCTCTCATCACCATCTCCATCCACCTTAAGCCATTCACTAATAGGTTCACCAGTGCAACCATATGAGTTGTAGAATGGATTGGGAGTAGTGGCTATACAAATGTGTCAAATCTTTGCATTTTCTAATCAAGCAAGGTGGTTTTTGGTGCCAATGAGTCACTGGTGACCTTTTTGGAAAAAGGTAAGCCATCCTAGACATTGAAACCCTTATGTTTTACTAGAATGAGATAAGAACAAAGAAACCTATTTATGCATGTTTTGGAATATTTGATGATGACTTTATAAAATAAGATAAGGATATCCTTAAAGCATTTCCTTTTAACATTTTAAATGATTCATGCATTATTTAAGGAACTTTTAAAAATATGAAAATGTAACTAGGTGATTTGTTAGGGATGGAGCTTAAATGTTAGGAACTAAATGTAAAGTTTCATAAAATGGTATGAATAAAATGTTTTTATAGCATAAATTTTTTATATCTCAATTATCTAATGTAAAATTTAGAAAAATCTGCTTATTTTAGTTACTTGATATAGAATTAATAAAATAAGGATTTGATGCTTAAAATGTTAAAGTAATATACTTAGATTATCTTAATATCATAAAAATTTAATATTTTCAATACTCGAAATTTGATTCAAGCAAATCCTTAAAATGTGATATTTAATTTCTTTAATGAAATTATTAGGAACTAAGTGTATAGTTTTTTATAATATAATATGATGTAAGCCTTTTTAGAGCATAAAAGATTTAATATTTTAATTATTTTGTACTTAACTCAAAAAGTCTTCATTTATGAAAAATATCCAATTTCTTTACTATAATTTTGAAAATATAAGAAAGTAATAATATAGGATGGTAGAGTAGTATGAATAGAATTTGTTAAGAGCATCACATTTTAGAAATTTACTTGCATAAGCTCGATTCCAAAAATTAATATACAAATGATTTAGAGTGTTATTATGTTATAATTTGAACTTAGAATTATAATATTTGAAAATAAAATAAGTAATGCCCTTACATTTATAATTTATCATTATAAATAATGAAATAGAAAGAAAGTGAAAGATAATCATGGATGTCCTTGAGCTTCTAATACTAGATAGGCATTATCAGGTAAGTATATATCTTCCTTAAATAAATATTTTAACATTATTTTGTTTAAATATTATGTTTACAATCTTTCTTTTAAATGGCATAAGCCATATATACATATCCACTCATTGATCCTTAAAAGTATAATTATGTATTATAAATTATTATTAAATCAATCTTTTAGCCATGCATGAGTGATATGAAAATGATATCTATGATAAAGTAGTGATGATTAATTTGAATGAATGTCAATTGGCCATAATTAGAAAGCGTGGTGGTGTTATCATCAATTTTAAATTGATTATGATTGGATTGTAATGATAAATGATATAGTTATGTTGTGAATAGAATTACATTGTTGGAAAATGTAGTGTAAACTATTTTATGATATGGATGAATGTTTGTGACTATACAAGAGAGCATAGTATCACTATTAAATATTGCTATAAATTTTGATATTAACTTATGATGATAAATTATTGATTTTATGTTGAGAATGAATTATAATTATAAAATGTAGAGCTGGTTCTCTACTTTATAAGATTGTATTATAAATTATGCCATAAGTAGCATTAAAATTATGAAATAAGATAAGGGCAATGATATAAATATTGAATGGGAAATTCCTATTAATAAGGTATGTAAGGTATAAGGTTGGATTAAGTGAAATAAAGATGAAAATCTTATGAAGGGTATAAGATTAACATAAGAATCAAAAGGTAAATGCATGTATATTATTATAAACCATTATGTATTGTGATATGACATTAAAATTTACTTATTTTTAATACTTCCATTTGATGTGATTGTGATGAGTTAGTTGTAATTAAGCCTTATTGGTTACTTGAAAATTTAATGATTTTTTGAAATGGGTTGCGTGCAAAATTATAATTGTATTGTGTAAATTGAATGATTGAGACTATTATGAATTGTGATGTGAAATAGAAAATTTAAATTATGTATAGGTAAATAAATTAACCTAAGAATTAGTATCATGATTTCAAAAATCTAGGAATTAAGTTTGCAATTGTTTTCTAATTTAATACTTAATTAGGATATAATCACTTTATATGATTGATTTTAAGCAGTTATGGTAGATATTTGCCCACTAAGTTCTTATAACTTATTCATTTTTATTTTTAATATTTTCAAGTTGAAATAAATGCATTCCAATTTTGTTGCATTTATGGAAAATAAAAAATTGTCTTATTAAGGAATTGATAATTGGATTAGGAGATTGGATTGTCTATGCAAATAAATATGATGGAATATATATTTTGCATGTACTTTATGTTACTATCAAATTTGAAAAACTTATAAGTTATTAAGGTGTATAACTCTTGGAAAGTGTCTAAAAATGAGAAAGATATTATTCATTTTTTGTTAAAATTTATCATGAATTTTGAGTTACCATGAAAATAAAGATGTTTTCATTGATTAAAATTAGTGTAAACAATATTGAGAGTGGTGGAAACCAGGTAGTGGGATCTACATTGATCACAATTAGGTTCGGATTGTGACATTAAAAGTGATTCGTAGGCTGCAATGGGCTAAAGCTCGCGTAGGTTAGGCCTATTTAGGCCTAGTCTGCAAAGACTTGCTTTTAAATGGGCATATAAGAAGTCAATCTAGTACATATAAAAGCATGTAAGGTCCATGAACTTTGCCTTATAAAAGGGTTTAGTCCTCAAGTCAGCTCACGATTCACACAAATTCAATCCATATAGGCTAAGCCTGTTTAGGCCCATCTTTTGCAAGCCTATTTTTGATAAGCCCAATCCTCCAAGCCTATGGGCTGCTGGCCCATTTAACACCTCTACGTGATATGGTGCTACTTAAACTAAAGGTTCTTGACACTTCATTTCCTTTTATTTATTATATTATATTATTTTCATTTTTTTCCACTTATATTATTTATAGTTCAAACAATAATATCATTGATAAGTAATATAGATACAATATCATATATTTTCATTTTATTATAAAATTATTTAAGTAAGTTAAATATTTAATTTAATTAAAATACTTAATTATATAATTTATTTGTAACTCTTATTACATTTTATCTCAAGCAAATTTTTCCTTCTTTTTATTTGCTTAATTATAATTTTTTTTAAATTCATTCTTATTGTTTATAGTTTAGATGCTACTATTAGTAAGTAATATAGATATAACATGATAAATACATATTTTATTTTTATTATAAAAATTATAAATAAGTTAAAACTTCCTTACTAATAAAAATATTAAAAAATTAAATCAAATTTATTTATATAAATTAAAATTAAATCAAATTTATTTATATAAATTTTGTTAATATGTTCTTGATATTAATTTTTAAACAGTGTATTTCAAATCAAATATCCTATGGTCAATTAGAAATTTGTTTAAGTTTTAATTTAGAATTTTTTTAATTTATTTTTGCTTGATATGCCTTATAAAATAAATCAAATTTCATTCTTTTAATAAAAGAATTCTGAAATTGATATCAAATTGAAAATCATTTTAGATAATAAAGTTCAAATGTAATTTTTTTTCTTTCATGACATGCAAAATTTGAAAGCAAAGCTTCTAATGGAAATTTTACTTTTTATGTTTGAAAGCTAAAATACACTTTTCCTCCCTTTTATTGGTATTGTCATAAAAAAAATTTCTCCTAGAAACAAACATAAGTGAATATTATACTTATGCTCATGGTCATAGATTCATTTTTATGTTTTTATTATGTAATATATTATATTTATAATACTCTTATGTTTAAATATAAATGTAGAATATATTCAGTTATATTATATAATTACTCAAGAAGTTTATCAACAAACATTGTAATGAAAATTTAGGATTAATAAATTTTAAGAACATATAAAATATTTGAAAATTTCATGTGCTTAAATCTAATTTTTCAATCAATTTTTTTTAATTTTTTATAATAATTAATGTTTCTTTTATTAATGTGACATAAATAATTTAAAATTATCATCAACTTCCGTAAACATAGTAAATCATATTTCAATATTTTTATAATTTTTTCTTTTAATTTAGACTTTAAATTTTATTTATATAAATAAATGAAAATAAATTTACAACCCATACTCACAACCTAATATTTCACGTGTTTCATGCCAAATTAAAAAAATTATAGTGAAATTTTTGACAAGTTAGATTTCATAACGAAATTAAAATAAAAAATTATAAATAAAATAAAATAATTTTTAACTTAAATTCAAACATAATTTTAAAAATAATTGATTTAAAAGTAAAATAAAATATAATTATTTCAAATGATGGAGCTTTACGATTCTTGGAATTATATGAGTTGGTTGTTAGTGACATCAAATTACAAAAACTCATAAATTACTAAATTATGATGATCTTTTCCCTCATATTGTTGAGTAGGTATGAAATCTTGATCAATGTGTCAACTTGTCTTAATTTAACATTACAGATTGCTTTCAAAATTGTTTCGAGTATGCTAAAATACAGTTTTATTTTCTTAACTTTCAAACAAATTCTAAGAATTATTGATTAATTTTATTTTCTAATTATTAAAAAGTATATAATGCCACAATGCTAACTGCATTCAGTTTATTGGCAGAAATTCTTATATGACTCCTGGCATTCTAAATAGTATAAAATAAATTTTGAATGCAAGAAAATGTAGTTTTTCCATAAAAGAATAAAAAAATTATTTTGTTTTATACCTCCTAAATCGAGTAAATAGAGTTTTTCTATCTTTCAACTTTCAATATATACTTTATTACATATCCAATCTATTTTATATAAGTCATAATGTTAGGTTAAGACCAAAATTGCCATTTGCAAATCTATGGTCTTTTTGCCTTCAACCAGATTCTTATTTGTGATTTTCCTTTTAACCAAGAACAAGGAGGTTAATGCTTCTTCCTCTGTTAGTAAGTTCAAAACTTTGGCTCATGTTTGACCTGAATTTAAGAGGATTTAATTAAATAACAATAATTATATTTTTTTAAAAAAATTATGATATTTAATATAATTATAAATATAATTAAATATTATATTTAAAACTGCAAAAATAAATGACAATTTTAACTACATATATTATATTATAATATATTCATAAATAAATAATAAAAAATTATAATCAAACTATACATAAAAATTAAATGAACTGAATAAAAAAATACTTGACTCGTTTAATTAAACCGGCTGATTTTTTCCGTTCAAGTTCAATAAATGAATTATGGACCAAATCTAATCAAACAATTTTTGAATTGAATTCATGCCACCTAGTAATATCTACATTTATCATAATATCTAAAATATTATAAATATTAAAAATGAAATTTTAAATTAAATTTTAAATTTTTTATACTCATTAATTTAAATTTTATAAATTTATTTTATTATTTTATATTTAATAATCATTTTTAAATTATATTTAAAATTTTATTTTCGATCTATATTATATAATATTGCTATGGCGACTTGGATACTGGACTTTGTAAGCACACCATTATTATTAGTAACATGTCTCAAGCACTATACGTAGATTGTAGGGAAAAGTAGATGAAGGCACATGCCAATGCCAATGCCAAAATGTTTGCTTGTCTTTTGTTTCATTGATAGATTTTGCTCATATAAGAACAATAAGAAGCCTCAAAAACTGTACCTACTTTTTCTTCTGCTCTAGTAATAGAATGATAGCATGGAAGGTACGTTGTTACATTATCAAATTTAATTATTAATTATATTTATTTTTTTTAAAATTAATTTTTTTATATTTAATTAATAATTAAAGTTAATAATATATCATAAAAATTTTCTTGATAATTGTTCCAGCTTTCGCCCAAACCAATTCTACGTAAAATAGGATGTCAAGGACCTGATTGGCTAGTCCAATGGCATTAATATTTTCACTACAAATTATTAATTTACGTAGGTCTAAAACTCTTCAAAACTACCTCACTTATGAGAAAAATAATATCTTTCTCCTAGAGTAAGGTACTATTCCTTATTTCAGAAGAGAGAGGTAGATAGTTGAATGGGGTGGGCTCTACCCTATGGACCCCAGACCCACTGCATCGTGTCTATTTCTTGGGCAGAACTTCCATACCCCGGACGTAAATGGAGAATATAAACCCCCGGACAGGTGGCCAAGTCCTGACTCTTATTTTTGGTTTAAAATCATACGCACAGTGTAGGAGATTATTTTCTCCTTTTGTCAAAACAAGTTGACCTTTGATATCACAGCAAGCAGACTGAAATGCACATGTTCGTTTCGATTTTTCATTTAAATAATGATTAAAGAATTAATAATTTTATTTTTATAATAAGTTAAAATTAATAGTGAAGATTTAATGTAAACTTTTAATATTTATATTGGTGTTAATTAATCTTTTTTATTTATAAATAATAAAAAATACTCCTATTATAGTTTAATTTATTATCACCAATAATTATTTTAATTAATAAGTATATTTATTATAAAGTTAAAAAAATCAATGAAATTGACTTAATATTTTAAATTAATATTTTTATATTAAAATTATTTAAATATTTTTATTATATTATTATTAAATTAATAACATAATTTTTTTATTGGAATGAAAAAGTAAAGGTATATTACATGACTTAAAAATTTAATGCATAAAAATTTTTAAGTTATAATCAAGAATAATTTTAAATTTATACAAAATTTTAATATTTTGTGATAAAATTTTAAACTATTAATAACATGCCATACTTGTTAGTAGAATAAAAATTAATTTTACATAAGTTTCCAACTATCTTAATTTAAATAAATAGTGATAATATTGAAGTCTCTTAAAAAAAATACTGGCCGAAATAGAAAAAATAAAATTATTAAATACTTACCTATTATTTAAATAAAAAATAGAAACGAAAGTGTCCTAATCCAATCAGTTTACCGTGACATTGAGGGCCAATACAGTTTGATTTGATAGAAGAAGAAAATAATCTTCTACTCCGTGCGTATGATATTAAATTGAAAATAAGGACAATGAATTAGCCACCTGTCCGGGGTTTACATTCCCCATTTGCATCCGGGGTGTGGAAGTCCTGCCCCTATTTCTTTCTCCTGGAGTAAGGTTTCTCCTGAAATAAGAAATAGTACCTTATTTTAGAAGTAAAGTAGTATTTCTCCACTTACGGTGACATATGTCAAAACAGCCGGTACTTCTATTTCAGGTATCCTAATCATGGCCTTTTCCAAAAGGTGGGTGGAAGGTGGGAGGGGATTATTCCCTCTGTTTTTCTTATTTATTATAATTAATTAATTTTATAAATATTAAAAAATAATTTTATTTATTTATTTTTAATAAATTTTTTAAAATTACTACTTATATATAAAGTTTGAAATAATTGAAAATAAAAATAGTAATAAAATATAATAAATATAAATAAATTGAAAATATAAAATAATAAAATATTTATTAATAAAAAATATAAATTAAAAAAATTAATATTTTATTTAAATACTAAAATGATAAATAAAAAAATATTTTTTTAAAATATGATAAATGAAAAAGAACTGAGAGAGTACCATCCATTTTAATGACTGGATCATAACAGTGCGTTTAGCACCAATTGGGAGGGGCTAAATTTCTAAAAGAAAAATAAAGGAAGAAAATAAGAATTTAATAAAAGAAAATAATTTTTACATATAATACATAATAGACAACAACATAAAGTATAGGCTAATATGTAAAATAATAAGTTAAAATATAAAGTTTTATCCTATATCGTAATTGCAACATAACACATTTTTAAACTGCAAAATTTAAATTTTAAAACCTTATACATTGTACAATTTTTTAAATATTTGTTGCATATGAATTTTGTATAAATCAAATATAATAATTAAAATGGTTAGCACTCTCAAAAATTTAAAGAACATAAAATACTAAAATACTGAATAATTGTGTTATATAAATCAAACTAATTTATTTTTAGTAGTTAAAATAGGTGATACTCCAAAATTTTAAAGAGTAAAATGCTAACAATTTAAATAAATTTCTGAATTATTGTTACAATAATATTAATTACTTTAAAACACATTGAACAAATTATACAATGCTTATAGTAAAATAATATTTAAGAAAAAATCATAAAAGTTTCATTTAAAAATAATGATTATAGATATTGCAACCGTTGTGAGATAAAAATTAATTCTTTTTTTATTCATAAGCTAATTTTTATTATTTATTATTTTATTATATCCTTATTTTAGCTAAATTGATAAATTATAGTATTGAGATGAAAAATTAGAAAGTTTGCATCAACTTTTCTTTTGGTTACAGTTATTTTATTGTTGCAAAAATTGAAACATTTTACAACAATAATACTGTTGCAAAAATTAAACTATTTTGCGACATGGACACTTTGTTGTTGCAAAGTGTTTATTGTTGTATCCTATTTGCAACAAAAATAGATATTGTTACTAAAAGCATGTATTAGCAACAAAAGTTAAAATTGATGTAATTTTATTGATGCAAAATCCTTCTTTTCTTGTAATGTGTGAAACTATACATTCATCAATTGAGTCACATCTACTTTTCATGATACAAGTTGATAGCCTTAAACTATATATCAATATGGAGAAAATTGAAAAGACTCAATGGCCTCAAGCATTTAAATGCTTAAAAAATTGAGTGGTCAAATATTTATAATAATTTATGATCAAATATTATCTTTTACTTAAATGATTCACTTTATAATTATTTATTTCAATATTATTTTTTTAATTTTAATTATCAAATATAACATTTGATTATGATAATTTTTTTTCTTTGGTCTCTTATATAAAAATACAAATTTCTAATATACAAATATAAAGTCATTAAATACAATTGACTGAATCGGGTCAATTCTAAATTATCATGTACAATTTATAAAGATAAACCAAGCATGAAGAAAACGAGTGATGACACTTTTCTTTTCTAATGAAAAATTTTCCATTAATCAAATACTGAAATATAATCCAATGGAATTATTGATTTTACCTTGCCATTTCAAACCCCACACTCCCCTATCCAACTTAAGAACTAAGAATTGTATTCTCTGGAATTAGGAAGAGGTGTGCCATCTAAGAAGTGCTTGACTAAAGAAAGAGATCTTGCTGGCTGGTAGCTTGGAACTTCATGCCCGGCTTCTCTCACTGTGGCAAAAGTTAGCCCTCCTTTGTATACTTGTGTGTATCCACCAACCTGTGTTACATGATTTTTTTTATTTTAAAATATACTCTCTTTCACGCATAAAATTTTACCTTCTTTTATAGGATTGAGTTTTAATTCAATGTCAACAATTTTTTTTGGATAATCAACAAATAGAGAAAATTTTAGAATAAATTAATAAGAACTTTTATATGAAACTAATAGTGTTTAATAAGTAATTATTTTACTACATGACTTAATTACATGATTTATTTTATCTAAATCTTTATAATTTTATATTGGGTTATGATTTTCCATAGCATGAACTCAGGGATTTTGTAGGATTACGAAAGCTTAATATCAGAGTTGTAATTTTATACAAAATCGTATAATTTTTAGGAAAATCATAATATTTTACATATTTTGAATGTAATATGCACGAAAAAGTTACAACTCTAGTTAAGATTTCATGAAAATTTTTAAACAATTTATCTTAGTTTTATATAAAATTACAAGTTTAAATAAAAACTATAAAATATTTAAAAAATATAAAAACTACAAATCCGTACCAAATTATAACCATTCTAATTTTTTATTCAGTTAACAATTTCAAAAAAATTTCAATAGAATTATGCAAGTAATTACAATATTTGTTTTCATTAATTAAAAAGTAGAAGAGAAAATTATTTTAGGACTATTTGTTAATTGATAATTACCTCTTTAAAGAGGAACCAAGGATGCCATTCAGTCTCTACCAAAAGTTTCATCTTCTCAATTGAATACTTTGTTGAAGTGAATGGCACTCTACCATCAATGTCCCCACTGCCCATTCAAAACATATAATAATTAATTAGAAATATATAAAACTTCAGGTTAAAATTGTAAAGTTGGAGGGGCCAAAATTGATAATAAGACTAGTCATATTTAGGAACATATATAGTTTAAAATTTCTCTTTTTACCTTTATTGTTTCATTGTTACTATCATTAATTATGCTAAACATAACTTATGATCAAGTCATTTTCATTGTCTTGTTAAACATGCATATGATAATTGAACTTTCGATATTTCATTTTATACTTTATACTATTGTAAGGGCAAAACTAGATAAAAAAATAATTAAAGGTTAAAGTATAAATAATTAGAGACTGTATATAAAAATTTAAAATTTTTGAAAGGACTAAATGTATAAAAAGGTAAAAGTTTTGAGTTTAACATAGAAAAATTTATATAATTTCTTGAAGTTTGAGGAGGGGTTTACTTTCAATTAGGCTTCCCTTTGGCTATTAAGCTATAAAAAATGGATACTATACATGATGATTTACATTTTTAATATCTTCATAATTAATAAATTATGGTCCATAAAGGTTGATTTTTATTTAAATAATGCAACCTTCACTGTCACTCTTATACATGACTCTTACATAATTTTGTAGGTGACAAAAAGTTAAATTAAAACAAATAAATCTAACTTAATTCTAATTATATCATGCTTATTATTATAAATATAATTATGATAAAACCAGCTCCGAAATTATATGTATTTTAGTGTGAGTATATATATTCACTAATTTTTATAAAATTTCATATATAACCAATACGTCCATTTCTACGTGAACAAATTTTTGGTATAGGTTTTGCCATATTAGATTATCTTATAAATATAAGTCAGAGAAATATGAATATATCCATTTCATGTCAAAAACAAATCTTTTATTTATATTATAGATATATTATCTTATTATATTCTATAAATATATTATTCAACTCCTAAATAACTAAATAAAATATAATTGCAGACATAAGGTTGCCGGTATAAAAAAGGCACACATCAAAATAACGAAAAGAAAGAATGAAAAATATAAGTCTAGAAAATTATCATAATTTTTACCTGAAAATCCAAACCCTTAGGCCACTAGAAATGAATTCATGTATAAGGGGAAGAATTGTTGAAGGCCCATCAAGCCAGTCAGAAATGACATCGCTGCAAGGCTCCCAATCATGTGTGAGTTTGGTGACATTGGCATGCATGGCTTCTTGTACATCTGCCCGGTTCATATATGCATACACATAATACACACTACATGGATCAAAGATTGCCTGCAATACAAAAATTCAATATTCCATTATTATTATTTTTAATTTAAGAAACTAATATTGTCATGAATTAAAAAGAAGGCCACATTTATAGACAATGATTTCAAAATTACATCCCTTTATTTTAATAGAATTACACTCATCTCCTTAATTCTTCTATTTTTATATCACACTCAATTCCCATGCAACCGAAAAAAAAATTAAGTGCGTGTTTTCAAATTGCAGGTAATTATGTAGGATGCTTTAATGTGAGGAGAAAAACCTCTAAAGGGAATAAAGCACAAATTATTAATAATTTTAGTAGAAGGAAATCTTTTAAGTTTATAGGTAAATTATATTCAATTTTTATGAAATTTATCCTAGTTACACTTCAATGTTCAAGTTTCAAAAATATACGCTTAATTTTCCCTTTTTTACAACATGAATTATGTGTGTGTATATTTCTGAAAATAAAACAGTAAATCATTGAAAATGTAAATATAATCTACCCTAACTTTGGAGGACTATATATATAAATATATATATATATATATATATATATATATATATATATATATATATATATATATATATTTCTTGAACATGTTCATATATAAAAAAAAATTGTTGAAAAAATTAAATGGCTATACCCTAAAATATGGACTATGCCCACTTTTGAATTGTTTGAGTTAATTTGTGAGAAACTTACAGAGATCTTCTTGGGATGGATTGTGAGATTGGAACTCTGGCATAAAGGAGCATAAATGTTGTAGATGTTAATGAAGCTGACATCTCTGCCTGCTTCATTTGCGGCTGCATAACATTTTTTATTCTGATTGGTTGCTTCAGGGGAGAAATTACAAAATTTGTGGATATTTAATGCTGTTTCATCTGAGATTATGGCATGTGAATTTAGGAAATCATACATTCCTATAATGTCCGATTCGTCATCGAGCGCTGCATTTCCAACCTACATGTACAAGAAAAAATAACCATATATGTAAGAGCATTTTTTTTTTTTTTTTTTGAGTTTTCAATTGTACAACTACCATTTTCAGGCGTAGATTCTCGAAGCACCAAGAAAATGGTACAATAGATACCGCAATATTATAACCCTTCATCCCTTCATCTTGGTGATGTCTATTAAGATGAAGAACTTTGGTTTCGAGCCACATGTAGCATTATATTTTTTTATTTACTCGCAGTCTTCACCTTAAAATTAAGTTAATTTATTTGAAAAAAAAATGATCGAATCACTTCTGTTAAGATACTGCTAAAGATGCATGAAATACTGTTAAAGATGGGTAATCCTAATAAAATGAAGATTAGTTCATGTAAGGGGAAGTGTATTAAAAGTATCTCACGCGTCACTCTTAATTTTTATCTTTATAGTTATAATGACACGCAACATAGTAAATATATATATAGTATGACAAGTAAAATCAAAATAACTCAAATTTGGAATTATGAACATGAGGCTGTCTAATTTAAAATTACTGGAATCAAATTGAAATTGAAGTTTGTATAAATTTTTGTAATGGAACCAAACTAAAATTGAAGTCTGGGTACGATACTTGTGATGGGAAAAGTAAGAGGTCATTTGGCTCTTACACTCTTTTTTTTATATTCTTTTGAATAATAATAAAAGTGATAATCCATTTAATATATATATATATATATATATATATAAAAGATCTTAAATTAATGGAATCAAATTGAAATTGAAGTTTGTATAAATTTTTGTAATGGAACCAAACTAAAATTAAAGTAAGAGGTCATTTGGCTCTTACACTCTCTTTTTTATTTTTTTTTAATAATAATAAAAGTGATAATCCATTTAATGTATATATATATATATATATATATATATATATATATATATATATATATATATATAATCTTAAATTCAAACTCAAACTTTACAACAAGTAAAACTTTAAAATAATATTAAAATTTACTGCATTATTAAGGATCCTTGGATTTTTTTATTAAAAAGATAATTTATTGAGCTGTATTATGCAATATATTAAAAAGATAACAGCCTCACATATTTGTGTTGGGAAAGAATTCTTTGATTTTTACTTTTGGATGACTTCTATTATACCCTTATAATTTTAAAATCTATAGGAATGTGGTAAAATTTCAATCATTAAATGAAATTCTTATTAAACATTAAAATTATTAATAATTTTATTCAATAATTTAAATTTTGGGATATTCCCATGGATGTCCACACCCGGAGCACCGTAGAATTTGCGTTACTTTTATTAGAGAAGACTTGCACAGATAGATGCTACTCACGTTTCGAGGAGATGAATGATAAGTTGGTGGAATGTTTATGGTCCACAGAAGCCCAAAGTAGGTTGGATTCTTCTGTCTGCCAGCTCAATGGGTAGGGTAGGTTTCCAATTTTTCCACATGGACCTCCCACTATGTTTCGGCCCTTGGTCCTTATGTCCGGATATTCTCATCATCTATGTTATCGTTCATGCCAAGGACCAAAATTTCATGATATAAAATAAAACCACTATGATTCTATTTGGATGTTATGATGACTCAATTTCTTAATTGAAAATATTCTCATGATACAATTATAATATTATTTTATTTTGCATAATACAAATGTTATAAGTAATTATTCAAATGTATTTACATTTTAACCTAACAAAAATAAGCTATTTGTTAGTTTTATAAATTTCACTATCTTGAAAGGTGATTGATGAAAAATTTACCAATCATGTCTTAAAAGAAGTGTTAAGCCATTTGTTTTTTTTACTCAAAATAAATATTTGTTATATCTAAATTATAAAATAAAATAATTTTTTTATATTCCTGATATTAAGTTTTGTCAAAGTAAAATTTGTAGATAAAAAAAATTATTTTTTTAATATTAATGTTATTAAGTTCTAAAAGAGTAAAACTACTTTAACTAAAACTTGAAGCTTTTATGTTGAATTAAAAAAAATATAGTCCTATGCAATTGAATAAAAACAAGACAAACCCTAGTCATGGCAGCCTAGCTATATGGAACCATTTATAGGAGTAGTGAGTCTATGTTGATTTAATTAAGTGGCTTGGACAATTTAACCAATTCTAGGAGTATCAAATGAGTCATGAGTTGTAAGTCGATTTGTACTCATAATAAATTTTGACAGATTTAAATTTTTAAAATAAGACTTATTATTTTAATACGAGTAACAGAGGTCAATTCATTATAAATTCAATTTATCATAGGTTGAACCATATTCGCTATATTCACGGACTCATAGTCAAAATCCATTACTTAACTTAATTCATCATGAATTTTAATAGATTTGAACCTTTAAAATTGAACTCATTTTAAATATAGATAATACAAATTAATTCATATCCATATGGGACAGCCTCTTTGATAGCCATTTCAGTAAGGCAAAATTTGAGAAAATTTTTCCCCCGTTGCCATGATGAAAGCAATAAGAATATTAGTAAGGTCTACCAAATTTAATTTCTAATTGCAATTTAGAACACAAAATTCATTATAATGAGATTTGATTACTACTTTTCTATTGATAACTTTTTTTTTATTATGTTGGAGGTGGATATAAATACAAATTTTAATGGGTAGTGAAATTTTAAATTCATTTTTTTATATAATAGGACTCTTAAAATTTAATATATGATGTATTTCTTCTAATATGACATTTAACATAACAAAAAAAATGATCAAGAAAAAGTATGACAAATGTATTGTTATATGTTTGACTCCGATTATTTCAAGCATTTTATCTAATAGGAAAGTAAGAAAAATGGTGCAAGGAAAAAACCCATACCAAGATTCCTTTGAGGTTGATTATTGTGGTTTTAGCCTTTTTGTTGTGATAGAGAATAGTGTGCGCAAGTTGAGGCACATAATGGCCAGCATAGCTTTCCCCAGCAATGTAAAAGTCCCTACTCTTGTATTCTGGAAATCTTTCCAACCAATTCACCAAAAACACATAATTATCTGCTGCTGTCTTGCTGTCTCCATTCGTAGCATAATCCGATGACTTGTTAGAGTATGAAAATCCTACCCCGGCCGGAGACTCAAGAAACAAAACATTGGCAGCTTCAAAAATCAAATTTAGAAGGAAAAAAGAATTAGTTGTAGATTAAAATTTTAAATAATTCCCTTTATTCAAAAGTAAAGATTTTCATCGTGCTAAAGTTATGGCGCTAATTCACAATATGGTACTATAAATGCTATAAAATCTTGAAATTTTATCATACAGGGCCCCTTTTTTTTGGACCCATTAAGATGAGAAATTAAAATTTGGTTCCTAACAATGTAATGCTACTATGGTTTTTCCCAAAAAATTATCAATTTCAAATACCATAATTCCATGGATATCTATTTTTATGAAGTGTTTTCCCATCACTGTTTATGCGGAAGGGTCCGAGTTCTTGCATAGCTCCATAGCCAAGAGATGAACATCCTGGACCTGAAAAATGGAACCAAATAAATCAATTTAATTAATTATCGGAAACCACTATTATTTTTTAATTAATTAATTTAATATTTTATGTTTACTCATGATTTAGCAACATGTTTGAGTCAAAACTCTCAGCCAGCCCGAAAGGCACAGTGGGGTACTTGCTAGCAAGTTGCCAGAAGGAAGTGCTCCCAGTCCTGTGGTTTATTCCTTGTTTGTTTGAAAGGGAATATAAAAAATTGATTATTAAATACCTAATAATTCAACAATTAACTATTAAATAATGATAGTAATTAAACTAATAAATATTTAATTTCGTCTGTCCCACCAAACAAGTTTCATGAAAAAGTTAAGAGTATGCACGCCGGAAAATCGCTAGAAGAGTGAATGACGGGATTTGACACCTGATTTATTATAAAATGCAACTTGAAATATAAGCTAGCGATCGAAAAAAATGACTACCACTATATATATATATATATATATATTGAGTGAAGTATCCAATCATTCAATTTTAGAGTCAATGGGACAGCTCAATCATCCAACCTAATTGTTATTTTAAAAAAAAAATTATTTTTATTTATGACATAATTTGATTCAATATTTAATCCACTTTTAAAACATTGTTTACTATAGTAAGTAAATATTTATGAAATTTACTAACAGGTATACAATTTGTATTTATTATTATATGTATCTTTCTTTTTATGATAGATTTATACGAAAATTTCTGAAGAAGGAAAGAGTGACCAACAGATGATGAATATATCGGGCATATTTATTTTTGACTGAATGGCATTTTCTCGAATTATTTGAAATATTGATATATCAGTGACCTAAAAATCAAAAATATTTTTCGATAAAAAATACAAAACAAAAGAAATTATTGAGAAGGAATTGAAAATAAAAACGTCACTTTTATAGGATGTATAAGTTTTCAGGCCAGATACATTTATCAGATATCAAAATGATCATCATATTTCAATAAATGAGCAAATAAAATAAACCGTATTTCATCTGTTATTGTTTAATTATATATTAAAATACAATGTGGTCACGATTCATGAGAAGTTTTGAACACTTAACCTCCACTTTCAAAGTATGCATTTTCATAATAATTAACAAAAGAAAACGATTACACTCACAACTACTATTTAGAGACATATCTTCATAACTACGCACATAATATATATTTTTTTAATAAAAAATTGACCTGATTTACATTAAAAAGTGAGATTTTTCAACAAAAAAGACGGCATTTCCACAACTACTCAATGGAAAAAGACAGTACCTCCGCGTGTTTCAGTCAAAAATTGAAATTTAACCCATCTTCACGCTGTCTTTGGAGGGTTGGTACACGCAGCTCCAGCTTTGTGATTGATCAATTAATTAAAAATTGAAATCTAACGGCACATGAATTTGATTTTTTTTTTAAAGAATTTTATTCAACAATAAATTTTTATGTACATATATTAGATGAATTTTTATGGGAAAAAGGAAAAGAAAGAAAACTTTTTCTGCACGCTTTTTTTATAGTTGTACACATAACGCGTTTTGCTTCAAATTGACCAGACTCATATCAAATAGCCAAATTTGACCTCAAATTTTGCCATTTGTAAAATTATACATGAAAATATTGAACAAATAAATATGGAAATAGCTTTATTTCCAAGAAAAATGATGAAATTTCACGTAAATTTTAAGTTTTACTGGTGACAACGATTCTTATAAACTAAAAAAGAAAAAAAAATTACTTTCATTCATCGTTTTTGTGGTGGCAAAACTTCCATGGAAACCAATGATTGAGATCCATTCCAGGTTATAATATTACCTCCATTGAGCCAAAGAAGAAGAGGCAACGTCTCCTTAGACTGCTGAGCTTCAACAAAATAGTAATAGAACGCCCGCCCTGCCGTCTTGTCCACAGTGACGTAGCCACCGTACTGAGAAAACTCTACATTCGGCTGCCCAGGCAACTTTCCCAATCTTATCTTTCTCCTTCAACCCCTCTTGAGAAGAAACTATATTTTCAATATTCTCAAATTCTTCCACCTTAAATAGGCTCTGGCCGCTTCCGGCGCTTGCCGGCCGGAACTTGAAGCCAAGGCCTTGCTCCTTCATCCTTCCGCGGATTTCAGCCACAAAGAAAGAAAGAAATATGTGAACTGATAGATGAAGAAGAAGGCAGCGAGTAGATTCCTTGGCCATAATGTGTTTGAGAAAATGTGGCAAAGAGAACAGGGATGTATTTCTGTGTGTAGGAGGTGAAATGAAAGGTATATATATATATATATATGGAATCAATCCAGAGCAGATTGTATCTGTGTTTGTATGTATACATGATATATATCAGTATGGAGGGAGAGACTAATATACAGGAAGTTTCCACAAAGGATCATATTGGATGATTTGATATTTTATATGTTTTTTCTTTTAATAATTTATAACGATGTGGACGAAGGAGAGGCCTTGATGTAAAGTGGTCTAATCCTCTCTAAACCCCACGCATAATGAGAGTTGCGTGCACCGGGCATTGAATTGGCTATGAATCATGTTAGGCCATGTGTTGGCATTTTGTGGGGTGCATGGTCCGTTTATAGCATGTATATGCAAGAAAGAGCATTTTATATTCAAATGACATATTAATTGTCGGATAATTAATATAATTTTTATTAACGTACTATCTTATATGTGTAAAATATGAGATTTAAAATTAAATTTTAAATATAAATTAATAATTATCATTAAATATAAAATAATAAAATAAAATTATAAAATTTAATTTAATAAATATAAAAAAATTTAAAATTTAATATCAAATATATTTTTGATACTTATAATATTTTTCTTATAAAATACGAAAACATAGTAATAGTTTAGTTTTGAAAAATATTTACAGCCACCTATGTTAAATTGCCAAGATGGGTTGACGGGTATTTATGGCCTTGTCATTGAATAGCTGGAGCTTGAAGTTGTGAACCACATGTATTTAACTGCGGAAAATTTATGCTTTGATTAAGTCTGCGTACTTGCTATTCCATAAATAAATTTTAATTAGTATTAACTTCTTCCATTTTTAATATTTCAAATTTTGAAAAATTAAAATTTTTAACACGCATCAATTTTGTAAAAATGATGAATCGTATCCAATTATAAATTTTTATGATTTTTAATGTCTTAAAGTTTCAAAAATTAATTTTTTTAAAAGAAATATATCTCAAACATAACATGTCCATACTCCTACCCACCTATCTAACAATTAGAATGTAGTTACAAATTTCAATATCTTGAAATTTTGAAAAATATAATTTTCAATGCATTTTAGTTAGCAAAATTGACAATTGTCTGTTTTCTATTAGATGAAAGTGAGGACACTTGTTATTCTTGGGCTATACAAGAATTTTTCATTTTTATAGGCATGATCTCACAAAACTTACAAATAGTCAATAAAATGAGCTCAATTAGCCATTATTTCAAATTTTTAATATGCATATGTTTGACAAAACAAACAAATGATCAATAAAGGTATTGAATAAGGTTGGGACAAATGTAACAGTTAAAACATTTACTCTATGTTTGGATTTTTCAAAAAAAAAGTGGAAAGAAAATGCATTAAAAAAAGGTTGAAAATAAGTTTTCTAGTATCGTATGTTATGGAAAACTAACATTGAGAAATCTCATTATTTCCAATAGATTTTTCCATCTAAACCAACAAAAAATCCATCAAAAATCCAATTTTTTGATGGATTTGGAACTGGAAATGTGTGATTGGCAATTTGCTCATCAAAAGTTTCTTTTCAATGGAGAAAAAGGTGACTAAAAATCAATCCCTCAAAAAAATTTCCATTAGAAATAGTGAAAATATTTCTTAAAAAAAATCCATTAGAAATAGCATTTTTTAGTAATGCCTATAGATGCAACTAATGTATATAAATTTAAAATTAATAAATAATTCAAAACTATAATTTAAAATTAAAGAGATACATAAATATCAAATAAATAAATCATATAAAATCATTAAATTTAAATACAATATGTCCAATAAAAAAAATAAAAATACATAAAAAAGTCATTCCAAGTCCAATAAGTCGAAATCATTATTCTAGATGTCCTTACTGTTTACACCAAGTTGGGTTAGAGGAGTTTGAGAACAGGAAAGGCCTCTCAATAATCCAATAGGCATGTGCTATTTATATGTTGGTGCTAGGCACATTAGTGGAGGTAGCAACATATATTGGTTATATTCACATGGAGGTTGGGGAGTTGCCTATGTCTACTACCATTACTATGTCTAAATGGCTTGATTTCAATCACCTTTTGCTTAAGTAAGGTGGCCTTCTCCATCAGGTGAGACACCTAAGCCACATGAATGCACTTAGAGTTTGCTATAGTAATGGAGGATGTCATCCCTTCAATAGGAACCTTTAAACCCAACATATTTGCTTAACTTTTCTTTAAACCTCCAGTTGTCTCCATTCATATGTCTAAGCTAGAAGGGTTAGTTGTCCCTCTAATAGATGATCCCCTTTATCTATCCTATGTTGCATCTTAACTTAAGTGAGCTCCTCATTCTTCCTCGTGAAGGCCTGTTACATATAATTGGACATTTAATTAGTAACTTGAAGTTGAAAAAATTTAAGTTAAATGAAATGTCATTTACTGTGTAACTCTTGGGGACACCCACTGCTAATCCTTCTTTATGAGATAGATGTGACAAAACAACCTATCCACGGAAAGGCCCCTTCCTAGTAACAGCAATCTGTGTGTACAAAAATGGAAATATTAATGCAATTATTACTTAAAAATATATAAATTAACTGATAATTAACTAAATTGAAGTTAAAAATAAGTTATACATACCATGCAAAGTCGATGCTCCACCACTAGAGTAAAACCTCCTAGTATGTAGGATAACTTTTTCCTTATAACATTTGAAGCCCTACTCCTTCTATTTTGCTTGAATTTTAGGCAAGCTTTGAGTCCTCTTAGTATTTGTAAAGCCCCTCCCACTTTGTATCCCTAATCCAATTGCTTTGAGCTAGTCTATTCTTACTCACCTCATCCATAATATCTTTAAATTTCATGGAACTCTTATAGTTGAAATTTTCCACATCAATTGCTTATAAGAAAGGTTCCACATGTAATAAGTAAAACTCAATTCAATATTTAATTTCTTTCTATTTGAATTCTTTATTTTTAAGTTTCAAGATATTTATTTTAAACAACTCTAGTATCTAAATTCCTAATTAAACAAATTTTAAGTAAAAAAATAATTATTTGCATTTTTTACTATTTAAATGTTGTCTATTTTACCTTATGATAAAATTCAAGAATTTAATAATTTTTCCATTGATATTATAATTACATTTATTTAGTTAGAGTGTTGTTTCACAATTTAGTTAAATGCTTTTTAGAAAGTCTATAAAGTTTGAGATATTTATTTTAAGCTCCTAAATTTATTGAATTATTATAGGAATTATTAAAAATGAAGAAGAGATTAAAAAAATGAATTGGAGGCAAATAGCTTAGATTAAAAGGGAATGGATTTGATAAGTAAGAATGAACGGTCAAGATTAAAAAAAATGAGCTCATGGTATACCTAAAACACACAAACAAAACTTTTACTCCTTTTTATATTTTTTTCCCTTTTTCTCTTTTTCTCTCTAGCACTCCACCTACCGCCTGTGTCATCTATGTCCCTCACCTTCATATTTCTCTTTCTTTCCCTTTATTCATCATTTACAATACCATTGTTCTTTTACTTCTAACTATTATTGCTTGGCATGCCTCTTCTTCGATCACTATTAGAGCTACAAAAAGCATAACTAATCTTGGTTGTAGAATAGGGTTTTAGGACATTCTTCTAGCATGTAAGCCTAAAGGTGCTTAACAAACCTAAGGCTTGCAAGCTTAGTGAATTAATTTATGGGTTTTTTGCAAACTAGCTATACCAAAAATGGGCTTATGAAAAAGCAAGCATGAATTGGCTGATTTTACATGGACTGGATCCACATGACTGCAAATTAACTGCTTTTTTAAGGAAAAAGTAGGTTGATTTGTAGGCTTGTAATATAGACTAGACCAATCAAAATAGGTCCATTTAAAATCTAAGCCCTAGTGGACTAAGCTCTCACGAACTTTGGCCTTGTTCAATCCATAAAGCTCGTTAAGCATCCTTATGCAAGCCATCATAATTTTTGCCATTGTTGAGATGGTGGAAGCTTATTTAGGTCAAGTAACGAGTTTTGAAGCATTATATATTAATATTTTCACTTGATTAAGCTAAAATTAGAAGCCTTTATGCATATAAATATATCAATTTTCTTGTTTTAGTTTTTGAAAAATAAAAAGATGAAAGCTTAGTTTACAAAAATGTCATGGTTAGAACTTAAAATAGAAATTTTTTAAGGAAAAATAGTTAATATCATATTACTTATAATTTATTCCTTTAGATTGGTGAATATGAGGAAAATAAAACAAATACTTAAATGCTTTGGAAAATTCTTGGATGGATCAAGCGAGTGTATATCATACCTTAAATTAATATTCTGCTTAAATATGTGTTTCCTCTCATATACACACACAAGGACACACACATAGACATACTTATGTTTATATACAAATCAAAGGATTTATATAACCTTTTAATTGTAACTAAGCTTTCATTTTTATATGTATTTAAAAAGCTGTAAATTGATCATCAATTATTACTTAACTTACCATAATGCTTGTTGATGTATCTTATATACTTGAGTTATTTCTTCTTCTTTTTTTTGTAATATGCAAGTAGTTGCTTCTTTGAGGCTATGCAATGAAGGCATAACATTATTGATATTGGGTTATGATGTGTTATAAGAATGTTTATGTAAACTTGTTAATTACTATTGATTGATTATATTGTTAATACTATATTTGGAATGTGTTCATTAAATTATAATGAAAAATGATATGGTATGAATGATGCCATTAGACATGCTTGATATGAAATAAAAGGCTGGGTATAAAATCTAGTAAATTAACACTAATTAATTTATTTGCCTAAATTCAAATATTCTTTAAGTAAATTTCAAACATTGGTTGTATGTAGATACGTACTCACTAAGTTTATATAACTTATTCTTTCCTTGATTTTAAACATTTTAGGTGCAACTTGAATCATCAAATTAAATTGCTTAAAGGGAAGTTAGGCATTTCGGTTAAAGAATTTGACAGTTTAGGAGATGTCGATGTAAATTAAATCTTAGTGCAAATTGTATGTTTCATGTTGCTTATTTTTTAAGTATGGCTAATTATTAGTACTTATTAGTTAAGATATAAGTTTATGTCCTAGGATAGGTGACCTTACTAAAGTGTTCACAAATAAAGAAAATTTTGTCCATTCATTTTCTTAAAGGATTTGAGTCACAGTTTAGTGCTCACAGAAATGAAAGCATTTTTGTTAGGTTGGCGTAGTTAGTTAGTCAAGCTAATGGAACTAGTTAATAAGCTTCTTGTCGATTATGATCAACGTGGATCATGACATAATCCTTCCATAGTTTCAAGAAAAAATATTAGAATAGTTAGTTAGGAAGGAAAAATTGTTATAACAAATTAACTAAACAATGATCGAAAAAATATAAATTAATGCCTTACCCAAACACATAAAAAAAGTCATTTATTAGGGCTACAAAATGGCAAGCCAAGTGGGCCATATGTCATTGTACTTACTTTTATGATTTAATGAGCTCTTCAATAAGGAATAACCTATTGCAAAAATAACCAATAATGTTAATTACCATATTAATCAACAAAATTAAGAAATTGAAATAAGCAAAATGCATTGAAAAGACTATGTACCTATTCCTATAGAGTATGACACTCTCCCTAACACTAAGAACAAGTTAGTTGAGGAGTAGGGGCATATCAAATGCCCTCAAAAAAGATCATAATGTTAGGGTGGATCTTGCAACCATGCAATATTGCTTATATATAGCCTTGCTCAGCGAAAGCTACAATGTCAATGACTGGGCCAGTCCTCCACTAACACTAGGTGTGGGCACAAATGTATACTTAGAAGGAATGTAAGTGAGTGTTAATGACCATTAGTAGGACTGCCTCATCCTGGTGATCAACATCCACCATGTCCTTATCCTATCATCTATCATTAAAAAATGAAGCATGTTTTTTATTAATCATTGTACAATTAACTAAATAAGTTAACTAATTAAACACTTACAATATTTAATCACTAAATAATTAACTAAGTAAAAAACCTTGAACTTATAAAATTATCTATTACTTATTCTAACTAGGTAAATAAAAAAATTAAGCAATTAACTAAATAAGTTAACTGATTAAATATTTATAATATTTAATTACTAAATAATTAATTAAGTAAAAAAGTCCCAAACTTGTAAATTACCTATTCTATCTATGTAAATAAACTAATTCAGTAATAAACTAAATAAGTAACTGATCAAATTAAATATGAAATATTTATAATATTTAATATCTAAATAATTAACTAAGTAAAAAAACCTTGAACTAAAACTTATCTATTCTGCTTGTATAAATAAATTAATTAAGCAACTATCTAAATAAGTGAACTAATTAAACCTTTATAATATTTAACCATAAAATAATTAACTAAATGAAAAAAGCCTAAGTAAATAAATTAACAAATTAAATGTTTATAATATTTAATTACTAAATAATTAACTAAATGAAAAATCTCAAAGTTATAAAACTACCTATTCCAATTAAGTAAATAAATGAACTGAGTAATAAATTGTTTTAATTAACTAAACCTTTCCAGTTAACTAAATAAAATAAATCCAATATTCAAAATAATATATTCTAAATAAGTTCATATATTGAGCAATTAATTAAATAAATATTTCTAATTAATGATACTAAATAATTAGTTAAATCATTTAACCCTTAACATATGAAATTAACTATTTTAATTAAGTAAATACATTAACTGATCATCAAACTATTCTAATTAACTTGGTATTTCTAATTAACTAAACATTTAAAATTATTAAAATTAATAAGCCGTTATAATTAACATATTAATGAAGATAATAAGGCTTTTGAATTAACTAAATAAATGAAGCTTTTGTAAGTAAATGGAAGAAATGAACTAGCAACCTCTACTCAAGTACAAAAAAAAGGCTTCTAGAAGATCTTAGGTTAAAATTATACAAAACTTTCCCAAAAAAAAAGCTAAAATCATTTAGTATAATTAGAAAATAAAATATTAGAAATAATTTAATCAATTTAAAATTTATAAATTTGCCTCTAAAATATAAGAATGAAGCTCAAGAGCGGAAAGAACTCCAATGCATACTAAGAGAATTTCAAAAGTGAGGAAGAAGAGATTTTGTGCACTATTTCATGTTATTCAAACTTTCTAATGGATTTTTTGTCGGAAACTATCAGAAGTTCTATGATTTTAAAATAAAATTTATGCTAGGTTTTTGACAACTTTCTAGCAAAATAAATCTGTAAGAAATAATGAGACTTTTGAATTTGTTCGCGCAATTTCTGATAATTTGCTTTATTTTTTCTGACAAATTAACGACTTACACAAGGAACCTTGCATTTTCTAGTAGTGTAAAGATGGAAATAAAAAAGTTAAAATAATGTTTCTAGAATTTGCAAAAACTTTTTCCATCAAATAAATGTAGAAAAGGGGGGGGGAAACTTTAAAATTTCAAAATTACATCTTGTAAAATTTATTAAATAACTTTATTGACATGTGATAGAAACAATTTTATCATTTAATAAATTAATTTTATTTTTTACTTTTCAGTCAAATTAAAAAATTTAATATATTTATCATTTTCTTTCTATTTATTTTCTATGCATTCAAATAATAAATAAAAAATTATTTTTATATATTTTCTTTCTATATTTTTTTACTTTTTTTCCCATTCTTTTTCTTATCACATGCAAAAAAAGGGTTAACAAGATAGATTTGAACTCAAGACCCACTGAAGAAGTGAGAAATAAAAACTCAAAAATATAAGTGTGGAAGTGTAGATAACATTTATAATTATGCTTCTACTTTAGTACTTTCGAATCATTTAGAACAATTGGAGGAATAGATCAAGTGGCACAAATTAGTGCCTCTAGGTATAAAAGGATGGGAGTCCCCTCCCCCTACTATACAAGACAAAAAGGAAAAAAAAATTCATTTAAATTTGTTTTTTAAAGATGTTAGTTCTTAAAATTGGAGAAAAATTAATAATAAAAGAAAGGTTAAATACTATAATTATTTTTAGTAAAATATTATAATTATTTTTATAAATATATAAATCATGATCGATACAATTATTTTTGTCTTATACACATTAACTAAATATTTTATAATTTGATCTGAACTGGTTATGGATTTTTTTTGTCCCAATTATCCAAAATATTTCAAGTATTATAATTAAATTTTGTGCATAATATTAAATGTTGCCCATATAAATCAGACTTAGAATAGATTAACATGTTTATTAAACCTTCTTATTGTATGAATAATTTCAGGCATAATTTTATTAATATTTTTTTTTGTAAAATTAACAAAATTTCATTGGATGCACCGTTTATTTCACCAGTAATGTTTTCACTATTTTCTTTCACTCACCCACAACCGCTCACGAGAAGAAAAAATTGATTTCTCAATGAATTTCATACTTTTTATCAAAGGTATGAAAAATTTACAACCAATTTTGGATGTGAATTTAATGTTTTTGTTATTTCACATGCCTATCGCAATCTATGTCTAGCTCATATATAACTTATTTAAATTTTAATAATTAAACTTAAATAAATTAACAAGTTAACCAAGTGTCTTAAATTTTTATAAACAACTTAGTTCAAATCAAAATTTTAACTTTCAACAAGCCAGGAAAAAAAATTCTTAAATAGACTAAATTAAATAGAAAATGAATTTGTGATGACTATTTGTGTAACTGAAGGTAAAAATATACGAAGTTCATCTATTAATAAATAAATGAATTATACATAAATTAATAAACGAACAATAATCTATCTATCAACGATCCAATACAAATTTACTAGTATGTCATTGGTGATTATAACAAAGTATAAATATAATATTTAATCTTTTATTTATAAAAATATTAATTATCCTCAAAATTTTATAATTTATATTATTATTTTCTGATTATTTATTTTTATTATAATTATTTATCCTTATTTTTACTTAAAATGTTAAAATAAATAAAAACTATTGAATTTAATTATTAAACTTCATTTTAATCATATCAAATACATTTTATTTTTTAAATTATTTTATTTTATTTTACTATTTATTTTAATGCTATTGAGAAATAAATAATTATAATAGAAATAAAAATAAAAAACTACTAATTCCAGTTAAAAAAATTGTGAAAATAACGGTCAACATTAAGATTGATCGTTATGTTTATTATTGCTATAAACAGAGGTTACGTGTCCTTCTAGCCAACTTATTTCATTGGATGACGCCAATCATTTAATTAATATGAAAAGACCCTCGCGGATTGAAGCTCTTTCAATACAAATTATATTCATGAATTATTACATTGAATTGACAAAAATACAAATTATATTCACGAGATACTGCTGACTGACAATTAAAAAAAACGCGTTTTTCTTTATTTACTATACAAACATGTCACTTATTTATATTTAGCAACACTTTCCCGCATACAGATCAAACACAAAAATAGAAAAAACGACATCATTATATTTGGACAGAAAAAAGTGATGAAGAAAGAGTCCTTCTATCATCTTCTTCTTGGTGCATAATTTGGAAAATAACAATAGGTAATTCTATATATCTTATATCAAATAAAATTTAATATATATATATATATATATATATATATATATATATATATATAAATTGATCTTATTAATAAATTATAAGTCACTAAATTAAATACTTTTTATTTAAAAAATATAAAATTCAAAATGAACACTTAAATATTCAACATATGAAAGAATTTAATGCAACAAAGAACTATTCATAAATAATATTAATATATCTTTTTCTTCTCTCATTAAGAACACACGTGGATGGTGTCGATCCTTTGCCAACTTTTCAACTGGTTAAGAACTTGATTAATATAAAATTATTATGGCAATTGAAATAAATTTGATAACTAGTTTTAATTATGTTTAGCGTTTTAATTTCGGTCTAAAACTAGTCTTGATTCTGAATATAATTTGGTAAATCAAAATAAATCGGTCTTAAATTATTTATAATGTACTGATAGAGAACACGAGAGAAAAAAATTCTAGCAAATTATCAAATTTTTTTAAACAAACCCTTAAAAACGCGAGGTATATATACCTTACCGAGTGTCATATGCTCATATTACATTCTAACATTTTATTTTATATTAAAATTTCTGTATTTTTCCTCTTATTTTACCGGTTGAATAATCTATAATTCAATGAAGTCGAGCTCAAGAAAATTATAAGCTCTGTCATATTATTTTACGTGTCTATAATAGAATTCTAGTCTACAATAAAATTCTAATTTCTTTTAAGATTAAAAGATTTTAAAATATAATTTCATAGGATGAAATTAATAAACCATAATTGTAATTAATGTATTTTCATTATTAGTATTTTTTTGTAAAATTAGCAAAATTTCATTTGATGGACTGTTTGTTTCACGTGCCTACTCCTCACGCAGTCTATGTTTGTTGGCTAAATATGACCTACCGACAGTTTAATAATTGGATTTAAATCAATTAATTGGCTTCTTAAATCTCATAAGCAACTTAAGTAAAGCTAAAATTTTAGATTCCAACAAGCCACAGGTCGTAGTAAAAAAATTCTGAAATAAAACTTAATTAAATAACATGGTAAAAACAAATTAAAATTTGAAGAGGGAGTGTAATTTTTTAAAAAAAAATTCTAATAATAGAAAATTTATAATTATGCAATTGTAAGAGAAACAACAGTAACAAAATAATAAAATTAGACCAAACTATACATTGAACAATAGAAATTATATTAGATTTTTTTAAGTTTGTTTTATATTAACTAATTACGAATTTTGATGCAATTTGATATATTATTTATCTTTTTTGAACACATTTCATGTAGAAATTAATAGTTTTTGATCTTATATGATGTAAATCAAATTGTCAAAGCAAATTTGATGTAACATCTATCATTTAGAAATTAATTTAATGATTTACTCATAAAATTATATAATATAAAAAAATTAAATCGATAAAATAATGAATCAAATTTGATCATAATCATCTATAATCTATCTAAAATTTTAAATGAATCAAACGAATAAGTGAGTTTATAATGATGTGGTCTAAATTCATTGAAATGCATCCCTTTGACCACTCGTCAGCAAACAGAGGGTTTCATCCTTATGGCCAATTTCCTTCTTTAGTTTAAAACGCCAATTACTTCGCAAGTAAGAAAAAACACTGACGCATTCAAATTCTTTCGATATACTAATTTTAATTGACAAAATACAAATTATGATCACGAGTTATTTCTTTTAATTTGCAATATGGATAAACGTGTATATATATTAATATTATATGTATGTATATTATTTTATTTGGATAGAAAAAAGTGAGGAAGAAAGAGCCTTCCTATCTTCTTCTTTGTGCATAATTTGGGAAATGAACAAAATTATTATCTTTTTCTTCTATAATTAGGATCTCATGTGGGTGGTGTTGATATTTTATTTGGTGCTTCACAACTCTTTAAATTGGTTTGCAATCTTATCAGTATAAAATTATTGTGTTAATTTAAATAAATTTGAACTAATTTTGAATTATATTTAGTTTCTTTTAGTTTTGATTCAAAACTAGTCTTGATCTTGAATGTAATTTGGTAAGTCAAAGTAATTCTGATTTAAATTTTTGATAAGGTACAGAGAGAGAAGAATGAAATTAAAAAAAAAAAAGGGGTAAGTTACATAAAACAGTCATATACCTATTTTGATGTGTGAGTTACTTTTATAGTATTAAAATGTTCTACTTACCAAAAAAAATTTACTTATCTTTTTTGTATTTATTTAAGGGTGCACATAATCTTAATCCACTAATTTTCCTATTAAATATTTAAATGGAATCAATATATGATTTTCATTTGATTCATTTTACCCCTCAATACTTAAAAGAAATTTATAGTAATTTTAAAAAAAGTGTCAGAATTATAGTTTATTAACCAGTTAAATAATCACAAGATTTATTTCGACTCTCTTCTAATAAAATATAGTGTTATTTGAGTTGCTTTGAAGTGTTCTCACTCCATTATAATATTGTATAGGACCAACATGTATTTAATTTCTCCCTAACAATTGTTACAACTGATTTTCCTTCAATACCAAATAGGGTCCTTTCACCGTAATTTTATGTTTTTAAATGATAGAAATATGCTCCCACAACCAAATTGCATTTCTTGAGTAAAGACAAATTCGCAATGAAGAAAAGTTAAATCATCATATCAAGAAAAGAAGTTAAATGACACTACTTAAGGATAAGAAACTCATAAAAGAAAACTCTCCTGTTAATCTCAAATAAAATAACTAAAGTTTGAAATTTTTATTTCAATAGAGGAGAAGCTTCAAAATGGTGATTAAAATAGTAAATAAATTAGAGGGAGAATATTAAGGAACTTTTTTAAAGATTAGTATTAATTTCTTTAATATTGGAGAAAGGCCAAGTCACATGAGAATAATATATTGATTCCATAAGAATGTTAAATGGAGAATTAACAGAGGATGGTTATGTGCACCACTAAATAAAAATAGGAGGGTAAGTAGCACATTTTAATATTATATAGCGTAAATAATGAAAAATTTTCTAGTGCTATTTTTGTACAAATGTTGATAAGTGTATTTTTTTAATTTAGCAATATAATTCCCTCAAAAATAACTAATTTATTGCCAAAAATAGCTAATTTCTTATTATATTAGATTATTGGGTTGGAGTAATAATACACTTGAAAACATTTATAAAGGAGTAACGTTAAATATTTATGTAAATCACACATAGTAAAAAAATTACAGGAAGGTAATTTGTAATTTATCAAAATAAATCTAGTTCCAATAAAAACTAAATAAGTGAAAATGAAGTTTTTCTAGATTTGCTTAATTTCTATAATGTTTAAAATAATTTTAATTTATCCAAATATGTATAAAATCAAAATTTATTTCTGTTATAAAAATAAAACTAAAATAATAAAAAATTACAAAAGAAGAAAATAGAAAAAAGAGGCAGAATTTCTTATATTTTTCTATTTTTTAATGTATTAGATACTTCATACAAAATCTCTATATATAGTTTCCAGGCACTAATCGATCAATATCATTGACTGATACACTAATTAATAAGTATCACAAATTGGTGCTTATCACTAATTGATTGCAACCAGAAATTAGGTGAATTTCAATTACAATAATTAATAAATAAATATTAGTGAATATCTACATAAATAAATATTTAAAACACTCTTCCTCGAATTCCTTTTTTGTAGAGAATATGCTTTATTAAAATATCCACTAAAAAAATCTAGTGGAAAAAAATTCTAGTAAAGAAAAAAGAGTACATTATTCTTTAGTGAATAATACACCTCATTTAAAACCTTGTTAGGAAAATCTAATAGGAAAAAAAAGTGCATCATGAACTCTGCTCTCTCTTGTTAAGAATATCATTGAAGATTTAAGTCAATATCTTTATTAGCAATTCAACTAAGGACCACTTAAATAAACTTGTTGTCATGATGAACAATCATCATTCTTTTATAAGCATAAGAAAGAGTTATATCCTTTAACGCATTATCTCTTCGATTAAACCTTTGCTTATAGCATTACCTTCATATGGATTTGTTAAAATTTATCCCTTGAAATTTAAGAGAATTAATTCTTCACTTGTTTCATATATGTTAAAGAAATTGCAATTATAATTTATCTGATAAAAAGTATGATATAAATTCATCATAATAATATGAGATCAAATTTTGTGTGGATTAAACATCTTGCATTTGTATAATCAAATAGTTATAATTCAAATTTTATACAAATAAAATATTCTTATATTATTATTTTGCATATGTTTAGTTTTATTCTAATATCTTCCAGTAGGAAAAAAAGTATATTTTACTAATAAACTTGTTAAAAAGTTATATTAAGATATGTATAGTTAAAAAGATACATTAATGTATCAATTGTACTAAGGTGTTATACTTCAGGATCATGAAAATTTTCATTATTCTTCAAAAATTGAAGTAAATCCTTATTAGTATTAAGTAATTGAAAAATATTTAGGACATTTATGGTTGTGATTTATCCATGTGCAAATATTTTAAATTTTTTTCTTTTTAATTGATGAACAAATGTTCTATCATTTGAATATTTGATCTACAACCCAAAATAAAACTCAATTTTTAAAATCTTTTATATTAAATTATTTTTTAATTGCTTTGCCACATTTTAGATACTTTTCATAGGTTCTAATAATATTCAAATTAATATGCAATAATTCACATTTAAATAACAACATAAAAGATTATATATATATAGCAAATATTCACTAAGATGATTTTAATGCATTCATCTTGAATTCATACAAAGATCATTGTAATCAAATTGAATGTAATTCTCAAATATTCAAGTTGCATACTTCAAGCATTTAATATCTTTCAAAATAATAATATCATTATTAATTATCACATTTGAAATAAAATATAATTAAATCCATTATACAAATATCAAAATTTTGATATATTGTTAGAAAAATTGTATTTGTCATATCAAAATAAACTATTTTTCATAGCCAATAACAATTTTTGCAAAAATATTTGCATTACAAATCATACTTTCTCTTTGCAACGTCAATTAGCTTATTTTCTTAGCATAGTTAGACATTTATACCTCATTAACTTCACATTTAAGGTGTTTAATTAGCTTAACATCTTTAGGTGTTTTTTTTTTACTTTATAAGTAAAATTTAGGTTTTGTATTTTTATTTAAATTGTGCCTTTTCTCTTTTCCTTTTTGGCCAACAATAATTTCAAAATCCTTATTACTCACTATTTTTCATAATTTTGAGTGCTATATCATATATAAAAGTAAATGTTATCAACAATTACATTTTTTTTTGTTTTATCTTTTTCATTGAAGATATAATCAATTGAGACCTCTTTATTTTCATAAATTTTAAGTAGTGGAATTTTTTTTTTAAATTTGTCATTATGTATTAAATCTTATCAAGAGTATTTAATTTCTTAATAAGATCATTTTATTTATTGGCTCATTTCTTATTTTAAGGATATTTCTATTTAGAACCAATAAATTTATTATACTTCAAGCATGTTCAAAAATCAATTGTTATTGAAAATAAATTGTTGTACTCTTTAGGTATAAATCTACCAATATTATTAAGACATATTGTCTTAATCGTATAATTAAGAAATTATACTTAAAGTCAACTTATATAAGCAAGTAATATCACAAACAATAGGTTACGAATTGATAATAAATTCATATATAACTAAAATCATAAAATATTCAAATAGTCCATATAATAAATAAATCAACATATGTCACTTTGTATTCATTTAAAAAATATTAGGAATTCATTCCCAAGTTTAGCTAGCAATGACTTTAATGCCTTATAATTAAATTGCCTTAAGGATAAGTAGTACATGAAAATTATCAGATTGATGAAATCTTTTAATTTTTCAATAAATAACTTTGTGAATTTTCAATAACTTTTTGCATTATTATTAATTTAGAATAACTCATCTAATTATGCCGTATAATAAAAATATTTCGGTAAGCAGATTTCTAGTTTATATTTCTTTCAATCAGATTTGTATAAGTATACTACATATCAAAAGAAAATGATAATAACATTTTCAATATATTTTCTTTCACTTGAGATAACTATTATAATATAAAGGTATTCAATATTTTATTATCTCAATGAATATTTATTTCATCATATACCTTAAAAAATTAATAAATATCTTTAAGATTTAGTTGACAATAATGTATCTATAAACATTATATATATCCTAGTAAATTTATATTATCTCTTCAAGAGTCTTTAATCAACTTTATACTATTTGATATTATACTAACATAATTTTCGCAAATCATTATTAAGAAAATTATTTTCTATTCTTAAGAATGTTGTGCATTATTGTAGTATTTATAAGAGATAAATATTCGATATTAATTCAATAGAAAATGAAATTGGCTATTTTTATTACCAATTAAATTATCAAGTCTTTTTTTAGGATGTACAAAGAAATTTTCCACATTAATATGCCTACATTATAAGAATTATGATTAAGAGCATCATTATCATAGACAAAATTAACCTTGTTCTGTTTTCTTCAAAGTGAAGCTTACTAAATTTTCAATAAGAAGTTTGTATGTACTATGGGTACGTAAATAATGTCTTTTGTACTAGCATATATTTTTAGAACTTCTAATGACCTTTCACATCAAATTAATAATATACACTTTTAGAACTCTTTAGGTTCTTATTATATAGACCTTCTCATTACATTCTTTAGCTTCTTGTAGTGAAAACTAATTTTGAGTTATTTGCAATATTCTAATAATAATCATGATTGTATTAATTTGGCCTATTCCATATATACAATTATGACTTGTGGCCTCATCTATGCCTAAACTTTTCTTTTATTATTAATGCATTCACTTTAGAAGTCTCATTTTTTTCAATAAAATAATACACTATTTTGTTCAACCACATGATGACATGAAATCAATCACTTGAAGGGGGATGTTTAAGTCAAAACAATAGAAAACTTCCTTTTTAACAAGGATTAACAAAATGGAAGTAAATAAAGCAGAAAAGTTATCAAAAACATATAATATTCAATAAATTAAGAATGAGATATATAAGAACTCAACTTAGATCTCATTTTTATGTTCAATTCAAATCTCAATGTGCGACTAGATCTTTAAAGAAGATTAGGAAACTTTACAATCTCATTATTTATAAGAGCATTAGATCACAAAGAAAGCAGTATTGAGCAATATGAGATATTGATAGAAGAGATACTAACCTTATTATCTAAAAAAAGAAGGAAGCTAGTTTTTGAAAGATTATGGACCTTGTAAAATGTGAAGATCATACCTCTAACAAGAAGTAGAATATTTTGATTCATCTTAGCAACTACGTGCTTGGATATGTAATTGGCGCAAAAGGGATGATTGCACTCTTCATTGTTGAACCTTAAATTAATACCGTATACCATAAAAAATATTGCTTTTAAAAAGTTTAGGTTCTTTTTTTTCCTTGGCTTTTACTTTTTGATTTTAGTATTAGAACAGTACAATGTTTAACGATAACTTTCACCCGCTTTTATTAATGGCTTCTTCATGTTTAGTAACTATATTTTCAAAGAAATTGAGGAACAAAGGATTCTCAAGAGAAAAAATAATATTGTCGATATTGATGATATAGTATCTCCAAAGCCATAGGCAAATAGAAAAACAATTCAAAAGAAATATTATAATACAAGAATGAAACAACATGTTATATGTCTTTTAATTTAAAATTTTGGATGTGTAAATAAGAAGGAAGATAGAAGCTAGAACTATTTGGCCTATTGTATGTATTATACAATTGCTAATAGACTTAAATCAATCAATAAAAATTTAACTTGATCTATGCATTTGATAGTAATAACCTTTGAGTAAGCCTTTGCTAGGAATTCTAGCATACCATTAGCACTTTATTCGGTAGAATTGGTGAAACCTTTCCTTCCTATCATTTTTATTCCCCCCCTCGAGAAAAAAATGCACATCATAAGCTATAAAATTGAAAATCATTAAATAAAACAATACTCAATCACATTTTCAAAACTCTAAAATTTAAAATTTGAGAATAAGTTTAAAATAAGTGATATATAAATTCATAAAAGAAGAATCTAAAAATTCAAACTAGAAGAACTTTAAGTTAGTAAGAGAATAGAACAAGGGGAGAAGTTTCTCATATTTTTGAATGTATCAAATAATATATGTAACATCTATTTATATAGTTTCAAATCACTAATTGATACATTATTTGATAAGTATTACTAATTGATACTTATTATTAATTGATTACAATTAGACATTAGGTATATCCCAATTATTATAACTAATGGATAACTCAAAGATATTATCTAAACATTCACATAAATAAATATTTATAACAATTTTTCATATTTTGGGAAATTGTCAACAATAAACATTTTTAACAGAGTTAAATAGTTCTGCTAGTTTAGTAAAAACCCTAAAGAAAGTGAGATACGCATACATTAGTGCCATACTCGTATTACTAATATTTTTTATATTAGAATCTTTGTATTTTTCTTCTTATTACAGGCTAAATAATCCACTATTTGATTTAACAGAGTTAAATAGTTCTGCTAGTTTAGTAAAAACACCTAAAGAAAGTGAGATACTCATACATTAGTGCCATACTTGTATTACTAATATTTTTTTATATTAGAATCTCTATATTAGTCTTCTTATTACAGGCTAAATAATCCACTATTTAATTTGTTAGTATAATTTAAAATTTTAAGCACTCGATATATATATCATGTAATTCTGAGATATTAAACCGAAAATTTTATTATCTTGATTTTAATTGCTATCCACATACCTAAAAAAATGAGAGCAATATTTTCTGATAGAATTTCTAGAGAACAATAATATAGTCTCATAATCCCCTGTTTCGATTTGCCCGGCCTAAAAGGCAATAACAGAGTGGCGATCAGCTCTAGGCAATAGCCGAGCGATACTCAATTTGGAATGCTCCATTTTAAGAATAATCATTGTCAAAAATAAATTTGAAAACAATATATTAATCAGAATTCAAACAATTGACCCCATCACTTAAAATCATTTGAGATTTAATTTCGTAATTATTTAAAAATTAATATAATAACAAGGTCTGCTGATATGAATGCATAACATGTCATGCAACATGGTAAACAATATTATTTTATATGAACATATTAGACTTTTAGTTAACATAAAATTTGAACATGCTAGCTACTTAAACTAATGTTTACATCATCACCATGATATGATCATAGAAGTAACAAAATCACTTAATGTACACACATAATATTTTGAATTCAGATTCAAAATATTAGAGAAGGAAAAAAAATTTAATATAATATTAAGTATTATTATATCATTAAATGCACTGTCAATGTTTATGATTTATTAATATCACTCCCTATAATAACATACTACATTAATGGTACCAAAAGAAGTGACAAATTTTGTCGAAAAATAGAAATGGAAACTAATGAAATTGAACTCCGTACCAATCTTGTAACTTGAGGGTTAGGACTAATAAAGCTAGTATCACGTGAACCTATTTGATGATGGGATTCCCCACCCCCAAAAAAAGAAAATTACCTTTTTTTACCAACTATCGCTATTTTAATTCTTTCTATACAAATTACGAAAATCATGAGCTATTACTTTTCATTGATAATAAAAATAGATATTTTCCTTCAACTAGTATATAAGACATGTTACTTCTACACCTTACAAAACGCGTCTTGTGTACAACACCAAACACGCAAATGAATTAAAAGACGGAAAATTTTATGGTGTATTATTAATGATATATCATCAAATTTAATCATTAATTTATTATTATATAAAATATTAAATTCAACTAAAAATAAATTTAATATTCAATAAAATTTAATGATACTTTAATATATTATTATATCAAGAAAGAATTATATTTCCTTTCCTTAGAGTAGAAATTGAAAGATAAACATCATGCCATTTGGCGAAAACTCTTGACTCAAATTATTGATTAAACTAACAATCTTGTAACCTAATAGTCACATTATTGATTAATTTTGTCCACAAAAATGTAGCAACATATAATATTAATTATAGATAAATTCTATTGAAAAACAGAAATGAGAAATTATGAAAATTCAAGTACCATTCTTGCAGCCTCCGGAGTGCTACAGCCAACATCACGGGAAACTATCTGTTTGATGATAGGATTTTTTCCAAATATTCGAGGTTTTCTATGATGTCGATTATTATTTTAGGAGTCTTGTTTCTCATTAAATTTGAGGTTGAAAATTTTATATATGTACATTAAATAAATTATTATTATTATAAAAAAAGAGAAAAATACAAATTATTTCATCAACTTTTGGCTAGTTGAAAATTTATGAATTAAACCCTCAAATTATATAAAATTTACAATTAACATTCATTATCTACTTGATTAATTATTTAATCAAATTATGTGCTTTTTTAAAGAAATTTTCAAATAAAAATCATAATATTATTATACAATTTCTTACATTATTTTTTTACATAATTTCTATGTTGTATAATTAATAAAAACTAAATTAGATATATAAAATTTTAATTAAATACTTAAAATAAATTACAAAACTATGTGAAAAATAATATAATAAAATAACAAAGAAATTACATACGAACTCCACAAGGGAGCATTCAAAAATAGATAATTCATTACATATATCGATAGAGATTTTTGCAAGAATGTTAGCCAAGTTATCAACCATATGCTTTATACTAGATTATGGAGTTGCTTGATTCGTATGGGAAGTAACTTCTTGCAAAAAATAAAATTTTTAAGGAAATAACTTTTTATGTGAACTTCTTGAGAAGTATTCAAAATTATTTGGTTGACATATAAGAAGTAACTTCTTATGTTTTATTTGATTCAACTTTAAATATCTTAAAAAATATTGATAAAATGACTACTATATCCTCAATATTATTATAACACATATTAATAAATTTTAGTTATCATTAATCAAACTTAATAATGATAATTTTGTTATTATGTTCATAAATAACATAGGAAATAAAACTTACTTGAGGGAGGTGAGTAAGCAACTTCTTATACTTTGTGAAAGTGAGACTTTCCAAAAAGTCTTAATTTTTTTAATTTATTAAATAATAGCTAACCAAACAATACACCTTTTTTTATTTCTCAAGAAATAAAACTTTCCATATTATTGAGGTAAACCAAATGACTTCTATATATGCCCATTTTAGCAAGCAACCCTCTGTGGTCTTTAATGAGGCTGTTAGCAAACATTAATAATTTCCACCTAAACATTTTTTCCTTTTTTAGTAGAAATTACATGTGCAATACAAATAATCTTTATTATCTCAAATTTTACAAAAATTAAACCTAATTTAAAATTCATTCTAAAAATAATTTAGTCATTATAAATCTCAATCTCCATTAGAGATTTGTTCAAACAATTTATCTTAAAATTGTAGAAACTCATTTTTAAAGAGGAACATACATGCACACACACATCTCTCTTTCTCTCTCTCTCTCTTTCTTTCTCTCTCTCACACACACACATATATACACATGCGCCTGTGAGTGCATTGTAGAAGATCATATCACTACCTTACATGTGAATGAGCAACTCTTTGCTACTTGTGACCTTCACGCCTAAAAAAGTTAACTTGTGCCTTTTACCTTGCATGTATACTTTGAATTCCTAAATTTCAATCACATAAATGTTAATTGTCAAATAACTACACAAGCTTTAGAAAAAAATTTTAGATCTTATATCATGTAAAATATTTGTCCTATATTGAATAATTGTACATGTATCAAATTGTATTTAGTATAATAAATAAATTAATTTACAATTTATTAATTTAATTAATAAATTATAAATTAATTTTTAAAAATATTTAGTATATTAGTTTATTATAAAAAGTTTTACTTTAATAAATTATTATGAATAACTTATAACTAATGATTTATAATTTAATAATAATTTTAAATTAATTAATAATATATGCCCTTAATTATATTACAAGTAATTATATTCTTACTTTAAATAATAAATAAATATGTATTGCAAGAAATAAAATTAATTAAAATTTAGTAATTATATTTTTATTTTAAATATATTTATTATATCAATATAACTTAATCTTAAAATAAATATGAATTAACTTAGTTTATATATTTACTTACATTAACTTATCTTTTTATGTCATTTTATATTTTTTATCTTGATCAACAATTAACTTTACTAAATACTTCTAATACAATGCATTAACTTATTAGTTATTTATTACTAACTTTTTGAGCTAACTTATTAATTTTTAGCTAATTTATCATTTACTTGCACTAAAATAGCCTATCTCCATATATGCTTGTTAACTTTCCTAATGGATCCATTTTACTTCTATAATAATTCAAATTCATAAAACTTACACTAACCTAAACAATGTAATTATCTCTTATAGCAATCCCAAAATTTACTACATAATAAAATCAAGTTTTATTACTTTAATGACTCTGCAATCTTCGTAAAATTCTTCAAGGATTAAGTTTGTCATTATTGTCCTTGCATAAATGCTAGACTCTCGCTTACTATCATCATGTAACTAAACTATTAAATCCATGCTTTTAACTCTGATTACTCATTATTTACTATTTCCTTAAACAAAGTTTTCTCTACCTTCTATTCCTTAATTAGACAATAGGAATATGTGTATGTAATGTCTCTTTGTACCTATCTCATTTGTTACTATCATTATAGTAATTTGAAATTCTCAATCCACACACTTACACCAAACACTTCATGTATTAATACCATTTATATGAATCTAATATAGACCTTTATTAAGTAATTAGAAACTTATATCTACCTTTTACACAAATATTTTATCTCTCCCCATATTATTCTCTAAAATGAAACAAGCTAAGCCTATTTATTTAAGGTGCATTTTAGCAACCTTATGTCACTTAAAAGTAAACCATTTTTACACCATTTGGTTTTGTTAAAAAAAATTGAATAGACTAGTTACCTTATCTCTATGAACAACCTACTCTATAAACTCTCCATTGTGCATTCAATTTAAATTATAACTTAGGCAATGATTACAATAATCCAAACCCCATAGAACTTGTACATCATGCCATTAATACATGATTAAGATCACTTTAGGCAATTTTCACATACATTAGTATCTATTTACCTTTTTCTCCAAATTATGAAGGTATAGAAATAAATTAACTCATCAAAATTTAGAATGATCATCCATTCATCATCTTTTTTTAGATAACATACCATAGTTTATTACTCATTAAGCAATAAAAGTTTGAAGATTATTCACTCTAATAATCCTTAATTACTCGTGGTTGAAAGTGGCCTAAGGAAGGGGTTTAGCTTTTCTTACTATTCACTTAGACAATTGGAAAACTTTAAATCATGATTTCAAACTTAACCCATTCATACACACTAACCTAGCTTTGATACTAACTTTATCAAAACCTAACCTTAAAGTGCATGACTAGTGTAAGGAGTTGCCATTTGCAACTTCTTGGTAGCCTAACTTCATGAAAATGTAGCTATACCGACCTAGTTTATAATGGCTTGATCTTTCATAGGAATGTGTATTCCTAATGTTAACAGTGCAAAAGGATGCAATTCTACTATGTAGTGAATAAGAACATACATCACTAACCATACCAACTGTCTATTAACTTACCTTAATGCCAAAAATACTTAAACGAGCCTACTTCCTTTCCAATAAATGATAGTTGAGAACCTAAAGGGGAAGTTCCCCCCTCCTAATAAAAGAAAATGAAGAGAAACAAAAAGCAACAACAAAATGAGTTTTCACAAAAAAGCTCCATAAGTACACAAAATAATATAAATTTATTAAAATGAGCAAAATTTTATTAACTGTTCTATTAAACACTCTATACTAGGATAAACAATGAATTTTTGTACCTTCTTTGGGAAAAATATTATTAATGGACTAGCTTATCTTTATAAGAAACCAATTTAATGTATATTTAGGTTGTTATGGCTCCATTCATCCTATGATGTTACACTAAAAAAGCTATTCTAATTACAAATTATTATACTCATGTGCATAATCTGATTTGCCATTCTTAACTATACATCAATGATATTATGTACACTTTAATGTTAATGATGCATTTATCAACATTAAACTATCTATTCTTCAATTTATATAGAAATGTATGATAGAATCTTCTTTCAATCATCTCCCCTCCTTTTATATTTAAGCTATAAACATTTTCATTTCATATCGCATTCTAAAATCATTAAAACTTTACATAAATGCGTCCATATATCCATTGTATAAGCATTAACCATATATATATATATATATATAACATAAACATTACTTGAAATAAATAATACTAGATGAAATAGGGGTTATTTAAGGATATACTCAAGTATAAAGGTCTGAAAGTGAATTCTAGCCCTTAAAATCTAGTGTATACTCACTTAAGACCATCCAAAGAGCAATTTTGAATGTCATACTCAAGTATATACTCACTTATAATTACCCAGAGAGCTTTATTTTTGGAATACTCAAATATAGGTAGCCAAAGAGTAGCTTTTAAGGCCATATTCACTTACATCTCAAGAAATAGTCTAGGTTTGTAGAACTTCTGCAAAAATACTATTTATGTGGTTAAGTTTTCCCAATTTAAAACCATACGCAGCAATATAACCAATAATTAGCATAAATTTGTTATCTACACTCTTCCTTAAGCTATTAACATTAACAACTCATATCATAACATAATATTTCAACATTAAATCCATAACTTCTTCAATATAAGCAACATTTAAAATTTTACAAGTTGAATTCATATACAAACTCTAAAATTAAATAAATTGTCTACCTACCTAAGTTTGGGGGAAATAAGGGAAAGTTAGAAGAATAGTTGGCTTGCCTTAAGCAATACCAATTTAATCAAAAGCAAAAGAAATCCCCAAATCCCTTTGTTCCTCTTTCACAAGCTTAACCTCAAGAAACTATCAACTAAGACTTAACTTTAAGAAGGATTACCTTGTTTGAAGAAAAGGTGATGATATTTTCTTGTATTTTCTTAGCTCAACCTTACTAGAAATTAATGAAATTAGAGTGACGAAATTGAGAAAGGAAGTGAGGTGGGTCAATGGTGTTGGATGAAGGGAAAATAAATTTCTAAAAGTCCTCTTTGGAAGTTATAAGTTGTTAACCCTTTTAAGGGCATTTTATGAATATTGATGGCACTAAGAATAAAATGGAAAAAATTTACTCTAAATCTTCTTTATACACATTTATTCGAATCTAATTTCATATTAACCTCAAATTATTTTATTTCTTCATATTCTTACCATAAAAGTTTATTTTTATCATTAAAATTCTCTTCTTAAATAAAATCACAATAATTAATTAATTACTCTTACATAAAATATTAATAAAAATTAAATAAAATACATCCTAATTTTCTAAGGGATGTAATAATTATATTCATAAAAAATATATATTTATAAATTGGCATATAAAAGGGATCTAAATTTGCTTTAATATTACCAGTGTAAATTAACTTTTGTCACGACTCTAACCTGATCATGATTGACGTAGAACCCGTTTTCTGATTTTTACCAACCTATTCCTAATTAACTAACTTAATCTTGAATAACAAATATTATTCATTTATAAAGAAAATGGTACTTTAGAGAAAAAATATTCATTGAGGTTTTTACAAAAAAATGAAAAAGTTACGTATGCTTATAGTTCTTTTAAAATATGGATAAACACATCTAAGTAACTTATGAGAAATTAGTTCAAGCATCTCTTCTACCCATATTCACAAAAGAATAAGGCCTAAGACATAATATGTACAAGAATCTGTATTACCATACTACTATCGATGAGCTCTCATAGAATTTAGCTTTCAAGGGTTAGAGATGGAGGGTCAACTTGGTAGTTTGTAAAATGAATCATAAAAGAGCAAGTCTAGAGTTTAGTGAGTGAATAATCTATAAGAACAATAATAATTTACAATAATTTATCCATCAAACTATCCGCCTTTAATAAGTTATATCACATTTAAGTATATTAGTAAACAAGAGCTAATAATAATGAAATTAACACATATTCATTTCATTTCTAATGTATCATATAATAATACTTATGAATAATTATACTCAAGATCACATTTTATTTAAATTAATAAGTAGTAGATAAAATACATCCATCCTCTTTTTGACTTCTAAGTTAACCTTATACCCTACTCGTTTGTTCTATGCTTATTCCTCCTAAGTTAACCTTATATCCTACCTACCTTATTACTAAAAAAATTTCATCTAGTATTCATATCATGTCCCCTATCACATTTCTCATCTTCAATGCCTTTCATGGCATGATTCATAATGCAATTTAAACATCAGAGCTCAAGCTCTATTAAATGCAATCACAATTTGATTTCAATATACATCACAACACATATCAATATCATTATGCTCTCTTGTATGGCTATAAGTATACATACATATCATAGTAATTAATCCACAAAATAATACTCAACATATTTCATTCCATGATTAATGCAATAAGTTCATTACAACATGTATTATATCATATAACTTCTACTTTCTCTGTGTATAATTACCTAAGTTAAGTACTTATCTTATGCTTATCATAAAACACTCTATTTTAATGCTTAGAGACCGAACGTCCTATGTTAGACCATTATACATCATGAAAACATAAAATAGATTGATTATGGGTTACTACACGATTTTCTTAGTTATAACCTTTGAGTGATACTTTAGGAACAACTGAAAAATTATGAAGATATTACTTATGAAATTTATTTTATATAAAAATAAACTTAATTAGCTTTTTATAGATGGGTTATTTGCTTAAATTGATTAAGATTCAAAAAGGTTATGCTTTTTTGAAGATAAATACAAAAAGTCTATTTTTTGAAATTCTGAGTCTTTTTACCTCTGTCTACTATTTTAGTAATATATATATATATATATATATATATATATATATATATATATATATATTATATATATAGATATTGATTTGAAAGTAGATTTAATTACCTTTAAAATAATAGGTAGTTTGTTTAAAACAGACATAAGATAAAAGAGTTATGTCCTTTCGAAATTCGTATAAAATTATGGATTAAGTGAATTAATTGACCAATCAAATCACCCATCCCAATTTTGCCTCTAAATCCTTGGAATTGATTAGTCACTCAATTCTAAAGCCCAGTTTTACCTTTAGACCCTCAAAATTAATTGACCAATTGATTTACACATGAAAAAATCAATTTTCTACATAAAATTTACTATTCATCTGACTTTTACACATCAAACCTTAATATAATCATTAATACACTTATATAATATATCATATCATCTCTTTCTATTGTTTATTACTTTCATCACATCAAAATAATCCAGATTTAAGCAAAACCACAAAATAATTAATGTTCCACCAATACCATCACATAGCTATAAAATTTATAAATTTAGCTAAATTATTCACTCACCTTGTATGGAAGAGGATGTTAGGGAGTTAGTTTAAAGATCTTTTAACCCGAATTATATCAAAAGCCATGGGTCCTAGATTTGGGGTTTAAAATACCTAATAAAATCAAGTAAATCCTAAATCCTTCATCAACCAAGAAGAAATAAGAGAGATTCTTGATTAAAGCAATATTCTTACCTTAATTGGATGAAGAAATCAAGAAGAATGGAGGTTCTCATTACTTAATTGATAGGATGGTGTACAAATTGTGTAGAGAAAGTCGAGAGATGAAGTAAAATAGGGAAGCTTAGGGTTTAAGGCTAAAATAAGAGAAATTAGGCCCCAAGGGCATTTCTAGAAATTATTCTTAAACCTCTTTCATATTCATACACCCACTTATATTAATATATAACTTTATACTTCATGATTCCAAAAATTTTTCCCATCAAAATTTCACCCAATTCATATTCTCATGTTCTCACTTTTATTGATTTTGTTTTATTCCATTTTTCACATATAAAATTTCTAATTCAACCGAATTTATTAGTTGCTTTAACTTTTTTTTCATAAAAAAAAATTAATTTATTAATAATTAAAGAGGGTGTAACAACCTTACACTATCATTAGTCCATGTGCTCCCATGTAAATAAAAAATTGTTAAAAATCTTATTAATGCCATAAAATTTTTTAATTATTATTGGTTTTCTTAATAATATATTCTTCTTACTCATTGATAGTCTAAAATATTTTATATTAATGGTAAATCAAATTTAACTCATAAAAAATGTAGTCAAATATTAGTTCATACATTTAAAAAAAGTAAATAATATAATAGGTTTTAATATAAAAAATCTGACTTGCAGGGCAAATTTTAGTGTTTTTAATTTATTGATTATGTGACGACATCTAAAACTAAATAGATAGAAATGACTTTTTCCCTTTATATTATGTGGGGGTGAGGAGTTTATTAGGACAAAATTACTTTTGAAATAAAAAAAAAACTTCAATTTTTAACATATAAGCTTCGATTGTTCTCATTGGCATTTGATTTTATTAAAAATTAATATAATAACAATTAAATATAGAAAAATAAGTCATATATGATAGGACAGAAATCGAATTTTTATTAATTTAAAAAAATAGTTATAAGTAAATTTTTTAATTTAAATGATATAAATGATATATGTCTATTTTAACTATTTAGTGTTATTCTTTGCTCTTTAATTCATATTTTGTATGAATATTTTAAATATTTAATTGTTATCAAATTTATCATATTTTAAGTAAAAAATTTCTTGGCCCCTTTAAATATTGTCCCATCTTCTATCGTTATTATACATACGTTAAGTAAATTATAACTTTTATTATTTAAAAAAAAATAGTGGCCGGCTGGTCCTAAATAATGACTCATTATTTTCATTCGGGGACATTTATCCATTTATAAGATTCTTAGACGGCATTTAACAAGATTGGGAAGACAGCAAAATGCACGAGATTCCTTTCCTATTTATATAATTGTTTATGGGACCAACGTAATCTGACACGTAGGGTGACAAAAGTCGATTTGGAAACTTCCTCACTGTCACCAGCTTGTTTATTAAGAAATATCCATCACAGAAGTGTACCTAATATTCTTTAAAAAAATAAAAATAAGTATAACAATTTTTTTAAATTTCTTTTCCCAACTTATTAATTTATTATATTAGTTGGTTGCATCATTATGTACTTTGGAGTAGTATAATATTTTGTGATAATTCTTTGATTGCTTGTGAATGGATAAGACTCTGAAGTCAAGGCAAAACGAAAGGACGGCGAATCTATGTATTAATTTATTCATAGGAATTATGCTTTCTTACGCTCTTTAAAATATCATATTAATATTAATGTATGCATCATTATATTTTGGAAAAAAATTGTAACATTTTCTATAAAAATTCCGATTTTTTTTTTTAATCTTGAATGATAGGATTTTAATTTCTTATGTATTTATTGCATGCAAAATTTATATATACTTATAATTTGTTATAAAAATGTTACAAATATTATTTTTTCCTTAAAATTTTATAAAATTTTTGGCAAATTTTCTAGGGGTCATGCTATAACAAACCCTTTATTCATAACACTGACCGATGGATTAAACAAAGAAAGAAGAATAATGCCGTCTCCACACAATTATAAATTTCAATATATATATATATATATATATATATATATATATATATATATATATATATATATATATAGAGAGAGAGAGAGAGAGAGAGAGAGAGAGAGAGAGAGTTGTGCAAACCCTTTAAACAATTTTTACAAAGATCTTTAATAAACTTATATTGTTGAGAAGTTTTAGAATTTGTTTTTATAAGATAATAAAAAATAAATAAAATAAAATATATCTTGAAAGATTTTTGTAAATATTTTTTTTGAAATATAGTTTTATGTTATTGGCTTGTATAATATTTTGATCTATTAAATTAACTTAGTAATTATTATGAAAATAAATGAAGTATTATTATCATTATTAATTTTCACTAGCGACTATTTCAACTTTTTAATAATTAATTATATTATTTTATGATAAAAATTAGAGTTTAAATTTAATCTATTATCAATAAAAAATATTTTATTAAAAATTAAATTTTTTTAATAAAAATAAAAGAGTTTAAATAATTTTTTATTGACATGACAACATAAATAAATAATATTGTAAAATTAATTTCAATGATATGGATTAAATTTAAATCCTAAAAATTAAATCTTAAGTTTCAATAAATGATATTTTAATGATTATATATTTAGAACTTGGAGTATAGTATAAAAGGAGACTAATAGTATAAGTATATACTATCTAGTCTTAATAGATGTTTGGTACACTTATTAAATAAGATAATTTAATTTGATTGAGCCATTTTATTTAATTGACATAGGATAAAATTATCATTTTCCTTGGAACATGATGTGAGCTGATAGAATAAAGTAAATTTTTTCTCTCTTTTATCCATAAATTTTAAACAATGACATTGTGAAATAAAGCGAAAAGTTACTAACGAATGATAAGTTACAAATTAATAGTTCACCATGGCTAGCCATCACCTAATACCGTTAATTCCAGTTCATCATCAACTATTGTTATTGACCGTTCCTCACGCCCACTTATCACCATTGATAACTATCTATTATCCCTTTGCTACTATTGACCATCATTGTTATCACTCACTATTATTAACTACCACTTGCCACTACCTACTACTAATAACTATTCTCCATTATTATTCACTATTGTTGATCACTATTCACCACACCCATTATTATTGACCACTAATCATCAGTCACTGCCACCTACCACTTGCCACTACTTATTATTATTAACCACTTCTTATCACTACCCACTACCATTAATTGTCATTATCAGCATCCACCACCATTGATCACCATTTACCATCACTCATTGCCTTTGACCACAATCCTTTGTCACTTATTATCATTGATCATATCTCATTATCACCCTTCTGTTATTGATCACTTTTCACTGCTACTCATCGCTATTGCCATTGCTTGTTGCTATCCATCATTGTTGACCACTACCACCTATTATCATTCCTAAAAATATATAATTTGAATAACAAAATGTTATCTAAAGATAATTTTATCCAAACACATATTTTTTAACACTATTCATGTTGCATACATATGATAACAAATACTTAATTGTCTAGCTTTATACTATTATCTTCTTATAGAATTTTGTATCAAACATGAAATAGTATTATATCTTATCATTTCATTATCATATCTTATACTATCATGTTGGCTTATTCTATCCTATTTTATACTATCAAGTCATCCAAACAAGCCCTTAAAGCATTTCTTTTCTTTTATTATATCAATTATTTATTAGATAGATTAAGTTTAAATAATAATAATTTTGAATAAAAAATTATTTATTAGTAATAACTTCAAATATCTCAAACATTATGATTTTAACTATTAAAAATCATATATGTTACACATGACAAAATTCATATTTTAAATATAATTTAATAACATTGGATTTTAATTTAATTAGCTTTTAGAATTTGTGGTAACATCTTAAAATTTTATTTTATTACTTTGGCTATTAATGTATATTAAGTATATCTTATATTTAATGATTTACAATTGAAAAGCTATGGACATTTGTTGCACCTAAACTATATAAATTAAAAATATTTCCTTTGATTTGAATTATTTTAAAATAAATACATACTTTTTAAACTATTTTTTCTTTTTCTCTTATTTTCTTATTTTTGTTTTATTATCTTCCTTCTTGTTCATTTTCTCATGTTTTTCTAGAACCACCTAAGTCATCATCTTCTTAAATTATGGCTAGACACACTCATCTCTTATCCTTTATTAATATCTTTCATAAACTCACCACCTCAATTTCTATCACCAAAATCCATCAGCTCATCTGATGCCTAAACTATCATTGAAATACTATAAAACTTTAACCTACAATTGTCATCGACTTGACGAATCATGGCTATGGGTGTCAAAGAGAGCACTAGTGGTCAAAGAATTAGGGTTCATGTGTTTATGTAATAAGGCTAGTCATGATTAATTTTAAAATAATTTTCATATTATAGTTTCCAAAATTTTATTAAGCTTAGTCTTTAGGTAAGTAAATTCACATGTACTAACTCTATTGTATTAGTAGTTGGTAATTTTAGTTTATTAATGCTTGGATAGAATTTTAATTGGATAATTTAAATTTGATACACTCTTTCATAATGGTCATAGTTGATTGATATTTATTTTAGCTAATGACTAAGTGTTTAAAGGAAATTAAGATATTAATTTTAGTTACAATTAATTTAGGGTTAAGATTTTAGGTTGTTAGTTTGTAAGGGTAGAATAAAGTATGTTAGACATTAGATATTAGAAATTGATTATTAGTGATTTGAATTGTATGTAAACTATAAGCTTATATGAAGTGTTAGAAAGGTAAACATTGGGATGGTTAGATTAGTTTTGCATGATTGAGATATCAATACATTTTATATTTATATTTCCAAATACTACATACTTTTCAAGAGCATAGCATTTCTGTATGTGAAACATTACATTAGTTATGTTTAGGAAAGACTAGAGGGTTGCCAATATAGTGACGTCCTAAGCTAGTCAAATGCTTTAAGGAGGGGATCATGATAAAGTTAGTATCAAAGTATGGTTTTCGGTAAAGTGATGCATTTTGTCTAAAATCATAAAGCAAAAGTTTCCAACTATCCAAGTTAATGTTTTGAAGACACTGAGCCCCAATAATAGGTTGATAACTATCAAAGAAATGTATGGATAAATTTACCTTTTTACTTTTTATACCTTAAATTCTTTATGGGCCACTTTCACTCATAGGCAACTAAGGACAACTAAAGTGAGTATTATTCTAATCTTAAGATAACTTCCATTCTTTAATATATTAAAACTTTTATTATGAGTAATTGATATGATTGAGTTGATATAGAAAGAGTATAAATTAATAGTTTAGATTGGTAAGGGAATTGAATGATTGATTTCATTTTGAACATTTGGTCCCTTGTAGAAGACTTGTTGAACAAGCATAAGATATATATATATCTTATGCATGTGTGTGTGTGTGCGCGCGTGCTCTTGCATGTGTATACGTGCATAAGTTTGCTTACATGATTTCATTTTCACATTAATAATGAATGATTACATTTTGTATTCTATTGATTTTTAATAGTGACACAAGTTGTCACTTAAATAATGCTAACACGCTAAGTTAAGTTAGACACAACTCGTTGAAAGAAGGTTAACCTTAAGCTAGTTTAAGAATGTTAAGGTCTTAAGACATGTAAGAAATCAAAATGGATTACATTTTAACTAAACAAATTTTGTATGTATTCTACAAATAAAAGTCATAAGTTTGAACTATAAACTCTAAAGACAGGCAATAATTAAGTGAAACTTTTAAGTTATTCATAAGTAAATTAGACTACCTTAGTTTATTCATAAAATGGTTGAGAACTTAACATAAGTGTGAATGTGAGGAAAATTTAAAGGTTATACACATGAGTAGATGATGACATATATTGCATACATTCAAATTTTGTATGTATTCCACAAATAAAAGTCATAAATTTGAACTATAAACTCTAAAGACAGGCAATAATCAAGTCAAAATTTTGAGTTATTCATAAGTAAATTGGACTACCTTGGTTTATTCATAAAATGAGTGAGAACTTAACATAAGTGTGAATGTGAGGAAAATTTAAAGGTTATGCACATGAGTAAACGATGACATATTGTAGAAACCCCTTGCATCATAAGGTATTTCTATGGTTATAGGAATTGGTAAATTGCAAATTGTGAACCTATAACATAGAAAATAGAAAATGTAAGTTAAAAAGAGTAAGAATGTAGATCTTAATGATAGAATTAAATGAACTATATTAGTTGGACGTTCAAGTGTATCATATCTTGGATTAAACTTGTTATTTATGATGGTTTAATACTATGCTTGACTAGAGTCATTTCCTAGGTTCTTATAGTCAACTAAAGATGCTTGAATTGCTCTTTGGACACTTATAGTCAATTATAACTCTATTTTTACACATTGCTAAAAGATTTATCGGTTTTAGGAATATTGCAAATACTTATTATGTAAAATGGAGTTAAATAGTAATAAGCATGAGTAATAGGGATAAAGAGATATGGTAAGGACAATTATAACATTATGAGAGAAGGAGATATGAAAAAGTGAGTTGATGTGTCTAGAAACATTAAAGTTTTGTATTTTAAAACTTATTTGAATCGATAAATGTACTCTAATTTTATATACAAATGCATGTAATAACCTACTTAGAACCACATAAGAAGAGATTTAAGGCAAAATGATACTAATGGAATGTAAAGCCTTAATATCCAAATTTAATGTTTCATTTACAAGGATAAATAATTTATGGTCCTTATTTATGATTGTATAATAAGAAGGCTAGATATAATTTGATTTCTTCATGACAAGTTAAACTTAGAGCTTAAATTCCTGTTCCATAATCTAAGTGATAAACCATGTCTGGATTTGCATATTTGTAAGTATATGGTGTGAACATTTACATCATGGAATTTGAAATTTAATGTATTTAGTTAAATACTATTACTAAGACCTATTTATTTAGAGTGTAAGTGTTACATGACATTTGAAGTGGTACTCACATGGTACATAAGGAATAGATAATAAACATAATTAAATAGGAATTAACCAAATTTGATGAGATCAAGATAGTTAATTTATTAGTCATAAAACTATTTGGTTTAAAGTGAATAAATAGGATGACAAGAGGTTTATTGAGCTTATATAATGATTATTCTAATGATAAACTTACATTTGCAAAGGAAATGAGTAACAAAGTATAATAAGGAAAATGGATGATAAAGATGTATGGAAATAAAAATTGGATAACATATGCTTGAACTTAGTAAGGCACAAAAAATTAGTAAGAGATGTAAAGATATGCTTAAAGATAAATAATCCAATTACAATTGTGTCATAACTTAGGCAAAGGAGTAAAGACAAAAGGTTTAACTTTTGGACTCCTAAGTAACTAGATTTGAAATTTTATCACAGTAGATCAGATACTGAGTGTCATGGATATTTTCCCAACTAAGGACCAAGGTGAATTTAAATAAGATAGAATCACTCCACCAAAGTAAATGGTAGTGATAAAACCAATAAGATATAGAATAGAGTCCATATAACATGGTTTATGTTAAACTTAAAACCTTATAGAAAGGAAACCTAGTCCTTAAATGTTATGTAATACTAATAACTACACCCTTGTGATAAAAACCAATGATTTTGTTCTAGAATTATCAATCATTATGAATATAGATTGTCCACTTATCCATGCACAATGTTATAACAATTAAAAGTGAACTTCATGTTAATACAAAAATTATTTTAAGCAAACTATGACCTAATGTATGTTAAAAGATTTTCTCTCCTTGTAAATTGGAATTTGATTTAATTATAAGAGTGTTAGATGCGACTTATGACCCAAGATAATTTATGCTTTGGAAATGAGTTTATATAAACTAATAAAATAAATTTTTTATGTTAACAACTATTATGTGTATTGAATTATGTGAATGAATGTATGAAAATAGTGCTTGAAATTTATTAATGTTATCTTTTGATGTGTGTATGCCAAATTGAGACATAACATAAGATTATAAAACTTGCATATGAACTAAAGTTTGATGGCACTTACATATGGAAAGTATGATTATGCTAATAGTTGTATTTATGGCTCAAGAGTAAATGAGCTTGAATATTTATGAATCATTTTGAAAAATATATAAATTGCTTAAATGTTTCATGAGAAAGTTATGATCATGTACAAATGTAAGATGGTTACAATTGAAAAAAAATCCTTGGAGGTTTTTTTTAATTAAATGCACCTAAGGTTTAGGTTGTATCACAAAGTAATTAGTAATAAGGTTTTAAACCCTTTTTAACCTTATAATAATGCAGTAGTATTCCTTTAAGATTAAGTAATTAATAAATAATTAAGATAGTGCCATAATACCAAATGATTATGAATTTTTTCTTGTTGATCATAAGATGTTAAGAATTGATATATCAATCACTTAGTTGCAAATGATTCATAATTTTTGTCCTTAGCATTTACATGCTTAAGATGTTAAGAAATACATGTGATTCCTCCATCATAAAATCTTAATCCACCTAATTGTTCCTAATATTTAGTACTTGGATAGAAAGAGGTTCTAGCTGTTGTTTTTAACTAGAATTTAAGCTGACATCCATTTCCATGTCATTAAAGAACTCATGATATTTCTAATTTCTTTATATATTTTGATTCCATCACATTTACCTAGCACTACTTTTATGAGTCAATTCAACTCTCTCTTTTAATGTCCACAATAATGATTATCACACTTCTAGATTAACATTGATAGGCATTAATGGATCATGTTATGAACTTATATTCTATCCTTCAGCTCTATTCTCAAGCACTTTAGGCACAAGCATTTTTTATTTTCTTAGGCCAACAAATTATGTAGAAGCTTGAGAACTTACTGTTACATTCTTCTTGTGATTCTACTCTTAATTCATAATTTCCTTCCTCTCTTTTTCAACAATCTCTGCTAGAGATTTGAAATGAGATCCACTTGTACTTTTAAATTTGTCTCCTAACACAAGATTACTACTATTATCAATTGCACCTTTTATATAAGTTGCAACTTTCCCTCTTGGATATCTTTTTTAGCTTTCCACTAAAAGCTATAAGTAAAAAATATATTATTTTTATTAGCATCATTTTTCTCAACAACCTAATTTGTTTATTGATTATTATTTATTTCCTTATGTATCATAGCCATTAAGACACCCTTCAACATAATGCTAATAACACCTACACTTAAAATAAATAACATGAATTCCCCCATACATTACATTAAAAATGGAGCTTTTGATACAAAAATATGGTAAAAAGTTTATTAAGATTCACCTCCACATAAATCTAAGTATATTTTCCTTTACTTTGATTAAAAGTTGTTAGGTCCCTTTTAAAGTCATCCTTATCCTATTCCCTATTACCTTTAAAACATGTTCATAAAAATAACAAATAGGCAATTTCAAAACCCTAATCCAGGATCTTATTAAGTTGATTGTAGCTTCATTTGGATTAAAATCTAATAACCATTATCTCACAATTACGTAATGATAAAAAATAACACAACACAAAATGAAAATCTTCCAGATGTGTGAACATGATTAGATAATATTCTTTTCTTAAATTTATTATTTTTAATACTACTCAGAAGTTCCATATTTGATAAAACTTTTACCCCAAAACTTTGTAACATATCTTTCTCCCCAAAAGTTTCACTATCATAGTTTTCTTCCATGATTTTTGAAGTTTCTCTTCCTCTCATGTGGATATCTCCATGGTGGAACACTTAGGGTTGTCCCTGATAGCATATTGTATTACTTTGATCCCAAAGACTTCATTATCTCTATTAAAAGATTTATTACCTTTTTATCGACCAACCTTATTTAATTTTACCTCCAAATTAATTTATTCTTCATCACAAAACATCTCTTTAGATTTTTCATCGTCACTATCTTCATTTATAACTTTTTTGTTCACACCTTAGTCAATAATCAATATTGCCTTGTATGATAAGATGTGATGATTTCCACTCCACATAGTATGTTTTCTTGTCTACAACAATGGGTTATCATAAATCTTTTGGTTTAAGGTATGATGAACAAAACCATTCCTATCTCAACAAACTTTCTTCTAATCATGGTTTAGCAAATTAGTATCTTTCTCTAATTGTGGAGGTAATGATTTGACTACTATGTAACTTACATAATCAAGAACCTAATTAGAAAACCTTAGCAGAGCTTGACAATATTATAATTCTTTTTATATTTTTACACATTATGTTTTTAAAAAATAAAATTTCTTGTAATTTAGTAACTATATTTAAAATATGTTTCTAAAAACTACTATTGTAAATATATAACTTAAAAATAGAAAAATAAAAATAATTTTTAGATATTTTCTTAACTTGCATTTTTATTTTTAATAACAATTTTATAATTAAATGAAAATTTTCCATACTTGTATTATCAAACACACTTTATTTTTTACTTTTCTTGAATCCAAAAATAATTTTCAAAACCAAAATAACTTTTAAAAATAAATTTTGAAAACTAAAAAATAAAAATATATCCAAATACACTCATAAGTTCTTGTTTAGAAATTATTCTTAAAAACTGTAACTTTAAATATGTAACATAAAAATAGAACAATAAAAATAGCTTTTAGATGTTTTTTTTTGCTTTTTTTAATGGCAATTTGTAATTAGATGAAGTTTTTCCTTTTTTATTTTAGGAGTGGGTAGTTTTTCCTTATCTAATGATAGCCAACCATCAAAACTTGATTAAAAGGTAGATAAAGGCAAGTTACTTGCTTTGGTTTTATAATGGTGTAATGAAAATGAGAAACTTTGTTAGATTTTGATTAAATGCAAGTTAAGAATATTCAAATTGACCTACATTGATTTGATAAACATATTCACCAAAATGCCATCATTTTTTGCTTGCATCCTATGTGATTTAGTGATTTCTTTCTCCCTCATGTACAAAATTTGTTTTTGAAAATCAATATTGCCTTTGTCCCCCAAATCTAATAAAAACCATAGTAGAGCACTTTAATTTTTAACTCCTATTTGAAATAATTTTCTTCTTCCTTGGACTCACCAAAGCTACTCTTCAATAGTTAGAATAATTATGCAATGTATACCCAAAGTTCTTTGTTTAGTATAATTCATTTGTAGATTTAAACTAGAACAAATTGATGAGCTGGCCTCTTTCCTTTTCTAGTCACATTATCATTGTCTTTTCCTTTGTTGTTGGCATGTTAACTATGGTTTTTTTTTAATTTTTCATTCTCATAATTTTTCCTTCTATGCTCTAAAACCTCATATGATCAGTTTTTAATTTACGTACAAGTTGCTACAGGTTAGAGATTTAAATCATTAATGTGGAGCTAGAAAATGAGGAGAACAAATTCAATTACAAATGGATTTAGATTTATTATCTTATTGGTAAATCTCACATTCCTTGTTTTATTGCTATATTTTGCATTTTTACTATATAGATAGTTTGATCGTATGAATTTCTATTTTTTATCTTCATTTTTTTTTGTAAACATGTGCATTATTTTCTAATATGATGTGATTTAATATCTAACATTCAAAAATTTTCAATTTTTTCTTTTTTGAAAGTGATCATTATATTATGTTGCAAAAATTCACTCTTTCTTGTATTTTTTTACAAAACCCCATAATTTCTTTTTTATTATTTCTTTCACTAATGTCTGTGAGTACCAACTAATTAAACTCATACAAAATCGATTTAAACTGACTTAATTAGTTAAATTCAATTAAAATATTATAACTAATTGATTTCAATTTGAAATTTATCTTTAACAAATTGTTTCAATTGATTAAATTTAGGTTTCTTAACCAGCTTTAACCAATCAATGCCTACCACTAATTTACTTCACCAAATGCCTTCAATTCTTTATTTTTTCTTAAATCCAAAAACATTTTTAAAAATTAAAAAAATTAAAAATAAATTTTAAGAATAGTTTTTAAAAATAAAAAAATCCAAAATGATCATAAATTATTTTTTTAAAAGAAAATAGCAATAGCAATATGTCAACTTTTTTAAACTCCATTTAACTAGTTCCAGCAAATCTCAAAATCAGGTATAAGCAATTAATTTCTTCTTAGCTAAGAGTACCAAAGTGTACCAAAATTAATTAGTATTGAAAAATTTTTAACCATCTCATTTTTGTAATTGTAAAATATTTGATCAAACTTTATCCTATATCTAATAGTTTGAGATAGAATTATCCTTGAACACGACTTTATCTTTACCCTTTATTTAGGTAGGATTTTATCTCAGTTTCTCATCTCTTATTTTTAGTATTTTTAAAAAAATTATTGTTATTTTTAAATTAATTAGTATCAATTTATTATTCAATTTTCATTATCTTTTTTGGTGAAGCTTATTGTTCAATTTTCTAAAAGTGATAAAATATTATTTTATTTTTAAAAGGTAGTTTGTTGAATTTTTCTTCTAGATTTTCAAAAATGGCTCTCCAATGGATGAACTCAAGGTCTATCACAGTTATTAAATATTGAATATTATTCAATTGCAAAATTTATGCACTTTAAATTGATAATTTTGACATATATTAATTTAATAGGATAAGCATTTTACTTAAAATTAAAATAAACCATGTGACTCAAATTGATGAAATTCGAATGGCAATAGGTTTGTTTGTAAATCGAATAGTCATGGGTGTTCATTTGCACAATTTTCCCCTTTCAGTGGGCAATGAATCAATGGAACCCTAATTGTAAACATTAAAAACCAATCAAGAAGACACGAAAATGGCATCATTTTGATTATGTTGGCTACTTATATTCCTTAATGCAATGTAATCACACAAAGCATAACCTTCATTCTTTTTTCCTAAATTTAATGTTGAAAACTCGCTTTAGCAAAATTCTAGCCACTTTTAACCAATGTTTGCATTGCTCGACCAACTAGATTCTCCAAGCTCCTCACTTTGTTAGTAAATTAGTGTTTGGAAAGGTCAGGGACTCCTATTTTAGAGCTACAAAGATCACACAATGGAAAATCACTACTTATGACAAGCTTATGTTGATTTGGTGTTCAATTTTTCTTCTCTTGAATTCTAGTTATTATTCTAAAGAAGGCATTAAGATTGATTATGCAAGTTCAAGGTTTTTTTCTTTTCAGTTCTAAAATTTGGGATTTGTGTGTTTTAGTGAAGAATTTAAGGTTTTCATTTGCTTTAAATCTATTAATAAGCACTTATTTAGTTGTAGGTTGTTAAATTGTTGAATAATGAAATTATATATGTGTTTTGCAATAAGGATATAAATTTTAGTGAAGAATGATTGTAATTTATATTTCACTATGTCCTCTAATATTGTTAGTACTCTATAATTTGTCATATAAAAAAGTTCACATCAATATTAGTTATTACTAAGTTTATGTTATTCATAAACAATAGTTACAAAAAATTGTACTTCTAATATTTTTTTCAACTTCTATGAACTAAAAATCATCGTTCTAATGTTTTTTTTTCTAACTTTATTTCAATTCTTTCTTCTATGAAAATGAAAACCTAATTTTTTTCTAAGATTTTCCTCTTAGCTATCACCTAGCTTGTGAGACTTTGACTCTATTTCACACAATAAATAAATTAACTTTCTAAAGTGATGAATATGTTAAGAGGGTGAATTAGAGTTTTTCAAAAAAAAATTGAATAAAAGCAAAGTGTTTTATTAAAATAGAGCAAGTAACATTTGTAAATTTAAAATAAAGAATTTAGTTTTCTAGACTTATATCATGTAACATTTATAACTTAAGCAACAATATTTAAATCGAGCTATTCAAATATCAAAAAGAGGTAATATGAAAGCAAGAATTTAAGGAGACATAGGGAAAAGAGGATGCAAACTCATATAATATTTCTACTAAAAAGAATAATTACTTCCTGTGTATGTCCACTCTCCTACATTGAATACTCTTTGATTCCACAAGTAATGCATTAAATCCCTTAAAGCTGATAGCCCTTAAGAAACCTTATAATAATCTTAGATTGGCATGATGCCTCCTTTGTGCTATCCTAACATAAGTATCACTCCTTATAACTTTCACATGCTTTAACAACCATTGGGGCCCTTACCTAATACAAAAACTAAAAATTTTTAGTAGGAAAAGAAAATGTTTAATGCACCCTTTGCATAAATACAAATTGAGATGATTAGAATGATTTAATCTTACAAAGGAATGGCTTAAATCTATGAAGTAAGAATGAAAATAAATGAAAGCAAGATAATAGCTCTAATAAACTCAAGGTTTTGTGCCTCTTTCTATTTAAAAAATAGTAAGAAATGATTTATATATGAGTATATTTTTCAATCAAAACGTTATGCATTTTTAGTTGCTAAAAATTCAAATTTTGCAGACTTAATTGAATATGACATTTGAGTATGCAACTAGGGAGAGTTCAAATTTTCAAAGGATATTCAATTACTATAATCAATTATGTGGCTAAGAGATTGCCACTACATAATCGAATATAACATTCAAATATGTTCCAATTAGCTAGATTTTGAACAACAATATTTGAATATTATACATAAATATTAGTCTAGTGGTTTATATTTGGACCATAGTATTCAATTAAAATATTCAAATATTGATTTAAAGGTTTTCCTCAAGCCAAGATATCTAATAATTATATTCAAATACAACTTGCTAAACCCTTTTTTTTAAAAAGCAAAACTTGATTTTTAAATATTTGACTTATAACCAAAAATTATCTTTTACAACTGCAAATGGTTTAACATACTTAGGGGGCATGAAAACACTTATATTTTAAAAATAATTTAAGCCATAACAATTAAGATTAATCATTTACATATTTTTCCTAGAATCCAAAACTAAGTCTTTATTGTCTTCAAAAATCTTCAATAAACTTCAATCTAAATTCTTTGAAAACTTCATTTTTCTTCAGCATAAATCCTAAGCTATTTAATAGAATTTTTTACATAAAAGTGTAATTTTTAACTGCCATTTGACCTCATCAAAACATAATCTTTTAAAGAGGGTCTAAATAAATAACTTTATAACTTATTAACATGTCCAATATGCTATAAGTTAGTCTTTAAAGGTGTTTCGCACACTAACTTATTGAAAAAAATAAGTTTTGATTTAATAAATTATCTTAAATAACTTATAACTTAAAATTTATTATTTTTTTAATTTACTTTTTCTTCCTTTGACTAATTGACAATTCATACCCTTAATTATGTAAACCTAAATATTTTTTCAATCATGTAAACTTATGCACCATTTCATTTTTAACTTATACTCATAAACTTAATACAAAAAATTAAATATAAATTATAATTAATCAAATTTTAGGTAATTATATTCTTATCCTAAACCCCAAATAAATAAAAATACATATGTAAATAAATGTGTATTATCATAAAATATAATTAATTATATTTTTATTATAAATAATAATTAAATAACAATTATGCAAGAAAATAAAAAGGTAAGATCATAAAATGTCATTAATTAAGGTTTTGATTATTGTATTTTTATTTTGAATATATAGATTATGTTGATATAATTTGATATTAAAATAAATATGAATTAATTTAATTTCATATCTATTTATATTAAAATATTATTTTATGTCATTTTATATTTTTAACTAGTTTGATAGATAATTTTATGAAATAATTTTTATGTAATTAGTTAACTTATTAGTTAATAGCTACTATTTAGTTTATTAACTATTGGTTAGTTGCATGAAATAAAGCTTTCGATATGAAAACTTAATAGCATGTCAGAATGATCATGAATAAATAGGAAATTTATAAGGCCTAATCATATTGACTTGATTAAAGAAATATTACAATAAAGTAGAAATAGCAATAATTTTCCTTTAGATTATGAGTCTAGATTGTAGTTGTTAGAGGCAATTGGCTATGAATAAATAGAGAAATAAATATTTTTCAATAATATTAATAATAACATCAAACTATTATAACAATTTTAACAAAAATTTATTAAAAAGATACATCATTTAATAGGATATGTTGTTAAGATCATATGAATCAAAATAAAAGTTAAAATCATTACATGAATAGTTGGACATGGATTCAATTACTTATTTATATATTTAAGAATTTTATTATTTTAAGTGAATTTCTATTACAAAAGAAAATTACCAACTCTTTCTCTTTTAATATGGCCTTTTTGCAATATATTACCATATGCTTATTCCAGTGTTTAAGGTAATGGTTGTTGCTTTCATGGTATTACATTTCTGATGCTGGAAAATTTAGCTTGTTAAGATTTGTCATAAAATTGTATAATTAGGGGTGAAAATGAATTGACTTATTTATGAGCAATTCAAAATTAATTCATTAGAAAATTTGATTTAAGCTTGAATTTTAACAAGTCAAGCTCGTTTACTAAGTGAGTTAAGCTTAAGCTTTTTATTACTCTACTTGAGTTATTCATAAGCCTAAAGAGCTTAGTATAAATTATATTTTTATTTTTATATTATATATAATATAAATATAAAAAAATTACTAAACTATTATAAGCTTATATAAGCTCGTTTAAGCTCATTTAAACTCATTTAAGATCAAATATAACCTGAGCTCGAGCTTAAATACTTAATTAAAAATTTAGAGTAAGAAATTTAAGACTCATTTAAACTTCAATAATTTCAATTAAACTCGTGTTCAAATTTGAATCAACCTCAATCTTGAGCTTAACTTTTTCAGGCTCAATGAGCTCAAACTCGTTTAATATTGTCAAACTCAAGCTTAAACATATAGATATTTAGCTTGACTCAGCTTGTTTGTATCCCTATGTAGGATGTTGAGATGTTTTGTCAAATAAGGGAGGATTTCTATTTCAATATTTCGTAATTCTTGCTATGATATACTAATTTGGTATCATAATTTATTGATTATATGGACGTTTTTATATTATTTTTAAACTACTAAAATTTTAAAAGATGAAATCATAGATTTTTATCAATTTTTTTGTTGGACCTCAAGTATTCATTATGTTGTTCTTTTTAATGTTCTCATTACTTTTCAATCAAAATTTAAGTATTTTTTAAGATGTTAAATTATGTAATAACATAAGTTTCTTCCTTAGTTCAAATGTTCCCTTATTTATGATATTATGCCTCATTTGGCTTGAATATGAGGTCAAATCTATTTGAAGTAAATTCTATTTCTAATCATATTTTCAATAATTTTATTCTTCTAATTCTGGCTTGAATGAAGATAAGGAAGCAAAAATTTGCTTTTAGATATATTGTAAAAACAAAAAGCTAGAATTACTTATTAGGAAAAATTACGAGTAACATGCAGCAATTAATTATATTAATTACTTAGATCGAGTTTTCTTACACGTATAATAAAATATATCACCAGAAAATATTGCAAGAAAAATAAATTAAGAGACTAAAAATTTTTAAAATTGAAAACTCCTAAATATGAGAGTAAAAACTAAATGACTTAGTCCAGTAGAAAAATATGCTAATAAAATAATGGATACAATTACTTCTTAAAAATTCTAGGGAATAACTAATATAAAAAATTTTCACCAAAATAAGTGAAATTCTTAACAAAATTAACACAATAATTAACATTGTTACTGTATAAAACCAGCTAGTAAAGGAGAAGAAAATTGATAAAAAAAAATACAATACCACAAAAATTACCAAAAATAAGATACTTAAATTTGATGAGAATCTAAGTAAATATGGTAATAAATCTTTTGGCAAAGTTATTCTTTCTCCTTGAGCCATCTCATGTAATAAAGGAAGAGAAAACAATTAGCTTCTAACTACTCAAAATCATAAAGCTACTAAACTTTGCATGCCAATTGAGGTGCCCTTTTAATTTTTTAATTCTATAATTTTCTCACACCATTCTACATGAGTAAAAATGAAGGCTAATACAAGTAGAATGATATTTTTGAATGGTGAAAATTATGCTCTTTGGAAAAGAAAGATGAAAGATTTGTTTTATATGAAAGACTACTATTTACCTATATTGGCTACTAAAAAACCTAAAAATACATTAAATTTAGGATGTGATTTGTTGTAAAGGTAGATTTGTAGGTATATCAAGCAATTAGTAGAAGAGAATATGTGGAATCATATTGAAGAAGAGACACATGCTCATACATTAGGGATTAAACTTGAAAAGTTATATATCAAAAAGACTAGGAATAATAAAATGCTCATGATAAAGCAAATGATAAATATAAAAAATTAAGATGGCATTTCGATGACAAATCACTTGAATAAGTATCAAGAGATTATTAATCAGATTTCTACTATGGGTATCAAATTTAAAGATAAAATTTATGATTTGATGCTTCTTAGTTCTTTACCAAACTCATGGGAGACATTCAAAATGTTAATATTTAATTTTACGCCGAATGGCATGATAAAAATTGAAATTGTTAAAAATGGAATCTTGAATGAAAAGTTGAGAAGGAAATCATAAGGTTTTTCTTCACAGCCGAATGTTATGGTTGCTCAGTCTTGGAAAAAAAGTAAAAGTCGAGGTTCAAGAAGTAGAGATCAGAGCAGGATCAAATCTAGGAAAATATTTGAAAACATTGAGTGTCATTATTGTAGCAAAAAAGGGCATATCAAGAAATATTGCTGAAAATTGAAGAAAGACAATTAAAAAAAGTTAAATGGAAAAAGGAAAAAGTAAAAAAGATGAAATTGATGAAGATCAGGCTAATACAACTATTAATCAATTTCTTTTGGTTTATGAAGATGATTCGTCAACCTTATAGAGAATGAAACCAATTGGATAATTAATAGTAGTGCTTCCACCTATATTACATGTAAAAGGGACATTTTTTCATCTTACACTCCTAGTAGTGATTTTAGAAATGTAAAATTAGCTTATAAAGGTGTATTAAATTGTACTGGTATTAGAGATGTCATTTTAAAAACATCTAATGGAACCAAATTAATCCTCATGCATGAAAAACATGTTTTGGACATTCAGTTAAACCTATTCTTTATAGGTAAATTTTTTAATGAAAGTTATAATAATTTCTTCTTATGGTATAAGAAGTTACGTTATATGAGTGAAACAAAAGATTGTTATTTTTGCTAAAAGAGATGTATTATATGGAGTGTAGAGTTCACATTTTAGAAGTGTGATCATTGTTCAGCTAAAAAATAAAATAAAATGCCTTTTAAGAGTAATCCACCTTTTAAAAAAATTAGAGATACTTAATTTGTTACATTCTTATGTATATGATCCTATAAGTACAAGGACACTCAATGATTTTGTTTATTTT